>OX578142.1:109958064-110480564 GCA_951213105.1 Amaurobius ferox | reverse complement strand
AGTAAAATATGTTAAGTAGTTTTTTAATTAAAAATTATTTAATATAGGGAAAAAAACAAATTCAATTAAATTCTGACTTTGGCATATCTTCCAGAAAGAAAAGAGAGATATATTATATAATAAATATCTCTCCATTTGTTTAAACGTTTTGCATATGGGAGTGGCTTCACATTTTAAAATAAATTTGGTAGATAACAATTTTTCATTTTTTTAAATTTTATATAACTCTTCATGATAAATTTATTTGATGGCATTTTTAATGCACTTTCCTACGTCCTAGAGAGTTAAAATTTGGTACACAGCTTAAATTTGTTGAACATTTTATTCGACAAAAATTTGATGGATCTTTAAATATAGATCATACATTTTTTTCGAAATGGCCTGAAAATAATCCCCGTTCACTTCTATAAATCATTGTTGTAATATTGTTAAAAATTTTGATGTGGACAGCACATGTCTTTCCCTGCAGACTCATATTCGTTCTTTTTATTTATTTTTTCTATGACGTCATTTGAATTAATTTCAGTTGTTTTCTAACTTAAGTTTTTAAATATAATAAATTATCGTAGTATTATGATAGTTTTAAAAATATTACCGTTGAATGTATCGCTTTTCAGATATATTTAAACCAGGCAATTTTTATTTCAATGCCGTCATTTGAATGAAGTTCATGTTTTTCAATGAAGGTTT
Organism: Amaurobius ferox; assembly: GCA_951213105.1. Lineage (NCBI taxonomy): Eukaryota > Metazoa > Arthropoda > Arachnida > Araneae > Amaurobiidae > Amaurobius > Amaurobius ferox. The sequence goes on along the minus strand of OX578142.1, from coordinate 110,479,874 downwards.
AATTTTTCAAATATAATAAATTAATGTAGTATTATGATAAGTTTTAAAATATTACCGAGGAATGTATTGCATTTTCGACTGTTTTAAATAAAATTGCATTGAAGTTGGAAAGTGTTTCATAATCAATGCTTTAAGCATGATTGATCTTTCTTGTTATAATGTTATTTCGATATTTGAAAAAAAATGTTCGAAAAATATAGTGCCCGTATCCATTCAACCCCGCATTTCAAAAGTCCTCTGACTTTTATCAATTGAAAAACCCGTACAAAATTTTATTCGATTTGCCTAAATTACTAACGCGATTTCGCTCTCTGTGTGGAACAGCAAAATTCCCAATATCTAGATTAGATATATCTCTTAAACAATGGTTTTTAAAGTTACTGTCGAAGATTTCATTTACACTCAGTAAGTACATTCACTTTTTAAGATATAGATATTTTTTCATTTTAAATCTAAAATATACAATATCTCGAGCACGGGGCATGTTAGCGTCTTATAAATCATGTCAATCGCTATTAAATAATAATAATATCTTACAAAGCAGCTAGCTATTCCTGTAACATCTTAAATAGGGCAACCTCGGACCATAGGCACACAGGTAAATTTAGCGCCTTCCCTGTATACGATCCTCCCCTGCTGAAGGGCGGAGATATTTTATAAACGTATTTAAATGTACAGTATTCTAAGGGCTTGACAGTATCTTACTATTTACAAAACTCTTTTAGTAAAATTTTATAAAACAGTATTATTTTTTTTACATTTTCCTGCCCCCCCCCCCCCTACACATACACGCATGCAAGCACACACACCGTTTTCTGAGCCCTAGGCACGTGCCCAATTGGTCTAACGTCCCTCATTTCAAAACAAAATTTATATATATATATATATATATATATATATAGGTATTTATATATATATATATATATATATAGGTATGTAAAAAACAGTTTTGAATTAGTTAAGAAATTGAAAACTCTTACAAATATTCGTAGTATTTATACCTTTGATTTCAAAGATTTGTTTAATAATATTAATATAGATGATCTGTATAAAGTTATATTAGGAATTTTTGAAAAATATAATATCAACCTAAAATATTCAAATTTTATATTTAAAAAATTACTTAACTTCACTCTTTATGAGAATTATATTCAACATGGTGGTACTTTTTTTAAACAACAGGTTGGTATCCCACAAGGGGGGTGTGCCTCATCATTGTTAGCTAATCTGTATTTATTCTTCTATGAAAAAAACATTAATCCAAGCTTGCATAATATGCACATGTTTAGATATTTAGATGACATTTTATGTGTATCCCCAAATAATAATATCCCTATAGTATTAAACTTTTATCCAAAAAATTTACAATTAAATGCAAGTAATAATGACACAAATGTTGCAAACTTTTTAGATTTAAATTTAAATTTACAAAATTGTAATATGGTTATAAACTTGTATGATAAAAGACAGGATTTTAAATTTAATACATCAAAAATTCAACATTTTGACTCTTGTTTGCATATATCTGTATTTAGAAATATTATAATAAACCAGGCTCTTAGAATCAATAAAATTTGTGATGAAGATTATAAATTAGCGCACTTTATGGAATTATTGAGTACAGCGACTAATAATGCATATCCCCCCAAGTTTGTTATTAAAATTATCAACTCAGTGTATCAAATTTCACTCGATAACATCCTAGAAAACATCCCCAATTATAGTGACTAACATACAGTAGGGGAAAAAAAAAAAAATATATATATATATATATATATATATATGTGTGTATATATGTGTGTATGTGTGTATATATGTATATATATATATATGTATATGTGTGTGTGTATATATATATATATATTATATATAATTATTAATTATATAAATAAAAATGAAAAATAATAAACTAAGTCAAAAACATTAGAAAAATCAAAAAATAGGAAAATAAGATGCATTAACATTAATGTTTTGAATTTTATTTTCGCAAAAAAATGTAACTTTTGTCAGTATTGAAACTACGTTTTGAGCGCCCTTATAATGGTGTATAGTGGCATTCTCGATTATCCATTTTTCATATGAATTACTTGTTTAGTAGGAATTTTCATCTTTGATTCATATTCATATTCATGTTTGCATATTTGGGAAGTTGTATTCTGAATTGCTTGTCCAGTCTCCAGCTTAGACTCACTGGACGGGTTTGGGAGTAACTCCGTGAACGTTCGTACTGCCTCCCTGGTAGAATTTCGACTTGTTCATTCCGGTGCTTCTAGATTAAGCTGTTGAGGTTGATCGTGTATACACGTGGTAGAAGAATGGTTCATGCCGCATGGTAATACAATTTTCTTAATGTATCCTTTTTTCATTTTTTGTTGCCTGTAGTCTGAGTTTAAGTATTTATAGTAATGTACTATTGCTTAATCTGAAACAGGCATTTGTTTGGGTAAATTGGAATTAAATACTCAGACCTGACGATGAATTTAATTCTAATTAATCATCGAATTTGGGATGGTGCTGTTCTTTTCTCTTATCGGCATTATGGCTTTGAATTTGCTTCTATGGTGATGTTAATATTACTTGAATTGTATTTTTTTATTTTTACATAATTCTTATTATTACATTTCAAATATATTTATATATATATATATATATATATATATATATATATATATATATATATATATAAAAGGTTTGAAGGTCCAATGAAAGGAAAGTGAGAAGCTATAATTCTAAAAACCTAACTTTCTAACAATTTTGTAAGCTTGTTAGAAAGTTAGGTTTTTCGAGTTATAGCTTCTCACTTTTCTTTCATTGGATCTTCAAACCTTTTTGTTATTGAAATCATTTTATTTATTAGCTGCATTTGCGCAATAAATTAAATGTATTTTGCATTGTCATCCCTATTTACTCTTTTTTTACAATTGCATATTTGCAATGTATCCTTAATTTTTTAAGTTTCCTACGGTATTTATAAAATTAATATATATATATATATATATTTGAAATGTAATAATAAGAATTATGTAAAAATAAAAAAATAAAAATAAAATAAAAATACAATTCAAGTAATATTAACATCACCATAGAAGCAAATTCACGGCCATAATGCCGATAAGAGAAAAGAACAGAACCTTTATATATATATATATATATATATATATATATATATATATGTGTGTGTGTGTGTGTGTATTATTATTATTATTATTTCTGTAATACAATTTACAGTAATGCACACAGAAACGTAGAATCAGCATTAACGAAACAAGTATAGCCCTTGATAACGTACATGATTTCGGAAATGCTTTTCGCTTTTTTCAATTCATTCATTTTCAAAAAAAATTTGTGGGAGCCGGAAAAGCCTAGCTCCACGTGCAAAATTTTTATTTGTTTTGCAAATTTTCATGTTATACACTATTCATGCTTTTACACCATGTATGTTTATGCAGGGAACAAGGGGGTTAGTACCTTAAGTACCTGTATTACATTATGACAAAAAGAACATCTGAGGGTGTAGTTAAGGGACTATATTCACTTATCTTTACCACTAATTCTTTTTCAATTCCATAACTTATATATAGAACCGGGAAAAGGGGGTATTTTATACCAATTTAGTACCTGTTTTATTTATAATATTTTATTTATAATATTCTCTCTATCATCTTCACAAGCTTGTCGTATAGTCATTATAGATATCAAATATTTACTTCAGACCATCTTTTTTTCATTTTTTGCTATACAGAACAATTTCAATAAATGATCAATCTCTGGTATATACAGGGTGTCCCAAAAATATTGACCTCGGCTTTTATTCCTTAAATATTGATCTTAAACATATATAATAAATTATAAAGTTGCGTAAAAAAAGATACAGAATTTTATGAGATCGATAAAAATTTTCAAGGGATTAAATTTTAAGAAATACAAAATTTAAATTTTTATACGACCGCCGTACAATAACATTTTCAATGAGTAAAATGTGCTCCATACACTAATAAGGTGATGTGCATAATTTCAGCATTTTATCATAAAAAGTCCCAGAGATATGTTTAAACAAAGTTGGTGAGGGATTAATCATAAATTAAAATGGAAATTTTAATTCTAGGCTTGTATTAGGGGATCAGGAAATTTTAATTGGATCAGGAAATTTTTATTTCCATCATAGGCTTGGATCAGGAAATTTTAATTTCCATCATAGGCTTATATCATAGGCTTGTTATCAGGGGAATGCAGCTCTGTATTAGCATGGATGAAAAACATTTTGAACAAGCTTTGTAATATTTGTGTAAAGTTATTATTTCTACACAGTGTAGATACTTTTGTACCAATAAATAGCAAAATTATTATTTATTTATGTAATCATTGTTTTCTTTCGTAATTTGTGTATGACCCTTTAAACGCGATCTGCCGACACGATTTTTCCCCTCTGAGAACCCATATCAATGCATCGAAAAGTGGTTTAAGTCAGCATTTTTGTCTTTTCATATCTCTGGGAATTTTGATGATAAAATGCTGAAATTTTGTACATCACCTTATTAGTATATGGGGCACATATTACTCATTGGGAAATGTTTTTATACGGTGGCCGAATAAAAATTTAAATTTTGTATTTCTTAAAATTTAATTCCCTTGAAAATTTTAATGAATTTCATAAAATTCTGTTCCTTTTTTTACGCAACTTTGTAATTTATTATCTATGTCTAAGATCAATGTTTAAGGAATAAAAGCTGAGGTCAATGCTTTTGGGACACCCTGTATAATACAAGTAAATTAAAATTCTTCAATTATATATATATATATATATATATATATATATATATATATACATCATATATATATATATATATATATATACACACATATATATATAATCACATATATATATATATATATACAGGGTTGTTATAATTAAAGTTCGCCTATTCAGAAGGCTCTAGAGCCGGTTCTATGGCTCCAAACGAAACAACATTTAACTAGTACGTAGTACAAGTGATGCGCTCTGCGAAAATCGAAAAAAAAAAATTAGTTACAATTGTCGTCAGTAGGTGGCGCTGCTGCAATATCTAAGGTGATTTTCGCAAGTTTCGTTGTAAAAAAAAATGAAGGAAAATTTATGTTACAGTTGGTAAAAGTAAAATTGTACAGATTCATTCTATCAATTTCGATCAATCCACACGAAAGACACAAAAGTGTACAAAATTTCAACAAACGCTTGAAGAAGATCACTTGTTGATTCAAATCTTCGATACGGCAGTGATGTCACAACTTCGAAACACTGAAATACGCTTCAAATCAACTTACGATTTAAAACAAGCTAACAAAATGTGTCTGTGATTCCTTTGATACTGAACGAGTTTATTGTTTCTGAAAAGCGTTAGAATCTGACGCTTTGTGGAAAATGGTTAAGTTGAAAGAAAAGGCTCTTCTAAGTATTTTATCGTAAAGTTATTTTATCAACAGAACAGCAACGAAGCTGCAGCTCTTCGAGAATTCCGGAAACAGAAACATGTTAGACGTGGACCAATGTCTGATCGTGGCGTTCACAAAATGATTCACAAATTTGAGGCAACAGGAAGACTCGACATTCTTTCTGGCAGAGGACGAAAACAAGTGGACAGTTCTAGCGTTGAAGATATTGCTACTGCTGCCGTAGATTTATCAAACCATTCACCATATGGTAATGCCAGTTTGCCAGCTATTGCATATGAAGTCGACATGTCGATTTCCACGGTGAGAAAAGTGATGCGTAAAATTTTGCACTACTATCCATACAAGATTCAGAGGGTGCAACAGGGTGATACAGGAACTCGGCTAACATTTACACTACAATTTCTTGCACGAATGAATGTGGATGACTCTTGGCCCTGGAATATTCTGTGGGGCGAAGAAGCACAATTTTATGTAAACGGACAAGTGAACACACACAACTGTCGAATTTGGGCGAAAGAGAATCCTAACGTTGTTCAAGAAGTTCCATTGCATGCACCTAAAGTGACAGTGTGGTGCAGTTTTACAGCTACGTTTATGATAGGGTCATATTTTTATGAGGAATCAACACCCACAGGACCCATTACATGTTCCGTAAATGGGACAAGATATCTCAATATGTTGTCACGTTTCGTGATTTACGAGTTGCAACAGCGAGGCTGCCTTCAAAATACCGTTTATATGCAAGACGGTGCACCACCTCACATTACTCGAACAGTTCGGACTTTCTTGCAACACCATTTCACACAAGACCGAGTGATAAGTCGTTATTTTACAATAATCTGGCCACCACGACAGCCTGATCTCACACCATGCGATTTTTGGCTGTGGGGATGTTTGAAAGACTCTGTGTCTAAAGACAGATGTCGGATGATCTCTGATCTGAAGAACAGTATTAGGCGTCACATCGGGTCAATCCCACAGGACACTTTACGCTCTGCAGTAGAAACCACAGTTGTGAGAATGGAATGCGTGATTGCAAATAATGAATGGTTCATTGAGCTTGAGTAATCCTGTTATTCGTCGCTGGCGAGCGACATGTTTTATTTTTCTGGACGCAGATTGCATCACATGAAATTATCTCCTTTTTTCTGTATTGTTTGGAGCCATAGATCTGGCTCTAGAGCTTTCTTCATTAGCGAATTGTCATTGTACCAACTATGCAATACATTTTCCTTTATTTATTTTATAAACAAATTGCAACAATCGCCTTAGCTATTGGCACAGCGCCACCTACTGACGACAATTGTAACTAATTTTTTTTTTCGATTTTCGCAGAGCGCATCACTTGTACTACATACTAGTTAAATGTTGTTTCATTAGGAGCCATAGAACCGGCTCTAGAGCCTTCTGAATAGGCGAACTTTAATTATAACAACCCTGTATATATATACACACACAGGGTGTCCAGTGCTATCGGTGCCCAATGGCTATTTCCTCAACCGTTAGTCACAAGGATATACTTCCAATTGCAAAAATGTTTTAAATTTTAAAATCTATTATCTTAGAAAAGTTTAAATCAATAAATACATTTCTGAAAGAAATACGAAATATAAATTTTTATACGGTCCCTCGGTCCTACCAATTATATTTAGGAAAATCATCCTCATACAATTTCATGCAAAATAAAAAAAAAATATTCCTTTTACGACCAAAATTCATTGCGTTATGAAGCATTAAACTTTATGACTTAAGTCACTTTTCCACACATAAAAATGTTCCGTTTCAGGCAACCAACCAATCAGGGATCGTATTGACCATTTCTCAGCACAAAAAGTGTTCCAAATTTAAACAGCTATAAGTCAATTTTGGTATTAAAAAGGATGATTTTTTTTTTATTTTGCATAAAACTGTATGAGGATGATTTTCCTAAATATAATTGGTAGGACCTGGGGACTGCATAAAAATTTATATTTCGTATTTCTTTCAGAAATGCATTTATTGATTTAAACTGTTTCTAAGATAATAGATTTTAAAATTTAAAACATTTTTGCAATTGGAAGTGTAGCTCTGTGACTAACGGTTGAGGAAATAGACATTAGGTACCGCTAGTACTGGACACCCTGTATATATATATATTATTTATTTTTATTTTTTAACAAAAAAAAAATGTTAGAAATATTGAGTGCCTTCCTCTGGTCCGTTCACTCCGAAAATCGATAGGCTTTTGATATCCATCTGTTGAAATAATCATACCAAATTTCCTCCGACTCAAACGTAGAACGATAATCAAACATCATTATGTGAAAAATGGTTGACATTTAAGGATACTCAAGCTGTGAATCTCTCAGAATCCAAATCACGTACATTTCCTTTGCACATATTATGCATTGTAAGGAAACTAAAAATTATTTTAAAAAATCCACAGAAGAGGAACAAAGAAAGATATAACATGCTTAACTTTTCAAAGAAAATTCTTCTTTCTGATTGGGTGTGTCTTCTAGAAATTCGACTATTTTGTGTGGAGATTAGAAAAAAATCGTAGTAGAAGAGTTCCAAGTGGCATTTTGTCAAAAAGTACAGAGTTCAATTGTCTTGGCTTGAAACATATTTATACATGTTTTCGATTCTGTTTATTCACCAGCTCTTTGCATTTGTGTTTTCAGAACTTTTTATAACGTCTGAAAAGTATCCATTCAACAGAAGCTCCGATTTTTTATTTAGAATTTCTGTGAAATACTTTAAATAAATCGTTTTTTTTATCACTTTTATATAAATTGATTACTTTTAAATAAATCGTATATATACACTCAGTGAAATTGCAATTGCAATATGCAATATCAAAAGAGGGAAGTGACTCACTGGAAATTTATGGACAAGACTGTTGTCCAGCGCAAAAGGAAATATTTAAACATTTTAATTAAAATTTGTTTTTTTTTTAAAGTAGTCTTCAATAGATATGTATGAAAATGAAAGTCTAACTCACAACTCACCAGATTTTGGCTTTGATCCCAGTGACCGTTTTGTATGCAAATTTTCAGGCGAATCAAATAAACGGTTTTATCTGTTTCATTTATCTTTCACTCAATGTATCATTGAGCTATCAAAGAGGAGAAAAACATTCAAACATAGATATTTAAAAAATCTGATATGGATATCAAATGACTTTCCCTACATAATATAAGCATTCACTTCTTTCACGGGATAAAAGAATCCGAACGCATAAAGAAAATAATAAAATGTATATAGGTTAGTGAAAGACGAGATTTCGGCAAAAAATCCCTTCGTAATCTCAAAAACCGTTGAAGAGATTTGGACTCAATTTGGGTGGTATTTATTGCGTATGCAAGGTGTCCCAAAAAGATTGAAACGCGCATTAATTCTTTATCTGTTGGTGTTAAGTGGGCAATGTAAATTGCAAAAATGTTGAAAGTAATGTAGGAAATCAGACTCCGTTAATGAAATAGTTCTCCCATTAATTTTCAAAAAGTTACACTTTTTAAATTTTCATACGATTCCTTAGACAAATTTGGTCAATTAGAAAATTTTTATTTTTAATGCAACAAGATCATTAAAAAAATCGCATATCTGTATCTTTGAAATCAACTGAATTATGATAAAGGAAAAAATCTGACTTATGCCACTTTTCCGTACAATGAGAAAGGCTGTTTCATAAGTGAAAATAGAGATCATAAACAAATTGACGATGGGAATTGTTTAGATCAAAAATACGTTAATATGTGTCAAAATTTTTTGTCCCAAATGCATCTAAATAAAGCATTACACAGACAGAGATTATTTAAAGCAGTGGTACTCACTACGCGGTTGGGTATCCTATGTATTATCATCCAGTTTTATCTTTTTGTGATATGTCACAAATTTGCATTCCTAATTTGATATATGATCCCCACTCACAATGTTCAATTTTCAATTAAATATAACTCGCTCAATTTTAAAAATACAGATATGTGGATTTTTTAATGATCTTGTTGCATTAAAAATAAAAACTTTCTGATTGACCAAATTTTTCTAAGGGGGTCGTATAAAAATTTAAAAAGTGTAACTTTTTGAAAATTAATGGGAGGACTATTTCATTAACGCAGTCTTGCTTCCTACCTTACTTTCAACAATTTTGCAATTTACTTTGCCCACTTATCTCCAACAGGTAAAGAATTAAAGTGCGTTTCAATCTTTTTGGGACACCCTGTATATTATATAAATGTGCATGCAGAAAATAAATTAAAAAAATGTATATAGTTTGGCTCAGAGGTCGAATGCCCACTTTTTCGCAATGAGAGTTTTGGGATTGCCCTGATCCTCTTGCTTTTACTCATGTTAATTTCTACATTTGTATGAATTGATTACACATAAAAGTTTCTAGATGTCCAACTCTCCTTCTCCATACTGACTGTGGTGAGACACGAAGTTTTAACTTCATTAGTTTCATAGTAAATCCTTCACCGCTTGCAGATTAAGTGCTGTAGATCACTAAGGTGTGAAAATACCAAATTTCGATTTTTCTTTTTTTTTTTTCAGGACCCTGCAATTTATGGCAGCGATTTTTCAATTCATGAGACTTACTACGAACTGAATATGATACGCTAATAGAACAGAAGGATCGTATAGATGTGAAGTTACACTTTGATCTGAAATTTGAAAGAGGAGAATGTAGGGAGTGAGTATGTAGAAGAGAATATAGAAGACTTCAAATATTGAACGATAAAATATATTTTCTGTAGCTCAATGGGTAAAATTTCGAATGACCGAGATGAAATCTGAGTTTTGAATTCCGGCTAGGATATGAGGGCTTTACACATGCTTTATGCTCATACATATAAAAAGTATTGTGTAAGGTTCATTAGTACAGTGGTCTGCAACCCTTGGATCGCGACTCCATTTCGGATCACAAGGGTTTATTAAGGAAACCTCAAAATTTTTGTTTAATGATGACACAGAGAATACGAAAAAATAATAATGTTTATTTTTGTTTCAATATATAGATTTAAGTTTAACTTTCACATTAGGACTGTAAAACATTTTGCTTAATCTATTTTAATAGCGTTTTCTTATTTCGAAAATATCCTGTATAATATTTTTAACTTGATGAAATAGTTTGACATTTTTAATTGCTAAATGTAACTAATATTGGCAAATGTAAAACACAATGCCTTTTTAAAGACGTATATTTAATTTAATTTTTAACCTCTTATTTTATTTACATGGTGACATGGGGTTTCCTAAATTAAATAATACTCCCATGGGGTCGCATAAACCAAAAGGTTGAGCACCACATCATTAGTTTATAGAAGAAACGTAAGCTTACAGGAACGCGATAATTAAACACAAAACAGTTTAAAAATATTTACAATGACAAAAACTGCTATGTTATTATATAATAAGAATACCGTTTTACATGGCACAGTTCCAAAACGGTAAATACAGACTTCGTACCTTGTAACGATTCTATAGCAATAAATAACCTATTTTCAAGGACAATTCAATAAACACACATACGTAGCACATTGTTTAAGAATTCTTTTTTCATTTTAACCTTGACGCCAGTGAAGCGGAAGCCATTCGACGCAATCGGTTTAGTTAGTTTCAGCGCTATCAGATCTGCAATTTGCCTCTTTTAAATAGCTCAGCGATTAAACATGCAACTCAGTATAAAATAATAAATTAGCAGTTTACAGTATAACCTGGAATGTAAAGTAAAGGAACTATAGAGCCGCTGTACCTCTAAAGCAGGCTTTTACAATTTATTGCTCGTGAGCATCACAGTGCTCGCGCTTGTTAATTTAGTACTCTCTTAATTTGTAGAGTAACTTTTGGTTTTTGTTTATGAAAAGACTATTTAAATTCTACACTGAGATAATTTATCGAACTTTGGGTGATTTATATAAAATGTGTAATTATAATCTACATAAATAAAATTGAAAGTCTGACCAGGGGTTGTCTAGAAATTAATTGAAAACGCACGGTTAAACCCTACATTATGCAGACGATATATTTCCCGTAAATTTATTTGAAGAAAATTATATCGTGTTGCTTAGCAAAGGTTTTATACATTTTTATCGAAATTACATTTTTGACTGGATGATATTAATTAAAAGATTGCTGGGATTATTGATATTTCCAATTTTACGTTAGCTGTTTTATTTTGGCAAAAAACGGTTAAAACTCATATATTGTAGTACGGGTAATTTTCAATTAGTACACCGGTATATATTCTAATCTGCGATTATATCTTCCTATACAATGTTAGCGCTTTCATTTTGGTATATATAGGAATCAATTACGGCCCTCTAGTTTAAAGATTGTGGGGATAATTGATGTTTTCACTTTATTGCGTCATCAGTTTTATTTTGGCAAATATTTTTAAAATTCATGTACTGTAGTATGAGAGATTTTCTACTAATACACGGGTATATCTTCTAATATTCAGGTATATATATCTTCACATACAATTTTAGCGCTTTTATTTTGGCACATATTAATTTAATTTCACATCTTTGTAAATTTGTTTACAGGCGGGACCAAAATATTTCATTCTTCAGATCTTCCTGTGAAGATAATTTTTGTATAGCGAGAACAGATTCTTAAACTTCTGTCAGCGAGTCTGTGGAGACGATATATCTCGAACGAATGGGGCGATTCGAATGAAATTTGGTACAAAAATTACAATTCGTGAATACTGGTAACCTATTGTTTTTAAACGCAATCGAATGTTCAGAACCCTCCTAAATTTTCGAGTAAAATTTTGAGAAAAATTATCAAAAAATCAAAACCTTTAAAAAAATTACGCAAATAGACATTTCTTATGTAATTTTTTCTTAGAAAACGATTGAAATAAACTTTCGAACGCTAGCAAGAACCTTTCTCGACCTATTGCACATTTTTCAAATAAATTTATCAAAAAACCACATAAAATAAAAAAAATATTAACTATTGAGAAATATGTTCACTTTTCATATGTAATATCATGCGATAAATTTGGTGACATCATTCTCGTGGATCTAGTTTGGTCCATTCATGAGAAAATATACTTTGGCGGAATATCGCCAAATTGGCGAGTTTTTAAATGTTGCCAAATTAACGAAAATTTCACCAAATTGATAAAAATATCACCAAATTGGTAAAAATGGCGCTAAATCAAAGAAAATGAAGACTAATTGATGAAAATCCAATATCTTGGAAAGAATAAGAATCAACATAAGAAAAGATACTTGGGTAATACTTTTGTAGTTAGACGCCAATAGTCATTTATCTGCTATAAGAATAACTTATTTCTCCATCCATAATTCTTAGCGAGATTTTGGCGACAAATTTGGCGGAATATCGCCAACTTGGCGATTTTTTAAATATTGTCAAATGAACGAAAATGTCGCCAAATTGATAAAAATGACGCTTAATCAATGAAAATGACGACTCATTGACGAAAATTCAATATTTTGGAAAGAATATAAGAATCTGCAAGTACGATAAGAATAACCTTCCGTCCGTAACGTTTGAATAAAATTTTTGTGACGAATTTGTCGGAATCTCCAACTTGGTGACTTTTTAAATGTTGCCAAATTGACGAAAGTGTCACCCAATTGATAAAAATTTGCCAAATTGATGAAACTGACCCTGAATCAATGAAATGACGACTAACTGGTGTAAGTTCAATATCTTGGAGAGAACATAAGAATAGACTATAAGAATAACCCATTTATCCGTCCGTCCGTAACGCTTGGCGAAAAATTTAGCCGGACGTCGCCAACTTTGCAAGCGAACTTGGCAAGTAATCCAGAGAGATATCGCCATTTTGATGAGATTTCACTCCAGATTAGCGAAAATAATGTCAAAGTTAATGAAAATGACGCCTAATTTATGAATTAATTATTAAAATATTTTATTATATGGACTACATCGCTTATTGAGGATGCTATCAATATTAATTGCTAATTTAGAGTTATGTGAAATATAAATTAATTGGGTACTTTGAAATAGTATTGCATGTTGTCATCCGGAAAATCGCCAAATGTACAATTCAACGTTAAAAACACAGTATCGTAAATCTTATACATTATTTTCTGACTGTAAAAGGAAATTCATTATTGCATTACATAAGGAAAGTCACGTGTTGCTCACATTATATTTATATATATATATATATATATATATTGGCATATATTGGAATGAATTACGGCTTTTAGTTTTAAAGATTACGGGATTATTAATAGTTTTAATTTATTACGTCATCTACGTTTAATTTATTACGTCATTTTATTTTGGCAAGATTTTAGAAACTCAGGTGTTGTAGTATGTGTAATCTTCTACTAATACACGGGTATATCTTCTCTTCCCGGTCGTCCAAATAGTTACTCATGTCCTCTGGACGAGTCGGACGGCCTGGGGTTTCCACGGGTATATCTTCTAATATTCGCGAATATAAGCAGTACGGGTCGCAAACAATTTTAGCGCTTTTATTTTGCATATATTGTTTAAATTTCATACTTTTTGTACATTTATTTACAAAGGGACCAGGATATTTTATTCTTCAGATCTGCCGTGAAGATAAATTTGTATAGCAAGAACAGAGATTCTTAAACTTCTTTTTAGGCGCATTAAATTAAATATTTTAATAGAATATTTTAATTAACAATATCATTTTGTATACTATAGGAATTTGCACACATGATCGTGAATTTTAAGTTTCTTTATATTATATACTCCGTACGAAGAACGGGTATACTGCTAGTTATATTATATGTTCACTCAGCATCCATAGAGAATTAATATAAATTTTAGGAGAAAATTTTAGATATTTCGATCGCCAGAACAAAATCAAACTTTAGTAATGTAGAAATTACAGTTGAACATCAGCAGGTGCAGAACCGCAGTAGCTGATCATGTATGAGTGAGTGATATCATGAATGAATAAGTAATAAAATAATAAATTATGCCCATTTAAGGTGTTATTAAAATTAATCATATTTTGTAAAAATGATATTTTTAATAGGTATGAACGGATACTTAGCTAAATTCTTGGGTGCTTAATGAATTTTCGGTGAATACATTGTGTTAGCGATTTTAATTAATTTTTCACATTGCTTTATAATGAAATGGTTGAAATTAATTTTTTTACGCTGCTTAATAACGAACTGGTTTTAATTAATCTTTTTACGTTGGTTAATAACGAAATGCTTTTAATTAATTTTTAACACTTTACAACATAGTTGAAAAGTATTTATGACTTTGTTCATTCTGTCTGTCTGTCTGACCGTTAGCACGATAGCTGCCGTAAAAATGACTTTATCAAAATGAAATTTTAATATGTTGTTCAGACGATCCGTGGGACCTATGGGAATATAAATGAATAATATCACCCAATTAGTTTTGGATTGAACCCGGGTTGAAAAAATGAAATACATTGAACTCTATGGGACCTAATTTTTCAAACATGTTTTAAGCGAATTTAAAATTCACAAATTGCTTCGTAAGGTTTAGGAAATATTCAAATTATCACATAAAGTATATAAAAAAAATTTCAGAAAAATATATTCAGTAGCTTGTTAAATAAAGATTAAAATAATAATTGCACATATTATATGAAGAGATAACGTGACCATTATATGAAGAAATCACGTGACCCACTTCAAAATAAAAGATATCATCCGTCTTGTGTCAAAATCGTGATTTTTAAAGTTCGTTTTAATTCATATTCAGTGTTGTATCCGTTCTAAAACCGCTTTATTTTTGCTGAAATTCTGTGCATCTACATACTGAAACAACGCAATAACAATATAGTTGAGTTTAAATGATCATCCAACTTTGATTATTTCTACGACGAAGCCTAATTTTCACTTATGGAGAATGTAAATACCAAAAGATATAGAATGAGTTCTATAAGAATTGATGCATTTTTTAACACAAAATTATTTAGCTCATGGAGTCAATATATGAATGAAACATTCATTGATTTTATACAGAGTAGCAGCCGATTTTTTCGATGGAATTTTAAGCATAGAGTTTAATTACTTGTACCTACATGGTCTTAAGTTTTTAAACAAAATAAATTATTATAGTATTGTGATGAATGAAATGAAAGGAAAAATGTTTATGAATGAAATGCTGCTTTTAAAGAGATAGAGCCAGGCGTGTTATATTTCGATGACGTCATTTGAATAAATTTCATTTGTTTTCGATGAAGTTTTCAAATATAATAAATTATTGTAATATAATAATAATTTTAAAAATATTACCGAGGAATGTATCGCATTTTAGAGATGTTTAAACCAGGCAATTTATATTTCAATGCCGTCATTTGAATGAAGTTCATTTTTTTCGATGAAGTTTTAAGTTTTCAAATATAATAAATTGATATAATATTGTGATAATTTTAAAAATATAACAGAGGAATGTATCACATTTTAGAAATGTTTAAATAAAATTGCATTGAAGTTGGAAAGTGTTTCATAATCAATGCTTTATACATGATTGATCTTTCTTGTTTTTACAATAACTTAATAACGGTTTTAATTAATTTTTAATTAGATAGTGAATCTACTAACAAAAATGATGTTAGTGAATTATCTTAATTTTCAGGAAATACAAGAATTTACTGTGTTAACTGGGTTGCGAGATTTTAATACCATGTTTTAGAACCTACTGAATACGTTTCGCCTTTTTTTAGAGAGATGTCTGTTTGACTACCATGCGAGATTTTAATACCACGTTTAAGTACTTTCTGAATACGTTTCGACTATTTTTAGACGGATGTTGGTGTATCTACCATACGAAATTTTAACACCACGTTTTAGTACCTACTGAATACTTTTCGACTATTTTTAGACTGATGTTGGTTTATCTAATGCGAGATTTTAACACCACGTTTTAGAACCTACTGAACCCGTTTCAAATTAATTTTAGGGAACGATTGGTGAATTTTAGGATTGTGTTAAGGGAAATCTGAAATTTCATGATGCGAGTTAATTTATAGATACTGAGTTAATTTTTTTCCAGAGATGTTAACTGCTTTACTGAAGCAATTATTTTTTAACCATTAAAATTGAATTAAATTATGTACATAATAAAAAGTATCTAATAAACAAGGACGTATCTTTTTAAACTTACCACAACTTGAAGACGAATCTTACAATTTTAGGATTCAGTGTATTGCACGATATATACTGAACAAATTTTTTAGAAAGTATTCAATATTTAAATGCATTTAGCAAATTACGCGAGTATGTTTTCCATTAGGAATTGCATGCTACACATT
Source organism: Amaurobius ferox (assembly GCA_951213105.1). Taxonomy (NCBI): domain Eukaryota; kingdom Metazoa; phylum Arthropoda; class Arachnida; order Araneae; family Amaurobiidae; genus Amaurobius; species Amaurobius ferox. Next base: position 110,463,181 of record OX578142.1, on the reverse strand, counting down.
AAAAGGGTTGCATGCCATTCGGAGGACGCTTAAATTCAATGCTTTCGTGCTTGAAAGGAAGAACATGTATTTATTATAAGTAGTATTATAAGCTGTTTTGCTAAGATGTTGCATTGCATAAGGATCTAATGATTGCGGGTTCTAAAACATTTTTCCCTACAAAGGAATTTTCTTTCATAGACTTAGTGTAATCATTTATGATTAGGGGTTCGCTTAGAATGTATTTGCAGAGAATTTCATGTAAGTTACATTGGTTTTCAGTGGGTGTGTGGGGATTTTTTAATAAATGTTAAGGATTTTTTTTTTCGTATGTTAGGGGAGAAATGGGGATTCTTTACGCATCAAAAGGGATTTTCTGCTATACTTAGTTAATTTTTAAAGGGTGAGGAGGGAATTATTTCATTAAAATCTAGTAATTATAGTAGACGTGACGGGGTTTTAATATATCTCAATGAGTTTTAATTCTACGAGGACCTATTTAATGTATTGATTACGATTATGATTATTTAAAAAAATACTATCGATTATGATTAAGAACAGTTCGGCTTTTTTAATTGGATTAGTGTGTGCAATTATGATAACTTGCACTAAGCTTAAAGAAATGGCCTTATCAAAACCTTGACGAAGGAATATTCTAAGAACTATTTTCTTTCTTTAGAGATGGATATTAAGGAGATGTGGACTGTATTTTGTATTTCAATCAGACTGTAATTTTGTATTTCTACATGAGTACTTTATACTGATAGGTTCTGCTTACGGTACTATCTCATATTCCTAAATCATGATGTCTTTTTCAACTAGTTATATTGGAGATGTTACATCTACCATTCATGAATACACCTAAATGTGTAAATGATTAAGATTTATAAATTTTAATAAACATTTTTTTTCCACATGCTCAAGAATTAAGACCGCTCTTAGGGAACTAGGGTATTTTTACCAAGAAGACTAAGACCCGAAAATCGTAATATCTGAATGAAATTTACCAAATTGTACAATACTTAACGTTTTTTCCGGAAACTATTCAATAATTTAAATAAAATTTACCAAAAAATTACTCAACACTTAATGCATGTTTGAGGTTTTAGAGGTATATGTTTTCGGTATTCCAAGAGGTCTAAGACCCTAAAATTTCATTATTTTAGTGAATTGTTTAGTTCTTAGCGAATGTTTGAGGAACTAGGAATGTGTTTTTTTAATGTTGCATAAGACCTAAGACTCCTTTATCCTTTAAAATCATGATATTAAAATAAAATTTAGCAAAAATTACTCAACATTTAGTGCATGTTTGACGAATTAGAGGTATATGTTTTCGATATTCCAAGAGATCTAAGACCCTAAAATTTCACTATTTTGGTAAATTGTTTGGCTCTTAGCAAATGTTTGGGGAACTAGGAGTGAATTATTTTAATGTTACATAAGCCCTAAGACTCCTTTATCGTTTAAAATTATGATACTTGAATGAAATTTAGCAAAAATTGCACAATACTTCGTGAATGATTACCGAAAAAGAGGCATGTTTTTAATGTTACAGGAACGTCTAAGGGCCTTAAATCGGTATATTTTTAAAACTGTCACGAATTTTAGGGGAATAGAATAGCACTTAGCTATTTTTTTTAAGGATATGTGTTTGTTAACTATTAAATTTAAATGAAAGAGTGACCCTCTGGGGTAACTGCAGTACATTCTTATAACATCGAAATACGAAAGATACGCAATTATCACTTTAAAAGAAACGTGTAATGAGTTTTGATATCTCATTGCGAGACATTATTGACATACGCATAGGAATGTCATGATTTCGTGGCAGTAGGTGCACCATAAAACCATTCAATTCTTAACAGATGAGCACATTTGAATGTGCATATTTAAACAAAGTGTGGAAAATGACAAGCCGAAACTGAGATCTACGACAAAATTTTATACTTCTTGCAGAATAAATCCCAACTTCGTAGATTTTTAGGAAACTAGGGTCGAATTTTTAGTGCTTTTTAGAGTTTCAAGCAACACATTCTTTATGAATCTTCATACTTTTAGAGAATGGAACATAACTTAGCATTTATTTTTAATGAATAAGAGTATATAATTTCAGAATTTTAACATTGAATATAAATTTCATGAAATAAACTCTGTAAAGTGTAAATATATTTCATTACGAAACTCACACTGTAGACATTTGATATAATTCGAATAAATTTATTTTTAGTTTTTTTTATATATTTTTTTAAAAAGCGAGATTACTAAATGCAATACATTTGAAGGTACTAATACATAACCCACGAGCACATAGCATTTTTTAAATAGCACAAGTTAAAAATGAGTCGATAAATGAAATGAGGACATCAGTTTGAGAGATAGAAAACATTTAATGAATCTGTTTTTCATAAAATACACATTAACCATTATTTGTTGTACATTTAAACAAAATAACTTAAAATGATGTTCCTATAGCACATTCATAATCCTCTGATTTGAAAGACTTAAAAAAATTTCGATCATGCCAGTAAAAGACTCCTTCCCCACGCAGCAAAACTTTCTTTGCTATGCTATTAATGTCAAGATTTAGAAGTACTTGTTCATGCACACTGTTGTACATTTCTAATGGAGCACTGTATATTCATAGTAACTTTGATCTTCAATTTCGGCAACACAACCGACACATTTAAAAAGTTTTCTTACATAATACATTACACTGTCATAAATACAAGAAATTAAATGCTTGAATGCAAATTTTCTGTCACAGATTTCTGATGGTAGAAAGGTTATAGTGGCCTTTATATTTAAAATTTGAGTAGGAAGCCTGTCTGTGAAAATAATTTCTCGAAGTTTATTACTAATGCTGTTAACACAATTTTTTTAAACAAGTCATTTTATTTTTATCTAAGACAATATAGCATTACGTTGAGCACAATTTTGAATCATATAATTGAAAAATTTTCTGTAAATGAAGTTTACCATTGCCATTGAAACAGACCAACTCATTGCGACTGACGAAAGAGGTATCTGCATATAGAACATTGAACGACCACAATTTTTGAGAAAATTCACTCTATGTAGTAGGTTGTTGTTGAGACCCAGACCGTCCGACCTACCAGAAAGGTGCAAGGTAACCGTTTGGACGGCCGGGAAGTGCCACCCAATTTAGACCGGAACCCAGTGGGGGAGGCATCCACAGGGACCGTACCTTCCTTCCCCTACCACCAACCTCTCGGAAGGACTTACGGACCCACATGTTTAACGTGATCGTACTCCGCATGAACACGGCGGCAGTTGTGGCAGAATGCAAATCCAGCGCGCAAACCACCGGGCTACCGCGCCCGATATGTGCCAACAGCACGCGGTGTTCCCAGGTGGTCACCCACCCAAGTACTAACCGCGCCCGATGCTGTTTGACTTCGGTGATCTAACGAGAACCGGTGTTTTCAGCACGGTAGGGTCGTTGTCTCCATGTAGCAGGTGACAATGTAACGCCTTCACGGGTAGGCAGTAGTTCATCTTGTTCATTAAGGAGATATTTCCATATATGTACTGTCAGCTTCCCATGGCGAAGTTTCAAATATGCGTACACACCAGAACCTAAATCCCATCGACGGAGTGTATCTTGCACAGAATCTGAAGTAGATTTAGTCGAAACAGATTCTGTAGTGGAGGATAAAACTTCGCTGTGTGCTAGAGCACAAGAAAGCAGATCTTGAGCCGAGTTTTCGACCTCGGTGAGGACTTGTGAATTGGCAATGATATGTGTTTTTGCTGGGACTATGGAAGCCATAAGATAGTTGTCTAACCAATCCACTGAAAACTTTGGTGAGGGGGAATTTAACACATTTGAGACATTATCCATGGATTTTGTCTCATCTAGGGCAAGAACTGACAAGTCCACAGTATTTCCACTAGAAATTAGCTGTTCGAGTTTTGGGATACTTTTAATTTTAGACATTATTTGTAGATAGTAAAATTCAAGTATCGCATTTAAAGTATAAGATTTATTTCTAAAACACTATAAATTTTTCACAGCTATGAACGAACCAAACCTATCCACGCAAAGCCCAAGGTTGTGATGTCTTATCGGTTCACGTCATAAGTATAATCAGTGACCTAAATCGAGTGTCGTGTGCAAACAGGTTGCATAAAATATTAACTGGTTAGAACTTACAATTTTCAGTGAATTGTACAACATTGGATTGTGCTAAACGCAATTTTTATCCCCATGGGAGAATTTATGCATTATTTTATTCATCTTTGAAATCATAAAGTTGAAATATGTACCAAACTTTGTTAAAGTTCATAATTTTTAATCACACTAACATTAAATACTTAGAAAATGTTTGTATAATTTTATAACTTTAGAGGATATGTTTGCCAAATGGCGCGGAATATACAAAAATAGATAGCAAAAACATGAAAATAACTTACAGAATGAGGTCTTCATCAGCAGCCATCCAAACTAGAAATGAACGATATACACAATAATTACAGTACTAAAATGAGATCTTATCAGTTCTTATCTTATCTAAGGCCTAATCTAAAATGACATCATCGGTATAAAGTTCACAAAATGGCGTCATAGTCCAAAGCAGATCTTCTTTCTTAATTACTTATTTTATAATTACTTCTTAATTTTTAATTACTTATTTTTAATTACTTCTTAATTTTTAATTACTTATTTTTTAATTACTTCTTAATTTTTATATTTATTATGAATAAGTACACCAATTTAATGCAATATGAATATGGAGCACCAATTTAACATTAGGAACTTCAAATATTGAATAATTGTAAGTTCTCATCGGCTGGAGTAAAATAAATAAACTATATATTAATTAAGCTAGTTTGACCTGGAAAATTAGAATTTGTAATTAAAAGTGGGTACTGACCTTTGAAAGTTTGAGTTGGTACAATTTTAAGGCATGAAGACGGTCCTTATGTGAATAAGTTGCACATTTAATTATAGATGGCATTATTTTGAGCCTAATGATAGTTTTGCTTTGAATGTGCAACTCGAGTCGAGAGGCATGAATAACAAGCAATGTTCGGATACATTTTTGGCTGACTGTACAGTATACTGACCATTAGTATAAAACCATAGAAGAACCTTGTTGTAACCCCTTTCCTATCTTACGAATGTTCAAGGCAACACAAGCATGAATGAATGAAGCAGCAATGAAAACAATGATATTACATAACGAAGAAGTGTACCACTTAATATTAGTAATTATAATAGACTTTAACAATTAATACACTCAATTAAAGCGATTTTGAATTCAATTTGTAATGAATATTTCTAGTGGGTAAAATAATGTGAACCGGAACTGTTTACAAATGCTACTCCATATATGCTCTGCCGTTACATAATCAATGTAGATTCAGCTGAATATATTGTCAACAAAACATATATATACAGTACAAGATCGTTTATCCGGCGCCCCGATATCCGGAACGCTCCCAAAACTGGAATTAGGCAGAATGATGCCAAATTTTGCGCCAATAAACATATTTTAGCCAAAAATTGGTCAAAATACTTTTGACTTTCCTTATGAATAAGGAAAGTATTGTGACGGGATCTAAAATTCGAATTCGAGTTTTCGGCGGGACAGCACGTTTCATGCATCCCTGAACACGAATCAGACGTTTTTGGGGGTGAAGTCTGTGTGTGTGTGTGTGTGTGTGTGTGTGTGTGTGCGTGCGTGCGCGCGCGCGCGCGTGTCAGTGGGTCAGTGAAGACGATATCTCACGAACGAATCAAGCGATTTACACAAAACTTGTACAAAACTTGTACAAAAATCACAATCAGTGAATACTGGAAGCCTATTGATTTTACACACAACCGAATGTTCAAAACCCACCTAAAATTGTGAAATGAAATTTTGAAAAAATCATAAAAAAATTAAAACATTCAATAAAGTTACGTAAATAATCATTTCTTATGTAATTGTTTATAAGAAAACGATTGAAACAAACTTTAGAACGTTAGCATGAACCGTTCTCGAAATATTGTGCATTTTCCAAATAAATTAGTCAAGGAAATCATATAAAATTCATAAAAAGTATCAACTATTGTGAAATCTGTTCACTTTTTATATGTAATATCATGCGATAAATTTATTATCATCATTTTCGTAGATCTAGCTCGTTCCATTCACGAGAGAAGACACTTTGGGTAAAGTATTCTAATTTAACGACATTAGACGTTTATCTACTGTAAAAATAACATATTTCTGTATCCACAATGCTTGGCGAAACTTTGGCGACGAATTTGACGGAAATATCACCAACTTGGCGAATTTTTTAAATGTTGAAAATATCAAATTGATGAAAATATCGCCAAATTGATAAAAATGTCACCTAATTGATAAAAATGAAGCTAAATCAATGAAACTGAAGCCTAATTGATGAAAATTGAATATCTTGGAACGAATATAAGAATCTACTATAACAAAATATACTTTGGGTAATAGTTTTGTATTTGGACGCCATTAGTCGTTTATCTACTTTAAAAGTAACCTCTTTCTCCGACCATAATGCTTGACGAAATTTGGCGAGATATCGCCAACCTGGCGAGTTTTTTAACGTCGCCAAATTGATGAAAATATCACCAAATTGATAAAAAAAAATGTCGCTAAATTGATAAGAATGACGCTAAATCAATGAGAATGACAACTAATTGATAAAAATTCAATATTTTGAAAAGAACATAAGAATAACTTCTTTCTTCGTCTGTAACGCTTGGCGGAATTTTGGCAACGAATTTTGGCGGCATATCACCAACTTGGCGACTTCTAAAATGTTGCCAAATTGGTGAAATTGTTGCCAAATTGATAAAAATGTTATCAAATTGATAAAAATGTCGCCAAATTGATAAAAATTATGCCAAATGGGATGTTTTGCAAATTTTTAATTCCGTCATATGATGGGTATACCTTTTATTATATAAGAAATGTTCTTCTAAATATCGCCAACTTGGCGATATTTAACCCCACATTGACGAAAATATCGTTAAAATTGCAAAAATTGCTAAGTTAATGAAAATGACACCTAATTGATTAATTTATTATTAAAATATCTAAATATATGGACTATATGGCTTATTGAGGATGATGTCAATATTGATAATTGTTGATTTAGAGCTACGTAAAATATAAGTTAATTGCGTACGAAATAGTTTTACATGCTGTCATCCGGAAAAACGCCAAATGTACACTTTAAAGTTGCAAACTACCGTATATTGTTTTCATCACTTTTTAACCGGTAAAGAAGTAAATTCATTGCATTATATAAGGAAAGTCATGTGCTGCTACATCAGATTTTTTTAATCTCGCCAAATGATCAGAAGTGTTATTTTTCACTGATTTCATCATCATTTCATCATAGAAAACGTCCTCATAATACAAATTACGGGTTTCCCATGTTTTCATAGGGAAAATTGAGGTTGACCACAAAAATTTACAGTAACGTCTGCCGTCAATCCACGCAACAACGGAAATTTACGCCAGTGTAATGCATTAATAGCTTGTTTTTCTTGGGCATAATATATTATATACTTCATAAAAAGTTTCTACATTTAGCATAAATCGGTAAACGGGCCGTCGAAATTGCTACCTCCGTATAGCACCTCTCAAATTACGGAGTGCTTGCTGTTTTCTGATTAGATTCGAGCGATATATCCTAAGATATTTTTCGCCAAAAGAAATCGCAAAAAATTATTATTTTTCCAAAATTTATTATGACAAAACTTCGCGTTTCCGCACTACAGTACATAATTTATACAGAATTCTAATTGTATCATTCCAACGTTTCTGCAATGCAATTTTGATCCGATGTTTTTTAACACTTTACAACAAAGTTGAAAGTGTTTATGACTTTGTTCATTCTGTCTGTCTGTCTGTCTATCTGTTAGCACGAAAACTGCCGTAAAAATGACTTAATCAAAATGAAATTCTAGTATGTTGTTCAGACGGTCTGTAGGACCTATGGGAATATAAATGAATAATATCACCCAATTAGTTTTGGATTGAACCCGGGTTGAAAACATGAAATACATTGAGCCCTATGAGACCTAATTTTTTAAACATTTTTTAAGCGGATTTAAAATTCACAAATTGCTTCGAAAATTGTAGGTAATATTCAAATTGTTCCATAAAATATATAAAAAAAAAATTCAGCGAAATATATTCAGTAGTTTTTTAATAATAATTAAAATGATTAAAACACCTCTTGTATGAAGCGATCACGTGACTATGATATGAAAAGATCACGTGGCCCACTTCAAAATGATATATGACATCCATCTTGTCTCAAAATCGTGATTTTTAAAGTTCTTTTTAATTCATGTTGAGTGTTGTATCCGGCCTAAAACCACTTTATTTTTGCTTAAATTCTGTGCATCTACATACTGAAACAACGCAATTAAAATATATTTGAGTTTAAATGCTCATCCAAATTTGATTATTTCTTCAACGAAGCCTATTTTTCACTTATGTAAAATGTAAACAGCAAAATATGTAGAATGAGTTGTATTAGAATTGCTGTATTTCTTTAACACAAAATTATTTAGCTCACGGAGTCTGTATAGGTGATATGAATGAAATATTCATTGATTTTACAAAGAAAAGGACGATTTTTTTCGATGAAGTTTTGAGCATAGAGTTTAATTATTTGTAGCTCCACGGTCTTAATTTTTAAATAAATTATTATAGTATTGTGATGAATTACATGAATGGGAAATTGTTTATGAATGAAATGCTGCTTTTATAGAGAGAGCCAGGCATGTTATTTTTTCTATGACGTCATTTGAATGAATTTCAGTTGTTTTCGAGGAAGTTTTCAAATATAATAAATTATCGTAGTATTATGATAATTCTAAAATTATTACCGAGGAATGTATCACATTTTAGAGATGTTTAAACCAGGCAATTTATATTTCAATACCCTCATTTGAATGAAGTTCATTTTTTTCGATGAAGGTTTATGTTTTCAAATATAATAAATTAATGTAGTATTGTGATAAGTTTTAAAGTATTACCGAGGAATGTATTGCATTTTAGACATGTTTAAATAAAATTGCATTGAAGTTGGAAAGTGTTTCATAATCAATGCTTTAAGCATTATTGATCTTTCTTGTTTCTTTTTATCGAACGTTTAAAAGAGTGTTTTAAAATCCCGATATCCGAAATTAATTTGAGTTATGTTTGTCCAAATTGCCGAAAAAAAATATTAGCAGCTGTAAAACGTAATTTAAAACCGATCTCCATTTGACTTCTTCAGACAGTGCCGTCTTTTCACGAGACCCCGATTTATTACATTGCCTGCCGATTTTGGGGAAAATATGCAAATCTCTTGGTAATTGAAATCTTTAAGGAGAAAATTCTTTATTTTTAATTAAAATAACTCACTCTTACATTTGGCCCACAATTTTAAATTCCTATTTTGATAAGTTTTTAAAGTATTTTACTTATATGTTGGCATTTTGGAAAATATTCTCTGGCAATATTACAAAAATCAGCATTTGCAAACGATCCTCGTTATATTTCATTTTACTGTAAAGTCATCTTCAATTTTTGTAATCTGTTTGCATTGGCTAAGATTTTATTAATAATTTTATGTATTATGTGCGAATATTACTTTTCAAACAGGTAATTAATGAAATGAAGGGCTATTTTCTAGAAAAATGTATTTAAACAACGATTTAGGCACTTGAAATACAGCCATTTTGATAGAATATATTAAAGTTTGATGTATTCTCATCTATAAATGCGGTGTTAGAATTTATTAGAAACAAAATAAGTGTTATTATCTTTAGTGTAAACTTGTGTTCTATAAAGCCTCAATAATAAACTTCTTCCATGTTTTGACACTTTTTCATAATTTGCTCTTAACAACTAGATCTAATTCTAATTTAATTACATTTTTAATAACATATAATTTTATTTAATTAAGTATACTTTTTCATTACAAAATAAAGCTTTATGTAATGCATTTATGCTTAAAAATTGAATTATAATTTTCTACAACAATATTATAGAACAAACATTCCAGTATATTTTCTAAAAATATTCCAAATTAAGGAAAACCCCTTATACAGAAAATCTAAAGTTCATTCTAGCATTCCGGGTAATAGATCATATATATATATATATATATATATATATATATATATTATGTATATATATATATATATATAATGTATATATATATATATATATATATATATATATATATGATACAGAAATTTTAAGCTTTCCCCAATAACGCGCCCTTTTCTTTCATAATTATTATTCCAAATTCCTATTTCATGTCCAACACGTATTGCAGCTATATTAAATTCTATTCCATGCCACTAATATTATCGAAGTCTGCCAGCACTTCCTCTTTTCCTCGACCATACCATATATGGTCACTAATCTTAACCTCTGCGTAAACTTTCTCATATGAAACTGCTTTCCCATCACATTTTTAAAGCATAAAGAATGCGAAGGCAGCAACTTTCCCACATCACCATATCCTTCCGCCTCGGATGTAACTGTACATCGTGTGATCCAACGCAAGCGGCATTGAGCTTTCTTGAGAGCTCTACCGTCCTATGAAACTGCATCTGTTTCGAGTGTCATATAGTAAAGTAGATTTTTGGTAACGTGAAATGTCTCTTCCCTGGACTTTTGTAGCCTATATTATATATATATATATATATATATATATATATATATATATATATATATATATGTGTGTGTGTGTGTGTGTGTGTTTATATAATAATAAAGATAAAAATAAATAAAAATAGTAAGACTAATTTAAAACATGATCAGTGTTATACCCTGGTTCAAAAACAATACGGAGGAAAATTAAGTAAAGAGGGTATGAAAGGAAATATCTAACAAAAGGAACACAATGCTACCATATAAGGCAAAATTATCTTAATTTTAAATTATCAATAATACACATGAATTTATCAACATTCAAAAGCGATACATACAAATCAAGTTCAAACATCAAAGGATTATCAAAATCTGGAGGCTCAAAATATTAAAATGACCAAAAATAACTATGAGGGAAAAGATGCAATCTGAAAATATGAAATTGGATAGAACCTCTGTAGATCCAGCTTTTCAAGGATCTTTGTTTGCATCCACAGAGGTTCCAAGTGTGTTTCGCTCAACGATACAGCCACATGGCCGAAACATCGTCCATATATATATATATATATATATATAATACTTCCTCTTAGAATTGTTTAGTAGAAATACGAAAATGGACTTATAGGTATTTCCAACGAAAAAGAAAAGAAGTCATATCACAATAAAAACGTCGTTCTTTATTGTTTTATTTAATATGAATTATGTCTCTACAATGTATTTTAAATGTATTAAAAATGACACGTAAAACAAATTACTTCAAATTATATTTTTTGAAGGCACGAGTTTATTATATTAAACTCTCTGCTTTAGCACACGAAAGAATATTTTCACGTTCTACAGCTAGCTTTTGGTAGACCTTTTCTTTCAAGATTTTTTTTACAACCATTTTCTTTCTGGCTCGCCACTCTACTCGCTTTGAATAAATTATACCCACACTTGTTTCTTTGAAGTTCCAGGATGTTTATTTCGGCTGATATTCAACAGATGTTCATCATAAAAATTACGTAGTTGAAGTATCGGCATAAATTATACGAAAAGCATTTTAGTTACTTTGAGAATGATAAAAATAACAGGAATGAAATTTTCTTTTCATTATTTCAGCGAATCTAAGAGAGAAATAAACACTTCATCTCTGTTTCTTTTACTCATACCAGTTTCATTATTTTTTGTTTGTTTTCAAAAAGTGAAACATTAGACAGAACTGCAAGGCAAAAGTACTTTGTCCAAACTACAAAAGATAAGGGAAAATTAAGCAACGTTATTTGGCACAAATTAAGTTATAATGCAACATACAGTTTTTTCTATGATACGTTGAACCCCCTTCATCGGTGCTGTTATAAAAAGACCAACAAACCCGAAGTTAAAAAGACATAGTATTTATGACTTCAGATTTGTTGGTATTTTATTACTAACGTAAGGGGATTCAACGTATCTTCGAAACGGTTAAATGCTGCGCTGCAGCTTAATTTGTACCTAATTACGTTGCTTAATTTTTCCGTAACATTACACAGTATAAAATATCAGAATTGAAACACAGAGAACTGTTTGATACATTCACTCTCATTGATTAAACAGAATACTGATCAGTAGGCATGCGGTTTATGGCAAATGAGTTCAAATATGTTTTCTTCTTGTTTGAAATTAAATCATAACAAGAAAGATCAATCATGCTTAAAGCATTGCTTATGAAACACTTTCCAACATCAATGCAATTTTATTTAAACATGTCTAAAATGCAATACATTCCTCGGTAATATTTTAAAACTTATCACAATACTACATTAATTTATCATATTTGAAAACTTAAACCTTCATCGAAAAAAATGAACTTCATTCAAATGACGGCATTGAAATATGTATAAATTGCCTGGTTTAAACATCTCTAAAATGTGATACATCCCTCGGTAATAATTTTAGAATTATCATAATACTACGATAATTTATTATATTTGAAAACTTCATCGAAAATAACTGAAATTCATTCAAATGACATCATAGAAAAAATAACACGCCTGGCTCTCTCTATAAAAGCAGCATTTCATTCATAAATAATTTCCCATTCATGTCATTCATCACAATACTATAATAATTTATTTTATTTAGAAATTAAGACCATGGAGCTACAAGTAATTAAACTCTATGGGTAAAACTTCATCGAAAAAAATCGCCCTTCTCTTTGTAAAATCAATGAATATTTCATTCATGTCAGCTACGCAGACTCCATGAACTAAATGATTTTGTGTTAAAGAAATACAGCAATTCTAATACAACTCATTCTAGATATTTTGCTGTTTACATTTTACATAGGTGAAAAATAGGCTTCGTTGTAGAAATAATCAAATTTGGATGAACATTTAAACTCAAATATATTGTAATTGCGCTGTTTCAGTATGTAGATGCACAGAATTTAGGCAAAATTAAAGTGGTTTTAGGACGGATACAACACTCAATATGAATTAAAAAGAACTTTAAAAATCACGATTTTGAGACAAGATGGATGCCATATATCATTTTGAAGAGGGGCACGTGAACTTTCCATATCATGGTCACGTGATCGCTTCATATAAGAGGTGTTATTATTATTTTAATTTTTATTTAAAAAACTACTGAATATATTTCGCTGAATTTTTTTTTATATATATATTTTATGAAACAATTTTAATATTACCTAAAATTTTCGAAGCAATTTGTGAATTTTAAATCCGCTTAAAAAATGTTTGAAAAATTAGGTCCCATAGGGCTCAATGTATTTCATTTTTTCAACCCGGGTTCACTCCAAAACAAATTGGGTGATATTATTCATTTATATTCCCATAGGTCCTACAGACCGTCTGAACAACATACTAAAATTTCATTTTGATTAAGTCATTTTACGGCAGTTATCGTGCTAACGGACAGACAGACAGACAGACAGACAGACAGAATGAACAAAGTCATAAACACTTTTCAACTTTGTTGTAAAGTGTTAAAAAGCAATATACACAAATGTAATGAAATAATATTTAATTTTTAATTCTACTTAAATATTATTTTATACATGAATTATTCTGTTCTACAGTTACTCAGTTCGAAACATTGAGGTAGCAAACCACTTCATAGCACTACAACTCATAGTAACTTTTATACTCTCAATGCCAGTAGATTGGTTACTCCAACCTTCGTTTGTCAGTCGACGTCCTAATTAGCTAATATTTGCAAACGAATAAATGTTGCGGTTAAACAAACCAATCAGTCAATCTGACTAGACACAGACAAAAGAATATAGATCACTTCCTTATTAAAATCTACGAATCCCAAATGGGGAATGAAACCTTCATGATCTGATAGATCTACCATTTATTTTGACTCCATGTAATAATATATTTATTCTAAATTAATCATTAAAGTAACAGTATTTGATACAAATGTTAAATATCTCAGTATCTAAAATTCCTCTTTCCATAAAGACATTTGGCATCCCGATTTTAGCACTTTACAACATAGTTGAAAAGTGTTTATGACTTTGTTCATTCTGTCTGTCTGTCTGTCCGTTAGCACGATAACTGCCGTAAAAATGATTTTATCAAAATGAAATTTTAGTATGTTTTTCAGACGGTCTGTGGGACCTATGGGAATATAAATAAATAATATCACCCAATTAGTTTTTTATTGAACCCGGGTTGAAAAAATGAAATACATTGAACCCTATGGGACCTAATCTTTCAAATATTTTTTAAGCAAATTTAAAATTCACAAATTGCTTCGAAACTTTTAGGAAATATTCACATTATCTCATAAAATATATAAAAAAAATTTCAGTAAATTATATTAAGTAGTTTTTTAATTAAAAATTATTTAATATAGGGAAAAAAACAAATTCAATTAAATTCTGACTTTTGGGATATCCTCCAGAAAGAAAAAAGAGATATATTATATAATAAATATCTTTCCAAGAGTTTAATCATTTTGTATATGAGAGAGGCTTCACATTTTGAAATAAATTTGGTAGATAACAATTTTTCAATTTTTTTTTTTAATTTTATATAACTCTTCATGATATACTTATTTGATGGCATTTTTAATGCACTTTCCTACGTCCTAGAGAGTTAATATTTGGTACATAGCTTAAATTTGTTGAACATTTTATTCTACAAAAATTTGATGGATCTTTAAATATAGATCATACATTTTTTTCGAAATGGCCTGCAAATAATCCCCGTTCACTTCGATAAATCATTGTTGTAATATTGTTAAAAATTCTGATGTGGGCAGCACATGTCTTTTCCTGCAGACTCATATTCACGTTCTCTTTATTTCTTCAATAATAATTTGAGTTTATCTGCACAAAATAACAGCCATAAGTATTTTAAATGACATTGAATTTGCACGTTAAACTTAAATTTGGTTTTCATTTGATAGCTGGACTTAGTCAAAGGTGGCGTAGCTAAAACACGAAAAAACTAGAATATATCAAGAACGGCTACTCCTAGAGTAATGAGGTTAGTCTTATTCTTTTTGTTGTCAAAAATCACGTATAAAATAGGAATTTAATTGATATAATTGAGCCCACGTAGTATTTTATTTTTATATTTAACGATTTTTGCGGGCCATTTCGCAAAAATAGCCCGTTCCTTTTTCCCGAATCGTACTAGAATAACCTACAAATGATTTATATACCAAATTTTTTTTGCGGGCCATTTCGCAAAAATAGCCCGTTCCTTTTTCCCGAATCGTACTAGAATAACCTACAAATGATTTATATACCAAATTTTGTTAAATTTGGTATATAAATCACTTGTAGGTTATTGAAATATTATACACCAAATTTTGTTAAATTTGTTCCATTGGTTTTTAGCTAGAGTGGATAAAGGCAATTTCTGCCTGCCATTTCGCAAAGAAGGCAAATTCTTTTATTACGAATTGTACTATAATCTAATGAACATCAGGATTTCCCACAAAAAACATACCTACCAAATTTTATGAAACTCGGTCCATTAGTTTTTCAATTAGAGTGGATGTAATATTCACACAGACACACAGAAACATACACAGATACACCCTTATACACACAGACGTCTTCCTAAAAATAGTTTTTTCGTGTCCTAGAAGTCCCAAAACGTGTTGATCCTTTGAAAATTCGAGTTCCGATCTTCGGCACGATTACAATACTTTGAGTACACACACACACACACATATATATTATCTGTGTATCTAAATTCCGTGCCTATGCAATTACAATAGTTGTGATTTTAAATGATCCCTAAACTTTTATTATTTCTTCAACGAAGCCTAATTTTAACTTATGCAGAATGCAAATATCTCAAGCGATTGTAAGGTGAGTTACATAAGAATTGCTAAATTTTTTTCACACAAAATTATTTAGCTCTGGAGTCTGGAATACAAGTTATATGAATAAAATATTCATTGATTTTGCATAGAGAATCAGATGATTTATATTTCGATACAGTTTTAAATATTTAAGTATAATAAATTACTGTAGTACTGTGATAATGTAAAAGATATCACCAATGAATGTATCACATTTTAGAAATTTTTAAATGAAATTGCATTTCAGTTGGAAAGTGTTTCATAATCAATGCTTATGCATGATTGATCTTTCTTGTTTGTTTGTAGATGTACAGCCGTCAGGAGGGAAAACAGAAAAAAAAAACACAGCAACTGCACAATTTACATTGCAGACCAAACCGGAAGATATCATTTGATAGGGATTAACGTCTTCTACAAATATCAATATTTAAAATTTGCTTAAAAGGTCGTCTTCATAGTTATTTTGGCACTAACCCCAAAATCTTCGGGGACAAACCCCATGATCATTACATATTTAGATTCTATAGAAATTTTCAAGTGGATTTAAAAAACATGGTTACCATTTTTAAAGGATAATTCAAAAATTGTAATTATGGATATTTGTAATTGTTTGAAATTTGTCGATCCTAATGTTAAATGGATTTTCCAGTTTTGACGATATATATTCGCAATAAATCAATTTTCCAAGAAAATTGTTTTTATATGCTTTTCTACTAAAAATCCAAACAAAATTCATATAAATTTCAATATTTATTATTAAATTATTTAATATTTAATTAAAATATTTATTATTAAATATTTATTATTATATTATTATTAAATTAATATTCATAAAAAATCATGAATATAAACAATGGTTAATTTTGATAACATTCGATGTAGCTGAGTCTTAAACATCGGTATACAAAATTTCGGTTTTATTCGTGCAATATTGAGTGTGCTATCAAATTTTATGGAAAATCCAATGATTATTACGCTTATCGTGGACTATTCTGAAAGTGCCGAAAATTGCTCGTAAATATAAAACAGTAAATAGATAAATGAAATTGAAATAAATATGAAGTTGCCAGTTTCGTAATTACATCCAGTCATGCAATAGTCCATATACCCGCCAAGTGCCAATGCTGGATTAGACACTTTTGCGATCTGGAAAACTTGTCTAATCGCAGTTTTCTTGCGTCCCGTGGTAACGGGATCTACATAACCCAGGCCGGTGAGGGAGGGGGGGGGGGGGCTCGCAAACAAGCTTAGGGCAACTGTTTCCCCTGCCGGGAAAGTTCAGTGGGTGTCCAGTGTCTTCCTGTTCTTCGACCCAGACCGTCCGACCTACCCGAAAGTGTAAGGTATCTGTTTGGACGGTCGGGAAGTGCTACCCAATTCAGATCGGAACCCAGTGGAGGCGGCATCCGCAGGGACTGTACCCTCATTACGTTGCCATCGACCTCTCTAAAGGACTTACGGACCCACATATTTAACGTTCCCATACTACGCTTGAATACGGGGACAGTTTTGGGCAGAGCGAGGAATCGAAATCATGTCGACCGAGTGCAATCTCCGCGCGTTAACCACTGAACTGCCCCACCCCCGCTGTGCAGTGACTTCCACGGCCCAGACCATAGGGGCTCACCAAAATGGTTTAGAGCAACTTTTTCCCCAGCCGGAAAAATAAATGACTCCCGATACGATAAAAGAATAACGGACCACACATACCTACTGGACAGATAGAGCCGCTAACCCCGACATGCAGCGCGCGCACCTCCAGGCAGCATAGTTCTAAACGACACACGCTTATGCCATTGTACTGAATAGCAGTGGCGCGTTTTGAAATTCAATATGGGGGGGGGGGGATTCAAATTTAAATATCAATCTCAAGGAGTCCAAGTTAGAGGTATGCAAGGGCTCGGGCGGCCTGGCCCGTGGGCTTGGACCCGGGCACGGCCCATAGACTTTGACCCAACCTGGTTCACGGACCGGGCTCAGGTCACGTTTTATTAAATTCAGATCAAGTTGGGTCGGGGCAAAATTAATAGAAAAGCCAATTTACTTAAAATGTAACACTGACATTTTATTTTCAATTTTTTTTTTGCGATTTTAATTTCAATTATTAGATTCCGAATGTTTCTAAATTTTCAAAATTAAATAAATTCTATTTTTAAAGTAAAACACTTCAGTCGATTTATTTCCGTAACAAATATTGAATGAAAATTTATTTGAGCAAATTGTTATAATTTAAAATTAATATATGGATAATAATTATTGTCTTTCAATTTATTTATATTTGTATTCTAAACATCAACCACTTTTAATTTAAAATTATTAAATTTTAAAAATATTGATAATTATGTCCTAATCAAGGAAAATATCTGTGTATACTAACATGGAAAGTTTAATCGCATTAAAATGTTTTTTAAAATACTAATAATTATGGCATATGACATATTTGTTTGCCAAACCACTGCAGTCAAGAATATTTGGTGCTGATGAGCTCTAACAAAAAGGTATTGCACTGTTTACTGATAGCTTACATGAGCGAATAAAGCATTTGTTTTAACACTTTACAACATAGTTGAAAAGTGTTTATGACTTTGTTCATTCATTCTGTCTGTGTGCCCGTTCGCACATAACAGCCGTCAAAATGACTTTATCAAAATGAAATTTTAGTGTATTGTTAAGACGGTCTGTGGGACATATGGGAATGTGTAAATGTATAATATCACCCAATTAGTTTTGAATTGAACCCAGGTTGAAAAAATGAAATATATTGAATCCTATGAGATCTAATTTTTCAAACATTTTTAAGTGAAGTTAAAATTCACAAATAAAGTGCATTCCAAATAAAGTGTTCATATCGATTTTAGAACTCAGAACTGAAATTATAAATACCAGTTCTGTAAATACTAGTATTATACGTGGAAACAGTAGTATATCATTTTCAAACACAAATAAATACAGTTATCAGAAAAAGCCAATTTTTACAAAGAAATTTAAGCACTTAACATTTAAATTTTAAAATGTTTTTGTTTTTTGCAGACTAGAGTGATGTAAATGTTTTTGAAATTATAAAGTAATTTGTTTTATACTGTTTACGCACTTTTAATTTCTAAAAATATACATGTAAATAAATAAAAGAAACTATTAAATCTGTACATGGTAAGACAGGTTTTTATCGAAATAAAATGTTACATCTATTAATCTCAACAAAGTAATTATCAATCATCCCCCAACGTAATTATCAATTTTCGCCGAGATCTTCGTGGATCACTGCTTTTATTCAGGTGTAATATCAAAATCGGTCAGGTTACCATAATGTCAGAAGCCGCCAAAGCAGTACTTGAAGAATCAGGTAAGAAAAACGGCTCCTACGTAAGCGCAAATTGTCCCCATGACACAAGCGTGTATATGCAAGGTGACACCAGACACCCACCCCGTCGAGTAAGGCCCGGCGACACCAGACCCCCCCCCCCACCCCGTCGAGTAAGGCCCGGCGACACCAGACTCCGCTAGGTACGCCAACAAGGACAGTTGAAACACCAACCCAGCAGGCCAGGAACCCGCCCGCAACGAAACGAGCTAGACAATCTACGCCACTACAGAGCGGCAACGCAACATCACCCCCAGAAAAATTATTAACAAAAAAAAATACAATACAAATACAAAACATGGCGGTTATTATATGTAAATCCAAATAATAAACTGAGTTCCTGCCAGAAACATGAAGCACATATGAAAAACAAAAAACACAATAAAAACCTAAAAATAATACAAATACAATATATCAAATACAATATAACAAACAGAATATGGCAATGAAATACAGACTCTACAAGACCAAAACCGTGGACCACCAACAAAAGTAGCCTAACAAAAATACACAATGTAAAAAGCCGAATCAGTAAAACACCAAAAGAGCCAAAACACAAAGTCCATCAAAGCAAATCAAAGACAAGTAATCAATAATTAGAGCAAAGAATTAAGACCACCACAAACAAAAACCAGAACACTAACCCAGACACCCAAAATCATCTCAACAAAACTAAAAGCATGAAAGTCCACCAACATAAATCTAAGACAATTAATCAGCAAATAACATAAACTACAAAAACAACTCCTTTAAACCACCATTAATAAAGGCTAAAATGATAACCCAGCCGTTTAAAATTATCCTTTCAAAACTAATATTCCCCAGACAAAACAACCAATAAAACGCCACCAGACCAAAGCCAACAAAACCCTATCAGCACCCGAAAAACAGCTCCATAAATACTCAAATCAACCATCCACTAACCCAATTCAGAAGCAACTATGAAGTAACCAACAAACAAACGGAACTACCCCCAAAGCAAATAGACCAACAAAAATAACATCCTGAAAGCCACTATACCATTCTTCAAGAAATCCCATAAAAATCAAATTATAGACCCAAATTACCTACAAAACACAACGACTTAAAAAAACTACATGGGAAACAATAAAGAACAAAATGTTACCCGACCACTGACAAAACATACTAGATGACCAATGACGATATAAACATACCAACCCTACACCAATGGTAAAATCCTTAAAACCCATAGGACCCCGTTCAACGGATCAAACCCTAGGCAACCAAATAAAACAAAAATCGCTCTGTCAGGAACTTATAAACCTAGTACCCCAGTACATAAGCATTCAAAATTAAACGACAGCTTCAATTAACACAATAAAAATGCTAAAAACAATTAAAGGAGCAATTGAAAAGAAAAACGTTAGGAGATACCCAGTCAACCACCGAAACCAAACTAAGCAGAGGCGCCGACTTCGTGGGCTCGAGGCACTTTTTGAACCTCAAATAATTTGTATGTAGGTTCCTCTAAACTTCAATATTTTTGCGCGTATTTAGTGGGGGAAATGTACGCATATATTCTTAAATTTTGCCTTTCGTTATCCAATCTTCAAGATTCTTCTTCATTCCTTTCGTTATTCATTCTCCTTTTACTATAAAGTGTGTTAAAGACCCAAACCGTCCGACTCATCCTGAGGACTTGAGCAACTAATTGGACGGCCGGACTATAAAGTGTGTATAGAAATTTACCCTTCAGACTATTAATTGCATTCTGGATACAAGATTTTAACTCTGAAATAATTTAAAGATACATTTGTTGACATTTTTAACATTGGTAAAAATACCTAAAAAATAAATTTTGCATTTTTTGTTACTTTTATAAAGTTAATTGAGTTGAAAACTCACGCAGTATTTGTATAATATATATTATAATGTTGCGCCTACAAAGGTAAAATAAATTAAATAAATAATTATCTAGAAAAAAAAAATATTTTTCTGCACTTAACTATAATTTGCTTCAATTTAACATTTCAAACGTTTTATTGTGCCAGATATTCTAACTGAATGAAATTTAAATTAGACTTAAATCCTTTTAAAAATACATGGGTTAATTTATTTCAAATTTTCGGAACCCCCAATAATTTTTCAAGTCGGCGCCTATGAAACTAAGGGCCACGTCCCCAATCGACAACACCAAAACACAAACATTACAAGCTCATAACCCAAATAAAGCAAGAAACTGGTTACTTAAACAGCATTTTGAATCAACTAACCGGCTTATACCAACAATCAAAAGTCCCACCAGGTCCCTATCACGTAACCCACATTCCCCCCTCACCCCATAAAACAAGAACATCCCATGAACTTCTCAAATAACTTCTAGGGAAAGAACATCACCAACAACCAACAACTAGGAATTAAAACTTATAACAATAGACAGCAGCAGCACAAGAAATGAGAACCTCAAACAACCGTAATAAGCAAAATAAATGGGCATCCGCAGAAACAAACCATTAAAATGCATTCATCAACAAGATAGCAACTATGTCCCTTAGTCCACTTACCTTTTATACATTTCAACACTACGTAAATACATCGAGCATTCCCTAGTGCGACAATGGTGGAACACATCAACCTTTGTCCCAAACCTTTTGTTATGTTCTACAAAATTAATACATTTGGAGCGATTATCACATTGTCCCTGCGCATGTAAACCTCCACAAGTAAAGTTCCCTGCGTCCCGTCACACCTTGTCGTCATGTGCCCGAGTCTAAAACACCTCATATACTGGTGGACTCCTATAAATTCCCTGCAGCTATAACGGTCCGATTGGTAACACAGATAGCCTTTACCCACAATTTCCTGAAACAAGGGAGGGCCAACATCCATCACCCAGTGCTTACTTCTCTTTGCTCGCATACTGAATTTAGCTTCAACATCTTCTGGTTTATCAAAAATAGCATTCTGTCCATAAATACATTCAATTACCCCTTGCAAGTCTAATTTATCATTGATGTTAAAAACTATTACTTTAGATCTCCTTTTGACCATCCTACCCACCTCATATTTAATGTCAAAGTTGGCGATTTTACGAAGAAATGTCTGTAAGTCCACCAACCCCAGGTGGATATTAGTCTCAATGACTAGGCCACTTTTTGGGACCCTATAAAACCCTGTTGATCCCCGGGCAGTATTTTCAAGGTATAGATTATCCTGAATTAATTTCAAGTCCTGAATTAAGAGGCACCGGTGATTGTGATAAGCAATGATAAGCAATACAGTGGGGTGCAACAGCCCAGTGATTAGCGCGCAGGAATTGCACTCGGACGACCCGGGTTCGATTCCGGCCACTGCTAAAACTGCCGCCGTGTTCACGCGGAGTACGATCACGTTAAACATATGGACCCGTAAGTCCTTCCGAGAGGTTGGTGATAGGGGAAGGATGGTACGGTCTCTGTGGATGCCTCCCCCACTGGGTTCCGATCTAAATTGGGTGACACTTCCCGGCCGTCCAAACAGATACCTTATACCTTTCTGGTAGGTCAGACGATCTGGGTCGAAGAAGAAGAAGCATTACGGTAGCTATTCGATACCATATCCAATGGAGGGAAGCGAAATGGAGAGGTAGTGGTATCAACTTAGCGTTTTACAACTGGAGAGGGAGGAAACGGAAGATCCCTAAGTGAAAGGGCTTCAACAGAAGCATTCAACTTGGTTAGTGACAATGTCAACCCAGCAAAAAAAATCGTCCATGGCCGCTCAATGTTTGGTCAGAACAGTACATATGGCCATAGAGTACGCCTGAGATTCCTCTAGCCTGGACCTAGAGTCATTTAGTTCCATTAAAACCTCCAATTGGGACGCCCCAAGTTCGTCCATAATTTCAACATGCAGTGACACCTCATTCCTTCGATCGTCTCTACATTCTTCAAGAGCCATTCCTCATTACGGGGAGCACTGGACGTTTTCAATGTAATATCTGTCATTGGTCAGAAAAATTTATTTACCAAGTCAGTCTGCAGAGGTCTGGCCAGCTTTTTTCTCCCTACAAAGAAGGCTCCAAGTCTCAGCAGAAGGTCCGTTATGAAATCTTCGAGTAAGATAGTCTTATCCCCCCCACACACACACAGAGAGTAATTGTCGAAAACCCAGACCACTCGACTGACCCTTGGGCGTTGTTGTTGTTGAAACCCAGACCGTCCGACCTACCAGAAAGGTGTAAGGTAACTGTTTGGACGGTCGGGAAGTGCCACCCAATTTAGACCGGAACCCAGTGGGGAAGGCATCCACAGGGACCGTACCCTCCTTCCCCTACCACCAACCTCTCGGAAGGACTTTCGGACCCACATGTTTAACGTGATCGTACTCCGCATGAACACGGCGGCAGTTTTGGCAGTGACTGGAATCGAACCCGGGCCTACCGAGTGCAACTCCAGCGCGCTAACCAATGGGCTACCGCGCCCTGACCCTTGGGCGTGTAATATTTCTTAACACAGATAAGTGCAAACAAGATTTAAAATGTTGAACTTTAGAAGTACTCAAATTAAAATATATTTTTTTATCAAATAAGTTTATAGATATATTATTTTGTATATCTAAATTTAAATCTAAAATGTTAGCAACATTAGAATCATTATTACTAACAGTTAATTGTAGATTATTAGGATGAAAGTTAAATGCAATAGGATTGTTATTATGAGATACACATAAAATATCATCTAAATACGCATGTATTCATGAGCATATCACGCAAATTATGATTATAGTTTTAGTCATAGAAGTATGAATATAGATTAGGCAATAATGATGAGGCACAGCTATCTCCCTTGTGAGACACTAAACTGCTGCTTTAAACAAGAACTACCATTCTAAATGTAATTTTCATAGATTGTAAAACTATGTACTTGTTAAAAAATGATGAATAATTCGAGTAAATATTGTACTGTTCAAATATTTCTAAACTAATGTGTAAAAGATCATCAATATCTATGTTATTAAACAATTTTTTAAAATCATAGGTATGTATGCAATGATAATAAGATTTTTTAATTTCTTAACTAATTCAAAACTGTTCATTGCTATATATGACTTTTGTTTGAAATGTTAACTAACTGAGAAATATTATTTAAAACTTTTGGTAAACGTTTAATAAATATATTGAATTGGACAATACGTTTTACTGACTAAATTAATAATGTGCTATATTATCGCAAGTATACAGGAATTAAGATAATCAGACTGCCTTTTAATCTGTATTAAGGCAATATGAATTGCCTTAATTTGGTAATAATTTTAGCTCCAACGCGATAACGTTCATTTTGCAAGCTTTGCTACAAATTTCTAAATGCACAGTAAGATGGAGAAACTGATGATCAAATTCGTGATATATGAACATTATCTCCTTGAACTAAAAATATCTCCAGCTCAAGGAATTTAAGATTTCTCCCAAATAGTTTTCTTAATACTAAACTACTGCATTACTCCCATTCTATGTTTTTAACTTAACTATAGAGAAGTGTAATAAAATAATTTCCTTCAAATATATGTTAAACAGATGAGTTATATATAAGGCACACGATTTAATGAACTTAATAGTACCATTTTAAACTGATAGCTTTAATATTTTCGATCTTGAAATGTTATCCACAGTCATAATTAGGAAAGATGACATTTTAAAATATTCGTATGTGCAAGCGCCAACCGAGAACTATTTTCTTTTATATTCATTCTTGTAACCTTGCTCTAGCAGCACTCAGTGAGCCACGTGATGTTATGTACGACGCTTGATACCCAAAATGCGACGAACAAAATAAGCATTGATGATTTGAATTTAAGTTCGCGTAATGTTGAAAATTCTGAAAATGAAGGCAAGCGTTGTAGTTTACAATTTTTTATGCAGAAATTTGAAATGAAAGAAGGTGATATTAGTTTTTATTTAACATTATTTGAAAGACAGGCGCGTAGAGCAAACATACATGAAGAGGATATAGTAGCTCATTTACGAGTGCTATTACCGTACGAAGTATCACAATTAATTGCATGTGAATCCGATGAAGTAGCAAAAGACACTATTTCTGAGTCTCATGCTGAAATGAAGAAAAATTACGATAAACGGTATTGCCCTGCTTTTAAGTATGAAGTCGGTGATGCTGTCCTTATGAAGCGCTTGCCAAAGCACACTGGTAGCAGCACAAAACTACAAGTACGGTACTGTGGACCCTTAGTGGTAGAAACAGTTTTACCCTTTGACACATATAGAGTGTCTGATCTGCGGAATTTTGGACAAGGACGAAGACGACATTCAAGTTATGAAACTACTGCACACGTTTCGCAGTTGAAGTTGTTCAAATTAGTGAACGACGAGGAACATTATGATCTTGAGGATGTAGATGGCGAGACTGCCGCAAATGCACCATAGACGAGGACGCCTATTTCCCAGGTTAACCGATTGTAAGCGCCAACCGAGAGCTATTTTCTTTTATATTCATTCTTGTAATCTTGCTCTAGCAGCACTCAGTGAGTCACGTGATGTTATGTACGACTCTTGATGCACACATTCGATGTTGCGATATATTTTTGATTTATCACGATGCGACGTATTTAATAAATCTTTGTTAATTTATGCTAAAATGGCATTCATTAAAATTCTTCTGCCTGATACATCCCTTACACATGTGAAAATAATTAGATTAAAATTCTGTCCATTTTTATGTAAATAATAGTATATTCATATATGGAATGCAACACTGAAAATAAATGACATACATACAAATATGGATAGACATTGATTTAAACCAGGGATGCACACAGACCGCGGCCCTCAAGTCAATTTGCTGGCGGCCCGCCTCACCATGTATTATTTTAACTTTAACAAGTCACACACCATAGGTAATTTTTAAAAATTGCACATGCACACAGCAAAGTAGCTGTGTCGCCAGGCGTCGACCGTGGGATAACCGTTATCATTCAGTGGTCAGTGCGTGTGCCATCCGCATTGTTTTAAGTTCCATTGTATTTTTTAGGTGTGTTTGAATTGCGAAATAAATATAATTAAGGCAATTTATTAAACTTCTATTGTGTCGCTGAAAACAATTATAAATCGTTGCTAGATAATACATTAAAATACGCAATCCTCTTTAGGTCAACATTTTTTTTGTGAACAAACTTTTTCAGTCATGAATATTAATAGATCAAAAAATAGGAACCGCTTGACTGATGAAAATTTAGAATCAATTTTGAGGTTGGCCACTACAAAACTCGAACCAAATATCAAAACAATTGTCAAATCAATACAATGTCACACATCAAATTAAATTCATTTACATTTTATTCTCTCTTTTTTGTAACAATTATGATAGGTATAAATAAAATAAACAATATATGGTAGATAATATCAATATTTTTTTTCTTGCGGCACTCCCATAAGTCACAGTGGATCTATGTGGCCCTTGGGCTTAACAAGTCTGTGCATCTCTGATTTAACTAAGGAAGATTTAACTGTAAATTGAAAGACTATTGAATTTCGAAATTGAATATTTGGCTTCAAAATTACATAAATACATTATAAATTACTAGTAAACATGTAAAAACATTATTAGAAAAATAAAATGTTTTTAAATTACCAGCCACCTTCGTAATTAAGATAATATAAAATCGAAATATTATCTATAGTCACAACACAATCAGACAAAAAATAATTGAAAATACTAAGGAATCTGTTTAAAAATTATTCAAATAAGCTTGAATTTATAAGTATAGCAGTGAATGGTATTGATGCAATCGTTTCAAACTTGGAATTAAGCAAAAATTTCCGTCTGTTGAACTCAAAGAATATTATTCAAAGCTACCTAACTAAAACTGAAAAGTACAAATACATGGAAAAATGTGAGGATTCTCAATGAAAAATGAAATTCAAATAAGCTTGAGTTTATAAGTATAGTAGTGAAAGGTACTGATACAATTCAAACTTGCAATCAAGCAGAAATTTCCGTCTGTTGGACTCAAAGAATGTTATTCAAAGCAACCTAACTAAAACTGAAAAGTACAAATATATAGAAACAAGAAAGATCAATCATGCATAAGCATTGATTATGAAACACTTTCCAACTGAAATGTAATTTCATTTAAAAATTTCTAAAATGTGATTCATTCAGTGGTAATATCGTTTACATTATCACAGTACTACAGTAATTTATTATACTTAAATATTTAAAACTGTATCGAAATATAAATAATCTGATTCTTTATGCAAAATCAATGAATATTTCATTCATATAACTTGTATTCCAGACTCCAGAGCTAAATAATTTTGTGTGAAAAAAATTCAGCAATTCTTATGTAATTCATCTTATAATCGCTTGAGATATTTGCATTCTGCATATGTTAAAATTAGGCTTCCTTGAAGAAATAATAAAAGTTTAGGGATCATTTAAAATCACAACTATTGTAATTGCATAGGCACGGAATTTAGATACACAGATAATATATATGTGTATGTGTATATACTCAAAGTATTGGAATCGTGCCGAAGATCGGAACTCGAATTTTCAAAGGATCTACACGTTTTGGGACTTCTAGAACACGAAAAAACTACTTTTAGGAAGACGTCTGTGTGTGTAAGGGTGTATCTGTGTATGTTTCTGTGTGTCTGTGTGGATATTACATCCACTCTAATTGAAAAACTAATGGACCGAATTTCATACAATTTGGTAGGTATGTTTTTTGTGGGAAATCCTGATGTTCATTAGATTATAGTACGATTCGTAATAAAAGAATCTGCCTTCTTTGCGAAATGGCCGCAGAAATTGCCTTTATCCACTCTAGCTAAAAACTAATGAACCAAATTTAACAAAATTTGGAGTATAATATTTCAATAACCTACAAGTGATTTATATACCAAATTTAACAAAATTTTGTATATAAATCATTTGTAGGTTATTCTACTACGATTCGGGAAAAAGGAACGGGCTATTTTTGCGAAATGGCCAGCAAAAATCGTTATATATAAAAATAAAAGACTACGTGTGCTCAATTATATCAATTAAATTCCTATTTTATATGTGATTTTTGACATCAAAAAGAATAAGACTAACCCCATTACTCTAGGACTAGCCGTTCTTGAGATATTCTAGTTTTTTTGCGTTTTCGCTACGCCACCTTTGACAATAAGTCCAGCTATCAAATGAGAACCAAATTTAAGTTTAACGTGTAAATTCAATGTCATTTAAAATACTTATGTTGTGCAGATAAACTCAAATTATTATTGAATAAATAAAGAGAACGAATATGATTCTGCAAGGAAAGACATGTGCTGTCCACATCAGAATTTTTAACAATATTACACCAATGATTTATAGAAGTGAACGGGGATTATTTTCAGGCCATTTCGAAAAAAATGTATGATCTATATTTAAAGATCCATCAAATTTTTGTCGAATAAAATGTTCAACAAATTTAAGCTGTGTACCAAATTTTAACTCTCTAGGACGTAGGAAAGTGCATTTAAAATGCCATCACTTAAATTCATCATGAAGAGTTATATAAAATTTAAAAAAAATGAAAAATTGTTATCTACCAAATTTATTTTAAAATATGAAGCCACTCCCATATGCAAAACGTTTAAACAAATGGAGAGATATTTATTATATAATATCTCTCTCTTTTCTTTCTGGAAGATATCCCAAAGTCAGAATTTAATTGAATTTGTTTTTTTCCCTATATTAAATAATTTTTTTAATTAAAAAACTACTTAACATATTTTACTGAATTTTTTTTTATATATTCTATGGGATAATGTGAATATTTCCTAAAAATTTCGAAGCAATTCGTGAATTTTAAATTTACTTAAAAAATGTTTGAAAAATTAGGTCCCATAGGGTTCAATGTATTTCATTTTTTCAACCCGGGTTCAATAAAAAACTAATTGGGTGATATTATTTATTTATATTCCCATAGGTCCTACAGACCGTCTGAACAACATACTAAAATTTCATTTTGATAAAGTCATTTTTAAGGCAGTTATCGTGCTAACGGACAGACAGACAGACAGACAGACAGACAGACAGACAGACAGACAGACAGAATGAACAAAGTCATAAACACTTTTCAACTTTGTTGTAAAGTGTTAAAAATGAGAGGATGTCAACTTGCAGTTACCTGCATCTGATGACGTACGTCTATGTTAAGGCGGTATTATAATTTAATAAAAAAGTATTTGTAATTATTGTAAATTTAAAGAATTTGCAGATAACTTATGGTCGTAGGATAACAAAATAATTCGATTAATTACTTTGTATATTATAAGGTACGTATAAGACAAATTTTCCAAGTTATTCAAAACCTAAAATTAAAGTTACATTTATTAAACATACATAAGCATTTTTCGTAATTAATTAAAATCGAATTTATTTTTTTCTACCGGATTTTTAATTCAAACATAGTTTTAAGGGTGTTATGAAAAATCACAACACTTTTATTTTTTTTATAAATAATTAAATATTTTTTCAATTGTTTTAATTTTAATTATTTAAATTTTTGTCTTTAATTATTATTCTAAATTTATTCTATTTCGAATTATATTATTCAAAATTATTTTATTCTAATTATCCATTAAAACTCTACAATAATATTAAATAGCATTTCATAATTGTTTTCATGTTAAGTATTTCATGCTAAGTATGGCTTTCATGCTGACTCTAGCATGCTGAGATATTGTCTGCACTCACTTTTAGACCTCCATGGTTGAGCGTCAGTTTAGATTTTGCGGAGTGGCAACTAGGTTGAACACTCTGAACCAATCAAAAGGCGACACAACTACGTGGGAATTTCGCTTTATGTAAAGAAATGCTTTTCCTTACTCTCTGGGAATATTGTTGAGCTTCAAGGTTGATGTGTTTTAAGTGGGGGTGCTTAGGCACCCCTTGCTCGAGCCATTTTTTTTAACACTTTACAACAAAGTTGAAAAGTGTTTATGACTTTGTTCATTCTGTCTGTCTGTCTGTCTGTCTGTCTGTCTGTCTGTCTGTCTGTCCGTTAGCACGATAACTGCCGTAAAAATGAGTTTATCAAAATGAAATTTTAGTATGTTGTTCAGACGGTCTGTAGGACCTATGGGAATATAAATAAATAATATCACCCAATTAGTTTTTTATTGAACCCGGGTTGAAAAAATGAAATACATTGAACCCTATGGGACCTAATTTTTCAAACATTTTTTAAGTAAATTTAAAATTCACGAATTGCTTCGAAATTTTTAGGAAATATTCACATTATCCCATAGAATATATAAAAAAAAATTCAGTAAAATATGTTAAGTAGTTTTTTAATTAAAAAAATTATTTAATATAGGGAAAAAAACAAATTCAATTAAATTCTGACTTTGGGATATCTTCCAGAAGGAAAAGAGAGAGATATTATATAATAAATATCTCTCCATTTGTTAAAACGTTTTGCATATGGGAGTGGCTTCATATTTTAAAATAATTTGGTAGATAACAATTTTTCATTTTTTTAAAATTTTATATAACTCTTCATGATAAATTTAATTGATGGCATTTTAAATGCACTTTCCTACGTCCTAGAGAGTTAAAATTTGGTACACAGCTTAAATTTGTAGAACATTTTATTCTACAGCAATTTGGTGGATCTTTAAATATAGATCATACATTTTTTTCGAAATGACCCGCAATTAATCCCCGTTCACTTTTATAAATCATTGTTGTAATATTGTTAAAAATTCTGATGTGGACAGCACATGTCTTTCCTTGCAGACTCATATTCGTTCTCTTTATTTATTCAATGATAATTTGAGTTTATCTGCACAACATAAGTATTTTAAATGACATTGAATTTACACGTTAAACTTAAATTTGGTTCTCATTTGATAACTGGACTTATTGTCAAAGGTGGCGTAGCGAAAACGCAAAAAAACTAGAATATCTCAAGAACGGCTAGTCCTAGAGTAATGGGGTTAGTCTTATTCTTTTTGATGTCAAAAATCACATATAAAATAGGAATTTAATTGATATAATTGAGCACACGTAGTCTTTTATTTTTATATATAACGATTTTTGCTGGCCATTTCGCAAAAATAGCCCGTTCCTTTTTCCCGAATCGTAGTAGAATAACCTACAAATGATTTATATACAAAATTTTGTTAAATTTGGTATATAAATCACTTGTAGGTTATTGAAATATTATACTCCAAATTTTGTTAAATTTGGTTCATTAGTTTTTAGCTAGAGTGGATAAAGGCAATTTCTGCGGCCATTTCGCAAAGAAGGCAGATTCTTTTATTACGAATCGTACTATAATCTAATGAACATCAGGATTTCCCACAAAAAACATACCTACCAAATTGTATGAAATTCGGTCCATTAGTTTTTCAATTAGAGTGGATGTAATATCCACACAGACACACAGAAACATACACAGATACACCCTTACACACACAGACGTCTTCCTAAAAGTAGTTTTTTCGTGTTCTAGAAGTCCCAAAACGTGTAGATACTTTGAAAATTCGAGTTCCGATATTCGGCACGATTCCAATACTTTGAGTACATACACATACACATATATATTATCTGTGTATTATCTGTGTATCTAAATTCCGTGCCTATGCAATTACAATAGTTGTGATTTTAAATGATCCCTAAACTTTTATTATTTCTTCAAGGAAGCCTAATTTTAACATATGCAGAATGCAAATATCTCAAGCGATTGTAAGATGAATTACATAAGAATTGCTGAATTTTTTTCACACAAAATTATTTAGCTCTGGAGTCTGGAATACAAGTTATATGAATGAAATATTCATTGATTTTGCATAAAGAATCAGATGATTTATATTTCGATACAGTTTTAAATATTTAAGTATAATAAATTACTGTAGTACTGTGATAATGTAAAAGATATTACCACTGAATGAATCACATTTTAGAAATTTTTAAATGAAATTACATTTCAGTTGGAAAGTGTTTCATAATCAATGCTTATGCATGATTGATCTTTCTTGTTTTTTATATGCAGAGTGAAATCAAATTGTGTGAAAACAACCAATTCGTATCTAAATGCATCATAGTAAATCCGAAGGAAGAATTTAGCTCTGTTATATGAAAAATATAGTGAAAGTGAGAGCAAGCTGTAGCTCTTATGCTAATGCTTATTGCTAATGATTTTTTTAACACTTTACAACAAAGTTGAAAAGTGTTTATGACTTTGTTCATTCTGTCTGTCTGTCTGTCCGTTAGCACGATAACTGCCGTAAAAATGACTTAATCGAAATGAAATTTTAGTTTGTTGTTCAGACGGTCTGTACGACCTATGGGAATATAAATGAATATTATCACCTAATTAGTTTTTGATTGAACCCGGGTTGAAAAAATGAAATACATTGAGCCCTATGGGACCTAATTTTTCAAACATTTTTAAAGCAAATTTAAAATTCACAAATTGCTTCGAAAATTTTAGGTAATATTTAAATTGTTCCATAAAACATATAAAAAAAATTCAGCGAAATATATTCAGTAGTTCTTTAAATAAAAATTAAAATAATAATTACACCTCTTATATGAAACGATCACGTGACCATGATATAAAACGATTACATGACCCACTTCAAAATGATATATGGCATCCATCTTGTTTCAAAATCGCGATTTTAAGTTCTTTTTAATTCATATTGAGTGTTGTATCCGTCCTAAAACTACTTTATTTTTGCTTAAATTCTGTGCATCTACA
This sequence comes from Amaurobius ferox, assembly GCA_951213105.1. Classification (NCBI taxonomy): domain Eukaryota; kingdom Metazoa; phylum Arthropoda; class Arachnida; order Araneae; family Amaurobiidae; genus Amaurobius; species Amaurobius ferox. Next base: position 110,430,187 of record OX578142.1, on the reverse strand, counting down.
TACTTAAACAACGTAAATACAATATATTTGAGTTTACCACTTCAAAATGATATATGGCATCCATCTTGTTTCAAATTCGCGATTTTTTTTAAGTTCTTTTTAATTCATATTGAGTGTTGTATCCGTCCTAAAACTACTTTTTTTTTGCTTAAATTCTGTGCATCTACATACTTAAACAACGCAAATACAATATATTTGAGTTTAAATGATTATCCAAATGTGATTATTTCTACTATTAAGCCTATTTTTAACCTATGTAAAATGTAAACAGCAAAATATGTAGAATGAGTTGTATTAGAATTGCTCTATTTCTGTAAAACAAAATAATTTAGTCCATGGAGTCTGCATGGCTGATATGAATGAAATATTAATTGATTTCATAAAGATAAGGACGATTTTTTTCGATGAAGTTTTAAACATCGAGTTTAATTACTTGTAGCTCCATAGTCTTAATTTTTAAATAAAATAAATTATTATAGTATTGTGATGAATGAAATGAATGGGAGAAAGTTATGAATGAAATCCTGTTTTTATAGAGAGATCCAGGCGTGTTATTTTTTCTATGACGTCATTTGAATTAATTGCAGTTGTTTTCGATGAAGTTTTCAAATATAATAAATTATCGTATTATTATGATAGTTTTAAAAATATTACCGTGGAATGTATCGCATTTTAAAGATATTTAAACCAGGCAATTTATATTTCAATGCCGTCATTTGAATGAAGTTCATTTTTTTCAATGAAGGTTTAAGTTTTCAAATATAATAAATTAATGTAGTATTGTGATAAGTTTTAAAATATTTCAGAGGAATGTATTGCATTTTCGACTTTTTTAAATAAAATTGCATTGAAGTTGGAAAGTGTTTCATAATCAATGCTTTAAGCATGGTTGATCTTTCTTGTTTTATTTCCTTTTGATATGATCTGCAATCAGTCAACAATCGTGATTCTAAGCATCCATGACAAGGCTGTTGTTAAAATTGGATAAAGCAAGTTGTAGATTTCAATATTAAGTTGATTTTGATATTTTTATCATTTATTTTGACATGATCTGCAAGCAGTCAACAATTGTGATACTCTTAATCCATGGTAAGGATGTGTAAACATTGAGCTGTATAATTGGTGTGAATTGAAAGTTCCCAACATTTATCAAAATTAGGATCAAATCTATATCCAAAATGAGTTGTGTGAAAATATGAAGAAGGAAACTGTTGCTATTACCATATATGAATTCTGATTATTAAAACTTTTGATTACTTATTGAAATAAAAGAATTGTATTATGATGATTTTTCAAGGGTGATTTCTATATGTATATTAATTATTTAAATCACAATATCAAACGAGAAAACTTGTGCCACAGATAACATCTGAGAGACAATATTTAGTTATCATAGAACTATATGGATATTTAGGTCTTATGTAATATATTTCTTTAGTGATAAAAAAAAATCTGATGTGGGCAACACATGACTTTCCTTATATAATGTAATTAATTTACTACTTTTACAGTAAAAAAAGTAGGTTTTTCTTATAGTAGATACTAATATTCTTTCCAAGATATTAAATTTTCGACAATTAGTCGTCATTTTTATCCATTTGGCGAGATTTTCGTTAATTTGGCAACATTTCAAAAAGTCGCCAAGTTGGCGACATTCCGCCAAATTCGTCGCCAAAATCTCGCCAAGCGTTATGCACTAAGAAATAAGTTATTCTTACAGCAGATAAATGAATATTGGCGTTCAAACACAAAAGTATTACTGAAAGTATATTTTTTCATGAATGGAATGAGCTAGTTCCACGAGAATGATGTAGCCCAATTTATCGCATGGTATTACATATGAAAAGTGAACATGTTTCTCAATAGGAATTTTTATTTTATATGACTTTTTGATAATTTTTTTTTTAAAAATGAACAATATCTCGAGAATGGTTCATGTTAGCGTTCTAAAATTTATGTCAATCGTTTTCTAATGAAAAATTACATAAGAAATGTCTATTTGCGTAACTTTATTAGTGGTTTTGATTTTTTGACGATTTTTTCAAAATTTCATTCGAAAATTTAGGGGGTTCTTAACATTCGATTGCATATAAAAGCAATAGGCTTCCAGTGTTTACGGATTGTGATTTTTGTACCTAATTTGGTTCGAATCGGTCCATTCGTTCGTCAGTTATCGTCTCCACAGACTCACTGACACACACACACACACACACATACTTTCACACACACACACACACACACACATACACACACACAGACATCACTTCAAAAATGTTTGATTCGTGATCAGGGATGCTTGAAACGTGCTCTCCCGTCGAAAACTCGAATTCGAATTTTCGACCCCGTCACAATACTTTCCTTATACATTATGTATATAAGGAAAGTAAAAATAATCTGCTGCAACATAATTTCGTTATAATATTTTTTTATTGATTTAAATTTCAGGTGAGGATTCCAGGTAAGGAATTGAGAAGATATCAGTCTAACATATATTAAAAGCTTCTTATATTTTTTGTGATTTTAAGGTTCCCATATGCAATGGTTTAATATATATATTACTTTCCTTATATACATAATGTATAAGGAAAGTATTGTGACGGGGTCGAAAATTCGAATTCGAGTTTTCGACGGGAGAGCACGTTTCAAGCATCCCTGATCACGAATCAAACATTTTTGAAGTGATGTCTGTGTGTGTGTGTGTGTGTGTGTGTGTGTGTGTGTGTGTGTGTGTGTGAAAGTATGTGTGTGTGTATGTGTGTGTGTGTGTGTGTGTGTGTGTGTGTCAGTGGGTCTGTGGAGACGATAACTGACGAACGAATGGACCGATTCGAACCAAATTTGGTACAAAAATCACAATCTGTAAACACTGGAAGCCTATTGTTTTTATACGCAATCGAATGTTCAGAACCCCCCTAAATTTTCGAATGAAATTTTGAAAAAATCGTCAAAAAATCAAAACCAATAATAAAGTTACGTAAATAGACATTCCTTATGTAATTTTTCATTAGAAAACGATTGACATAAATTTTAGAACGGTAACATGAACCGTTCTCGAGATATTGCACATTTTTCAAAAACATTATCAAAAAGTCAAATAAAATAGAAAAAAAATATTTCCTATTGAGAAACATGTTCACTTTTCATATATAATATCATGCGATAAATTGGGTGACATCATTCTCGTGGATCTAGCTCGTTCCATTCATGAAAAAAGATACTTTGAGTAATATTTTTGCATTTGAACGCCAATTTATCTGCTGTAAGAATAACTTATTTCTTCGTTCATAACGCTTGGCGAGATTTTATCGACGAAATTGGCGGAATGTCGCCAACTTGGCGACTTTTTGAAATGTTGCCAAGTTAACGAAAATCTCGCCAAATGGATAAAAATGACGCTAAATCAATGAAAATGACGACTAATTGTGGAAAATTCAATATCTAATAAGTTATATAATATATAAATATATAATAATAGTTATATAATATATGTCGAAAATTCAATATCTAATATGTTATATATATATATATATATATAACTTATTTCTTTGTCCATAACGCTTGGCGAGATTTTAGCGACAAAATTGGCGGAATGTCGCCAACTTGGCGACTTTTTGAAATGTTGCCAAATTAACGAAAATCTCGCCAAATGGATAAAAATGACGATAATCAATGAAAATGACGACTAATTGAAGAAAATTCAATATTTTGGAAAGAATATAAGTATCTACTATAAGAATAAAAAGTAGTGAATTCATTTCATTATATAAGGAAAGTCATGTGTTGCCCACATCAGATTTTTTTTCTTTACACAACGCATTTTCATTGATATTCAAAATTTTATTCCCACTTTACGGTCCCTCTCCATTAAGTTATTAAGAGTTAATTCAGTAATTTTCCCTTATTAATTGCATGTGGGTGGCCGACCCAATCAGGTGTGGTGATATGACTGCTTAAATTATCGCTTAAAATTAAATTAATTTCTCTTGAGCAGTTGTACCACAACATCTGGTTCCCTATGTAATGTGCAGTGACTTTTGTTTATAGTATTTTGATAATCGGAAAATTTTAAAATGAAACTTTGACTTCTTGCGATATTGCAATATTGTAAAATATGTATTTTATCGAGCATCTGTAGTATTACTATTTTTTATGGTGTCATGAATTTTTTCTATTTTTTAAAAATTATGTTTAAGCACTGGTACTGTTATTAAATGTTTTATAATTTTATGGTATAAACTATAATTTTAAAAAATTGAAGGAATTACATTTTTTTATGTTGATGATTTTTCATGATATTTTTACAGTTATTTAATTGTATCATGTATAATGATTTTTTTTTAATTAATAATATTATGTACCTACTTACACAATTTCAATTTTTTTTCTTGATGTCAATAATTTGTTTTTAAACAAAAATATACTTTTTTGAATGCAAAATTCAAGAGTTGATAGGTTAGAAAATTTATTTGAATTGAAAATTTATACCTTTTGGGTATCCGAAGGAAATTCAGTATGTAATTATCTTTTGAAGCTGGTCTTCATTTACCTCTAATTTAATTTGATTCATGTTGAACAAAATTGTTTCCCTTCGTTTTTTGTTGTTTCTGGAGGTTCGTATATACTCCACACCGGTCTATTTTATAGAAACATGAATCATAATAAAGTGAAATCATTTAAATTGCTAGAAAATTTTTCTGTAATAACAATAGAAATTTTAAAAATACTAATTAACTATCATCAAATATAATTTTAAATATAGGTATAAAATGAAGTGTTTATTTTTACTTTCCTTATATACATAATGTATAAGAAAAGTATTGTGACGGGGTCGAAAATTCGAATTCGAGTTTTCGACGGGAGAGTACGTTTCAAGCATCCCTGATCACGAATCAAACATTTTTGAAGTGATGTCTGTGTGTGTGTGTGTGTGTGTGTCAGTGAGTCTGTGGAGACGATAACTGACGAACGAACGAACTGATTCGAACCAAATTTGGTACAAAAATCACAATCCGTAAACACTGGAAGCTTATTGTTTTTATACGCAATCGAATGTTCAGAACCCCCTAAATTTTCGAATGAAATTTTGAAAAAATCGTCAAAAAATCAAAACCGCTAATAAAGTTACGCAAATAGACATTTCTGATGTATTTTTTCATTAGAAAACGATTGGCATGAATTTTAGAACGCTAACATGAGCCGTTCTCGAGATATTGCACATTTTTCAAAAAAATTATCAAAAAGTCATATAAAATAAAAAAAATATATTTCCTATTGAGAAACATGTTCACTTTTCATATGTAATACCATGCGATAAATTGGGTGACATCATTATCGTGGATCTAGTTCGTTCCATTCATGAAGAAAGATACTTTGAGTAATACATTTGTATTTGAACGCCAATAGTCATTTATCTGCTGTAAGTATAACTTATTTCTTAATGCATAACGCTTGGCGAGATTTTGGCGACGAATTTGGCGGAATGTCGCCAACTTGGCGACTTTTTGAAATGTTGCCAAATTAACGAAAATCTCGCCAAATGGATAAAAATGACGACTGATTGTCGAAAATTCAATATCTTGGAAAGAATATCAGTATCTACTATAAGAAAAACCTATTTTTTTTACTGTAAAAGTAGTAAATTCATTACATTATATAAGGAAAGTCATGTGTTGCCCACATCAGATTTTTTTAATTGCAATAGTAGTGAAATATTCATTTTCTCTACTGAAATGTATTTTATTTGTGATATGTATTATTCAATAATTGAGCAGCTATTGTTTAAGCAGATTTTTTCTTATTCACAAAAAAATTTTCTTCATAAGCATTAAACTACTCGTAGCTTTAAGTAATATTGAAATTTAATTCATAAATCATGAATTATTGCTTTGTATATATATTCAGTTCATCAAATCACGACTGAACAAGATATATTTTTTTAAACTAATCTAGAAGTTATATTTTGTGTTTATTGTGTATGTTCTTATATATAATTATAAAAAAACAATTATTCTTTAGAACTTAATTTAAATTGCTTAAGTTAAAAATGTAGTAATTCATGTAAGAATTCAAAGTTAAATTGTATCCATAAGATAAATTTGAGAAAGTTAATATTGTTCAGTATTTTATTTGCAAATTATAAAATGAGGTTACTATGTAGTTAATTCAATGGTTGAAACTTTTTCAATTGGTAAAATTTTGTTGATTTTTTGACAATTTGGAATCATTTGAGTGATATTTTGGGTGAGTACAGAGCGAGTTGTCGCAGGATTTTTTTTTAAATTTTTGTCAGTTAGATATAAATTTTAAAAGCAAGGTTTTAAGAGTTCTGTTGTATTTTTGTAATGCTGATGTTTATTGACATCATAATAAAAGGTCTACATGTCAAGAAAATGACATTTAAAAATTAATTGAAAAAAATATTGTTAATATATTTCTTATTAATGACCTAAATATAAAATCCCAGGAGCCAAGACTCCAAATTATATGTTGTGATTATTTGTTATTTTATGTTGAGATTCATAAAACTTCAAAATATTGTTTATTTGAATGGGATCAAAATTATTGTGAATTATGTAGAATTGTATTGTTTATATGTTTAACAATTATAACAGAATTCAATAAGTATTTATAATAATTATTATATGAGAAAAAGTTTTTATTATGTTTATTTTTATATTTTTCTTTGTTTTTCATTTTGAAATCTACCACCGAAACAAATTATTAGATAGAAATTAAATTTTAAGTATTGTTTAAAGCAATTGTTTTATTTTAGTGATGACAAATCAAGTCTACCTTTTTTTGTGTAAAATTAAATTAGTTACATTTTTTTTATATAATGAAGAATTTTAGGATTTTATTGATGATTAAAATAATTATTTTATGAACTTTTTTTTACAGGTTTATTCAAAAATTTCATATTGAAATTTCCTTTTTATAAGCATTTTTCAGAAAATTTAGTATTAAGCTCTGAACTTCTTATAATTATTTTGACCATTGCAATTTTGGAAAATTTTAATAATTTCAGTTTGATAATTAATTTATTTCAGTTGTTTATGACTGCTTTCTCATTGAATATGTGTGGGTATCTTCCGATTCTATCTTTTTTTTTATATTGTGCTTTGATGGCTTATCCATATCATCAAAATTTTTGCTAGGGCTCATTTATAGCTCGACTCCGTTTTCAATATTTCAGTATTGATGATTTCTGATTACAAATCTTGATAGCAACTCCGTTAAGTTTATCAGTAAATTCAATATTCAATACATCTAAGCTATTTATTTCATTCTTTCTTATCGGTTTTTAATTGCATTTCAGATTATTTGTCTTTATTCATAAGAGATAATCTTTTTGTAATTAATTACTAATCTTTATTCTCAATCTGCAGTTCTATTTTAATATGTTGAATTATGTGGACTTTTGATTTCAAATTTAATTTTTTTTTTTTTTTTTTGAAAATTCATTTTACATTATTGATTGTTTTCAATTTGTGATTCAGTTTTCTGATGGTTTATTTCAGGTTTCTGAGGTTAAAAATTTGATTTGTACTAATTATGTTTTTAAATTTCTTATAGTTTCAGCAACATCTTATATGGGAATTCAGACGTTCTAAACCTTTCGGCACAGAATCTGTTGTCAGTCTTATTTTGTCTTGAGGGATTTTGATGGAAAATCGAGGTAATCTACTTTCAATTTCCGGAAGGGAGCAATTTTCTTTGGCCTCCTGCACTGAGCAAGCAGGACAGCCTTGGAAGTGTTTTGGGCTTCTGTCAAATTTTGTTGAGGATTATTATTGGTAACATTTTCTTAAAATTTAATTTTATTGATATAATTTATTTGCTTGATATAATTCATTTGCTTCATATAATTCATTTGATTGACAAAATTCATTTCATTCATATTTTTTCATTTTATTGATTTCAATTGAAAATTTTAGTTATTTGTTTTAGAAAAACTGTCCAATTTTCAGAAATATTCTTATGTGAATATAGTAGTTTGGAATTCGGAAATTATTTTGAGAGTAATTGTTTATATTTCATTAATTCAGTTATTCTTACCTTGATTGGAAGATTTTAGTTCATTTAAACATTGTATTGAATTTAGAAATTCATTTTTACATTATCGAGGATTTTATTTTTGCAATTTGCATAAATTATTTTGTTTGACGTATTGTCTGAATATTTTAACGGTTCAAATTTGTTGACTAATTTCTCAGAAACTTAGAATTTAAAGTAATAATTTTATATTCATTGGATTATTAAGTTCATTTATGAACTTTATCTTCGATTTATTCAAATTTAGGTACATTTCACTGAATTCTTATCTTCATTCTTATTTGGATATTTTTTATTTTGATTGAATTTTAGACTTTTTTTAAGTGGTAGTTATTATATATTTTTAGTGGTGGTAATTTCTATTTTTTTATGTCAATTTTGATAGAAATATTTTTATATACTCATAACTGTACTCATCTCAAAATTATTGTTTTGTTAACACTCATTTCAAATCATTTTGTTTTATACTGTACTCATCTTAACTAATTTGTTAAGTTATACTCATTTCATTGATACTCAACTGGTTGTGTTCTTTACTCACAAATTCTGTTTACAGTATTGTATTGGTTTAGAAAAATATTTAATGTGTTCTGTGTTGGGCATTCATCAGGCCTTGTTCTTTTTTTTTTTTTTTTTAGTGAGAGATTATAAATGTTATGACAAATTATAACACTTTTATTTTTTTCTAAATCATTAAATATATTTTTTAATTACTTTAATTTTAATTATTTAAATTTTTGTCTTTAATTATTATTCTAAATTTATTCTATTTCAAATTATATTATTCAAAATTATTTTATTCTAATTATGCATTTAAACTCTACAATAATATTAAATAGCATTTCATAATTGTCTTCATGCTAAGTATTTCATGCTAAGTATGGCTTTCATGCTAACTCTAGCATGCTGAGATATTGTCTGCACTCACTCTTAGGCCTCCATGGTTGAGCGTCATTTTAGATTTTGCGGAGTGGCAACTGGGGTGAACGCTCTGAACCAATCAAAAGGCGACACAACTGCGAAGGGAATTTTCCTTTATGTAAAGAAATGCTTTTCCTTACTCTCTGGGAAAATTGTTGAGCTTCAAGGTTGATGTGTTTTAAGCGGGGGTGTTTAGGCACCCATTGCTCGAGCCATTTTTTTTTTATGCAGAATGATAACAAATTGTATGAAAACAACCAATTCATATTTAAATGCATCATAGTAAATCCGAAGGAAGAATTTAGCTCTGTTATATGAAAAATATAGTGAAAGTGAGAGCAAGCTGTAGATCCCTGAATTTATTGGTATTGATTTTTTTTTATTTCCTTTTGATATGATCTGCAATCAGTCAACAATCGTGATTCTATGCATTCATGACACAGATGTTAAAATTGGATAAAGCAAGCTGTAGATCTCAATATTAAGCCGATTATGATATTTTTATCATTTATTTTGATATGATCTGCAATCAGTCAACAATCGTGATTCTGTGCATCCATGAAAAGATGTTGTTAACATTAGATAAAGATCTCAATATTAAGTTGATTTTGATGTTTCTATCAATTGTTTTGATATGATCTGCAATCAGTGAACAATTGTGATTCACTTAATCCATGGTAAGGATGTGTAAACATTGAGCTGTATAATTGATGTGAATTGAAAGTTTCCAACATTTATCTAAATTGGGATTATCTTCATTTATAACTTAAAATAAAAAAAAAGTCTTGTTATCATGATTGGCTCTACAAGTGAAATTTTGATGCATTGTGATCTCGCATGTGATAAGTGATTTTTATCATAATAAGTGATAAATTAAGTGATGAGCTTAGATTCATACCACAAAAAAATACATATAGAGTTAGTTGAGCTTCTGTAGCATCCTTGCAATTAGTATTTCTATTGGAGAGAATAATTGTGTAAATTGTCTAAATTGAAATCTATATCCAAAATGAGTTGTGTGAAAATATGAAGAAGGAAGCTGTTGCTGTTACCACATATGAATTTTGATTTTTAAAACTTTTGATTCCTTATTGAAATAAAAGAATTGCATTATGATGATTTTTGAAGGGTGATTTCTGTGTATATATTATTACTTAAATCACAATATCAAAAGAAAAAACTTGTGCGACAATTAACATCTGAGAAACAATATTTAGTTTTCATAGAACTATATGGATATTTAGATCTCATGTAATATATATCTTTAGTGATAAAAAAGAAAAATAATCTGCTGCAACATAATTTCGTTATAATATTTTTTTTTATTGATTTAAATGTTAGGTAAGGATTGCAGGTAAGGAATTGGGAAAATATCAATCTAACATGTATTAAAAGCTTCTTATATTTTTTATGATTTTAAGACTCCCATATGCAATAGTTTAATATATATATATATATATATTTCTTTACACAACGCATTTTCTTTGATATTCAAAATTTTATTCTCACTTTACGGTCCCCCTCCATTAAGTTATTAGGAGTTAATTCAGTATTTTTCCCATATTAATTGCATGTGGATGTCCGACTCAATCAGGTGTGATGATATGGCTATTTAAATTAACGCTTAAAATTAAATTAATTTCTCTTGAGCAGTTGTATCACAACAAAGGGATTATTTAAAAAAAAATTCAACCTCTGTGATGATGGTATTGGAAGCAGGACATTTTTTTCGACTATTTTGATAAAATTTTGTGTACGATATATGTGGACCATAATGCTCACTTTCCCCACAATATACGTGATTGAAATTAGACGTTTTTTCGATCCGGATATAAACACATCTACATTTCATTGCAGATTTCTTTCACAGTCTTTCCTTTTAAGAGCAGGTGATATTTTCTGTTAACTACACTTCAGAGGAAGCCATCTGTATTTTAGACCTGAAAATGAAATGGTTATTTCTGTCGCACCACGATTCAAATTGCTATAAAAAAAAATTAGGATGAACACCAATGCTCATAATTTTACGATCGACAGATCTTTTTATTTTTTCATTATTAGTATATTTTAGGTATGATCAGTGACGAAAAATAAATCTAATACCAATAACAGAAAAAATCTTACATTAAAACAAATTTTATTTCTATTTGCTAGATTACGTTAATGAATTAAAGAGTACAACTGAACATGCTGAATGAAGGGTGCAACATTTACAAATATACATTTATATATACTTAAGCGAATTGGTAATAGAAGCATCCGATACAATATGGCGGGGTTGGGCTGGACTGACTGAGAATCGGTTGAAGGTGTATATTTTTTAATTTCGATTTATGACTTTGACAAATAGAAATAGCAGGGCTGGTAAAAGTTCAAAAGTTACATAACACATGGTCTTAAATAAAAGAGTACAACATCCATACAACATCCATACAACATCCTTTAAAGTTCCAAGGTATTACTCGCATTATGCTTCTGATGAAGATGAACTACTGCTTAATTCAATGAAGCATTTAGCAGTCAACGGCGGCAACTCATAATTTTCTTGGATGTCAAGCATGTTGTTCAACGTGTACATAATACACCCCTTCAAGAAGCGCTGCTGCGGTGGAGTGAGTTTTTCCACATCTGGTATTATACTCTCAAAGAATTTGCCTGTAGTGGGTGGGGGCTGGCCTTGCAACTTCGCAGTTTGAGAGGTTTGATCCCTGATAACCGGATCAGCCTCTAAATTGGCTGCTGGTACTCTGCGTTTCTTTGGAGGATGTCTTACAGATGACTTCGGGTATGGAGGAGCATGCTCTTCTTCCTCTTCACTATTGTCAACCCCTGTATCTTCACTTAGGAATTTTTGCATGATTTTTCGCTTCCTTCTCAATATCCTGTGCTTCCGAATATAATCTTCCAAAGACGACGACATAATGTCAGCTGGATACTGCTTTTTCTCTTTTGTTCGAATAGAACGACTATGCAGTTTTTCAATATCCTCAAGTATCTTGAATAAGAACTACGTAGAACTCCCCCTTTTGCTTCACAGTCACCAACTGAAACGAAAATACAAGTTATTTTAACAACTGCATAATCATTGACTTTTATAATATGATTTATTATAAAAGGTATGTAAAATATGATCTATAAAAAGAACTATATAATATGCACTGAACTGACTGCGTGGATTAGCGGGTGATGTATCAAAATTATAGAGCACTTCTACTGCAGCTATAATCTTGGTTTGGGTGTCATTCCATCAGTCTCAGCTTCGAGACAAAGGAAAAAAATCTAAAATTCCAAAAATTCGATTTAGGGGTGGCAGTGTAAAACAGAAGTCGCGTTGTCGATCGCCATTGTCGCATTTTGCGAAAGAAAATTCAATTTGATGATTGAAAAAAAGATTTTCGGCGAAAATGTTGGCGATTATGAGTTCTGCCAATGTGAAATATCATGGTATACTAATCGTAATGTGTATTGCTATATTATTCGTCTTTCCCAAAGCAATGCTCTTTGGAATTTGAGAAGTTATAAATCAAAACAAACTTTTTCAAATGGAAAATTAAAATAAAATTTGGTGAATAGGTTGCCGAAAGTAATCAAAAATCCAGACCCTGATGCAAAGGAATTATTAAAAACTCAAAACCATTTTGCTTAATTATCTAGCATTCCTCTAGACTCCTCTATCTAGACTCTTGGTTTTAGTCTTGTTCGATCCGTCTCAGCTTCCAAGTCAATGAAAAATCTAATATTTTGAAAATTCGAATAACAGGTAACGATCCGAAGGAATAATTAAAATAATGCAAAAATTTTCAAAATGATGCCACTTTTTAAAATGATTGAGCATTTCTACTCGAGGCAGAATGTCGATTTAGATCTCATTTCATCTCATTTTGATCTCATTCTCAGCTTCTAAATCAACAGAAATTTTGAAAATTCGAATTAAGGGTGAGGATACAACGGGATTTAAAAAAAAAACTTACACAACTTTGCCTCTAAAAGATGAGCGCCATTCCATTTTTATGCTTAAATTCGAAACGGTTTTTGATATTTAGCATTTTTATTAAGTGTGTAGGTGTCACATTTAGCAACCACTGGCATTGAGAACACGTAAAGCAAAGATGAAATGACTAGTTTGTTTTATAAAAACACATTTTCTTTATCATTTTAGCAAGTATTTTTTTAGGTGTCTAAAAAAGTTACCCATCGTTAGACACCTGGACGATGTCAGGTGTCTCAGTTTCACCGTGATTTTTTTCTTAAAAAAAACATTGCTAAAATAGTCTAAGGTGATACTGATAAATCAGCCTTTATTGAAATGGGACTTCACAAATGTCATAAATGTTAAATAATTTCTTTTTACCTTCGTAAAAGCCGAATGATCATTTTTCGATTCTAAAATACATTCAAGTAGCAGAAGGTGGTTTATCTTTCGACAATTTAAGCAACATCTAGTAATTATGTGTAATCGCGAAACTCAGTTAGTAATATGATAAATAATTTTGTAAAACTGTAAGGGACATTCTGTAGTTTCCCAAAAGGACAGTAGATAGCAGCACTCAACCAGATTTAAGAACATTTGTTTTGTTTACAAATTAGTGGAGTTCGAGATGGCGATCGAAGAACTTAGCCAACGTGTTTGTAATATATAGCTAATGCTATCTATGCTTTGTAACAGCCTATGCTTTGTAACAGACTTGTAATTTTTTTGTATTATTAAATGTTGTGATGTTTTGTGAAGTCTTAAATGGTGAGTGAGTGTTTTCCTAACCTCTGCACCAGAAAAAGCCTTTAGTCTATATTCATCTCTAGTCAGTGGAAGTCAGATAAGAAATTTTTTATTAGCATAACCATGTTTTAGAAAATTAAAAGTTATGAGCCACCCTGGCTTAAATGGAATAAATTGATGTTGTCAATCCTGACATATAAGAATTTTGAAATCGTTCGTACTTTCGTTTTAATGTTATTTTGAATGTACTGTTGTGTGCAATCGTAATGATAGAATAATAAGTTGAAGTTTTTAAAATGGATCAAATTGATACATAATATTGATTTTGAGTAGATTAACGTGGTATTTATGAGATATTTGAAATAAATATGAATTTGATAATAATGTTGTTCTTGAGCTACTCAAAGACGAAAATTCTATTTCTTTGAGTTATTGAAGTGAAAGTGATTTCTGCCTCTCCATTTAGAACTTTTAGAACAATCTAATTTTAAATCATTTGGAACAATTTTCGAATTTAATAGAATTGAACATTCCCTATTTGTAAAAGAATAGCAAAGATAACGATGGCATTCTTAACGAAAGGTAGAAAAGCTGAACTGAAACAAATAGCGACTGAATTAGGAGAAAACGAGATGGTGATCTGAAAGTCATTGAACTTAGGGATATTATTCTAAAGAGCAAGGCGTACAAGGAGGATGAGGAATTTGTAAAAAACGTTTTGAGGGTATTATTTCGGAAAGACTGGAAGAGGAACAGAAGGTAAGAGAGAAAGAACAAAGAGAAAAATAGCAATTAGAAAAAGAAAGAGTAGAAAAGCAAAATAGAGAATTTGAGATAGAAAAGCTAAGGCTATAGTTGGCCAGTCAGAAAGAAACTGCATCCACAGAAATTCAACAGGAAAATTCCCATATGAAAGTGGACCTAAAGAAAATTTTGCCAAGTTTCAACTCCGAAATGGATGTTTTTAGTTTTATTTGAAAGGCAAATAAAGATCCTAAAAATTCCGAAGACCTGTGGGTGAATCATCTCATAGGAACACTATCCAACGATGTTTCAAAACTCATTGCTAGAGAGCCGAAGAAAAATTTACGGATTATTCTCACATCCCTGGCATCCTTTCACCGAAAGTTATTTTCTCAACATAGAAAAAGCACATGATTGCACGTGGAAAGACTTCTATTTTGAAATCAGAAGTTTTTTGAAGGATGGGTATCAGAATTGAACTTTTCCACTTTTGAGCAGTTGCAGAATTTGATTATCTCTGATCAAATGCAAAAAACTTTGTACTCCGGAATGCAAAGAACATTACTTGGATGAGTGGGAACAGATAATTTCTCCCTCAGATTTAGCTGATAAATTGGACGCATACAAAAGCTTAAGAAATTCCTTGCCTAATGGACAGAAAAAGATGGTCAAATCAAAAGAAATGCACGCAACCGGAAATTTTGATCCCGTCAATAAAACTGTACCTTTTAACGCAGGAGAAAAATTCAAGTATATTCGAGAAGAAAGACTTTCGTTAAGATGTTATGGATACGGAAGGCCTGGATTCATTAAAGATAATGTCCTGATTGTTTCCCAATCAAAAAGGAAGTTTCCTTAAATAGCATAGAAGTATTCTCAGCATTTACTAAGGGTCTTCAAGTTACCCTAGTAGACATAACATTCTGTGGAAGAAGAGATAGATTATGCGCTGATACGGGATCTTCACATTCCATTGAGGGAGAAAAGATGTTTAAAGTATTCAAAGAGCATGGACTATCATTTCAAAAGACGAAGTTGACAATAAGTCTAGCAGATGGTCGGTAGTTTCTTGTTGATTGCTACACTGCCCAAGTGATGATAGAAATTGAAGGAAAGAAAGTGTGTGTGTGTGCTGACAGATTTCACCGTCCTTCCAAACGCTACTGGAAATCGAACTCTTCTTGGAACAAATTTTCTGAAATCTGCGGGTATTGTTCTTGACGTAAAAACAAATGCTGGTATTTTTGTGATAACCCCCAAATCACAAGTCCCCATTTGGAGAAGAATTGGGCACCCAACTCAATGTGAAATCCCACGAGGATAGACAAGTTCTGATTAACGTTTGTCAATTGCGGTAAAGTGAAAGAGAGTATCTGACAGCTACTCATAAAAGTCAGCTTAACAGTCTACTAGAAGAATATGATGGTATCTTCAAACCAGAGGGAAAAGCTACCTCGATCATCGAGCATCATATTACTACAAGTAATCACTCTTCCATTTCGGTACCTCCTTACAGAATGTCACCAGCTCGGAAGGAGCTGCTCAAAAAAGAAATTGATGATCTTCTCGAAAAGAACATTACTGAAGAATGTGAATCGCCCTATGGAGCACCTTTAGTTTTGATCCCAAAACCAAATGGTAAAGTTCGACTATGAGTAGACTACCGGAAACATAATGAAGTGACTGTTCCTGACACTTACCCACTTCCAAGGATGGACGCTTTAATGCAAGATGCTAAACATACCTCTTTTAAGTCAACCATTGATCTGAAATCTGGTCACCACCAAGTAAATGTCAATCCAGTGGATCGAGATAAAACAGCATTCGTCTGCCTGTTTGGGACCTATAGTTTTTAAGAATGCCTTTTGGTCTTCGAAATGTCCCTGCTACGTTTCAGAAACTAATGGACACGTTTCGTATAGGCTTGCCAGCTCTTGCCTATCTGGATGACCTCATAGTCTTGTCACCATCTTTTGAACAACATCTTGAAGATCTTAAAATGGTTTTTGACAGACTAATCAAATACAACCTTCGTGCAAACCGAGATTATATTAGTGCTTAAAGCAACTTATTTTAAACTTATTAATTAAATGACAAAACTCAAAACACTTACTAATATATAGAGAAGTCCAATACATTTAATTTCATACAACTTACTGCAATCTCAAATATATACACAAAATTCTCTCAAATATATAAAACAATTACAACTCAATAAGACGTAAGGTGGACGTTCCTGTCAATAACTATACTTGAATGCGTTGCGGCATAGAATTTATCAAGCTGTGTACTACAAGGTCAATATCCTGTCGAAATGAAAAAAAATTGCTTTTTGCAGTCATTTTTATGTCTTCCAAATACAATGTATTAGTACAGGGTTGTTATAATTAAAGTTCGCCTATTCAGAAGGCTCTAGAGCCGGTTCTATGGCTCCAAACGAAACAACATTTAACTAGTACGTAGTACAAGTGATGCGCTCTGCGAAAATCGAAAAAAAAAATTAGTTACAATTGTCGTCAGTAGGTGGCGCTGCTGCAATATCTAAGGTGATTTTCGCAAGTTTCGTTGTAAAAAAAAATGAAGGAAAATTTATGTTACAGTTGGTAAAAGTAAAATTGTACAGATTCATTCTATCAATTTCGATCAATCCACACGAAAGACACAAAAGTGTACAAAATTTCAACAAACGCTTGAAGAAGATCACTTGTTGATTCAAATCTTCGATACGGCAGTGATGTCACAACTTCGAAACACTGAAATACGCTTCAAATCAACTTACGATTTAAAACAAGCTAACAAAATGTGTCTGTGATTCCTTTGATACTGAACGAGTTTATTGTTTCTGAAAAGCGTTAGAATCTGACGCTTTGTGGAAAATGGTTAAGTTGAAAGAAAAGGCTCTTCTAAGTATTTTATCGTAAAGTTATTTTATCAACAGAACAGCAACGAAGCTGCAGCTCTTCGAGAATTCCGGAAACAGAAACATGTTAGACGTGGACCAATGTCTGATCGTGGCGTTCACAAAATGATTCACAAATTTGAGGCAACAGGAAGACTCGACATTCTTTCTGGCAGAGGACGAAAACAAGTGGACAGTTCTAGCGTTGAAGATATTGCTACTGCTGCCGTAGATTTATCAAACCATTCACCATATGGTAATGCCAGTTTGCCAGCTATTGCATATGAAGTCGACATGTCGATTTCCACGGTGAGAAAAGTGATGCGTAAAATTTTGCACTACTATCCATACAAGATTCAGAGGGTGCAACAGGGTGATACAGGAACTCGGCTAACATTTACACTACAATTTCTTGCACGAATGAATGTGGATGACTCTTGGCCCTGGAATATTCTGTGGGGCGAAGAAGCACAATTTTATGTAAACGGACAAGTGAACACACACAACTGTCGAATTTGGGCGAAAGAGAATCCTAACGTTGTTCAAGAAGTTCCATTGCATGCACCTAAAGTGACAGTGTGGTGCAGTTTTACAGCTACGTTTATGATAGGGTCATATTTTTATGAGGAATCAACACCCACAGGACCCATTACATGTTCCGTAAATGGGACAAGATATCTCAATATGTTGTCACGTTTCGTGATTTACGAGTTGCAACAGCGAGGCTGCCTTCAAAATACCGTTTATATGCAAGACGGTGCACCACCTCACATTACTCGAACAGTTCGGACTTTCTTGCAACACCATTTCACACAAGACCGAGTGATAAGTCGTTATTTTACAATAATCTGGCCACCACGACAGCCTGATCTCACACCATGCGATTTTTGGCTGTGGGGATGTTTGAAAGACTCTGTGTCTAAAGACAGATGTCGGATGATCTCTGATCTGAAGAACAGTATTAGGCGTCACATCGGGTCAATCCCACAGGACACTTTACGCTCTGCAGTAGAAACCACAGTTGTGAGAATGGAATGCGTGATTGCAAATAATGAATGGTTCATTGAGCTTGAGTAATCCTGTTATTCGTCGCTGGCGAGCGACATGTTTTATTTTTCTGGACGCAGATTGCATCACATGAAATTATCTCCTTTTTTCTGTATTGTTTGGAGCCATAGATCTGGCTCTAGAGTTTTCTTCATTAGCGAATTGTCATTGTACCAACTATGCAATACATTTTCCTTTATTTATTTTATAAACAAATTGCAACAATCGCCTTAGCTATTGGCACAGCGCCACCTACTGACGACAATTGTAACTAATTTTTTTTTTCGATTTTCGCAGAGCGCATCACTTGTACTACATACTAGTTAAATGTTGTTTCATTAGGAGCCATAGAACCGGCTCTAGAGCCTTCTGAATAGGCGAACTTTAATTATAACAACCCTGTACATTTATGTATATGGTGTGGTATTTTGACAAATATCAAATTACATTTAAATAAGTTATCAACCACTGGACTAATAAAATATTGTAGTATGTTTTAATTTCCTCAGTCAACATCATTTAATTAATTTGTGCTGATTTTCATTGACATATCCCATTTTGATCACCAAAAATTTACAATATTATTTAGTGTAAAATTGATTATTGTATTAAGGAGTCATTGATATTTTATTCGAATCATCCAAAAATTTATTTCCAACTAACAAATCGATAATATTTAAAATATATACTATATTATCAGTTATATTATCAATGAGATAGCCCAAATCTGCTGCACAATTAACGATACAAAACCCTGACTTCCAACTATGCCAATATGGTCTTTGCCTAAATTCTCTTCAAAGCGTATTCCTCACCCTCACATTGAAGAGATATGTGCATTACTTTAATTTACAATTTCACAATTTATTGTTGTTGATATTGACTTTTGAATAAAATGCGGAATTAAATTATCTATATAAATAAAATTAAAAATCTGTCTGTCTGTCTGTCCCGTCATCACGAGAGAACGGCTGCACCGAATTTGATGAAATTTTGTGAATAGCCTGGAAATAGTCCCACTTAAAATTTAGTCTATGTTTGGAGTTTCTATGATCAGTAGTTCTCGAGATATTAGTAAAAAACGAAATTTTCCTTTGTCTCATCATCACGGGAGAACGGCTGAACCGAATTTGATGAAATTTTGTGGATAGCCTTAAAATAGCCCCCCATAAATTTCGAGTATCTAAGACCAGGGGTTGTCGAGATATTAATGAAAAACGAAACTTTTTCCTAGGAGTTCTACTCTCTAACTCCGTGGTTTATCCAAACGAAAAGCTTGAAAATCGTTTGAAAGTGAATTAAAACTTATCTCTGCGTTTGATGGGAGATTTTTTGCGCTAATTAGTCACTTTCTGAAAACATGAATTGTTTGAAATATGATTTAAATGGGAAATCTATCTCCATGGTTTATTTTCTAAAGCTTTTACTGAACAATGAAAAGTATAAAGAAATCAAAATGGCTATTTAATTTCGCAGTTTATGAGGAAGATTCTATTTTATATCATGTTGCTCAGAAACGCAATTAAATTAAATCAGTCTGCTAATTTTAATTATTACTTTTTCGATTTGAATAATAAATAAATGGATATAAAATATATTTTAGAAAATAACGATTTGATTTTTCTTATAGCATTTTTGACTGGATAATATCAATTACGGTCTTCAGGTTTAAACGATATTATTATTGATATTTTCGGAAATTATTGATATTTTAATGTTATTATGCAATTGTTTTATTATGACAAAAATTGTTTAAACTCATATATTGTACGTTGTACGAGAAACCTTCTACAAATACACGGGTATATATTTTAATCTACGAGAATATAAGTAGTACAGCTATATTGGCATATGTTTTGATATATATTGGCATATATTGGAATCAATTACGACCTTCTGGTATAAAGAGTACAGGGATTATTGATATTTTCAATTTATTACGTCATCTCTTTTATTTTGGCAAATATTTTTAGACTCATATTGTAATACGGGTAATCTTCTACTAACACACTGGCATATTTTCTAATCTGCGACATTATAAGTAGTACGGGGTTGCATATATTGATTCAATTCCTTTTTTTTTTTTTTTTTGGAAATTTGCTTACAAAAGGGGCCAGGATGTTTCCTCAGATCTACCTGTGAAGATAATTTTGCATAGTGAGAACAGATATTCTTAAACTTCTCTTTAGGAGCAATAAATTTAATATTTTAACAGAATTTGCACATGATTGCGAATTATAAGTTTCTTTATAATATATAGCACTCCTTACAAAGAACGGGTATGCTGCTAGTTTTATATAAAAATCTTGTATAATATAAAACGTGAAATAATGTAACGAGAAACCGTCATGGCATGCTTGGATATAAGCTGAATCGAGGTTTAAATTTGTCATTGCACTTTTAATTATGCATTTTTTCCTAACACAAATGCAATAACAATATCTGATCATTCATTGCACAAATGTCAAGAATCCAAAATTTGCATTGTACTACAATTTTGAAATTTCTCTTCTGAGTATTTCCCATCGGTAATGGATGGATGGTCCCGAAAAACTTAAATAATGCAGTTTTGAATATAAGTCTGTATTTCAATAAGTACTAAAAGGAATGAACAAAAATGTTGCACACTTAAGGTTTCCGACAGTGCTAAATCGATTGTCTTCGAAATTTGCCCACTTTTCTATTCATTTTTTTTTCAAATATGACTTAAGAAAAATGCTAAGCATTTTGTTTAGGTAATTTAGCATCGCAATATTAAATAGGAATTAGTTTGATAGACACCAGTTTATCGTAATTAGTGTTATTAGCCTATTTCATAAAATATAAAAGAACAACGGAAGAACCAATTTAACATTAGGAGCTCAAAATTTCAAGCCAGTCAGTCATAACTGTCCAAAGGCTTGAGCAAAATACACTACGTGACAGTAAAAATGAGACAAAGAAGGAGTGGGCAGAAAAATATGCAAACTACAGGGTAGACACAGTTCACCGAGTTATGTAAATGATGCGAAATGCGCAGCTGTCACGCGCGTTTAGTGAGATATAAGGGAAGGAACCTGCAGAATCGGCAATAGTCGCGCCGCCCTGTCCGCCAGGAAAATCATTTTGCAATTTTTTTCTTGTCTCAGAGGAAAGTTTAGTAGCAGAGAATGCCAGGCCGCCGCCAACCGAGACAGTTCTAGCAGACAGATGATTTCACGAGGGGTATGGTGATCGGACTCAGAAGGGCAGGTTGATACGTTAATACGTCAAATCTCAGTGGACAGCCACCTACACGCATTCACGGTGACCGGCTGTGGCGAAGATGGTTGGAACAAGGCAATGTGGCACGCTTGAGGGGTGCCGGTATGGCCAGAGCGACGTCAGCACGCGTAGACCGAAGTATCCGCCGGCAAGCGTTGGCGGCCTCTCAGGCCATTTCCGTCGCTCTTTTGCAGCATGTACTCGACACTCTTGATGCTCCCATATCGACTAGGACCATTATCCGCTGATTGGTCGCCGGCGACTTGCACTCATGGCGCTCGTTAAGAAGACAGACTTTTTTTAAGAAGACAGACCCAACAGCACAGACGACTCCGTTTGCAATGGTGTCGGGATAGAGCCACGTGGACGGCGAAATGACACAGGGTCGTGTTCTCAGACGAATCACGCTTCTGTTTTAGCAATAACAGTCACCGTGTAGGAGTCTGTCGACGAAGTGGTGACAGGTCCAATTCGGCCACATCTGTGGAACGTCACACCGCGGCATCATACATCTGTGGAACGTCACACCGCGGCATCATTTGGGGCGTCATTGCCTAAGATAGCAGGTTACCACTGGTCCGTATTGAGGGCACTATGACGACACAACGATACGTAGATGACGTGCTGCGGCCAGTGACACTACCCTTCCTTCAGTTGGTACACAATGCCATTTACGAGCAGGATAACGCCCGAACACACACGACACGCACCAGCCAACATGTCCTGCAAGGTACCTAGGTGCTTGCATGGCCACCAGTCTCCCCTTATCTCTCACCAATCGAACACGTCTTAGACGTGATTGGACGTCGCTTGCGTGCGCTGCCACCGCCGCGATTAGAAGACGAACTCTGGCAAATGGCTGACAGGGAATGGGCAGCCATCCTTCGGGACACCATCCGCATGATCATTGACTCTGTACCTAGACGTGTTGCTGCCTGTATCGTCGCCCGCGGTGGTCCTACAACCTACTGATCAGACGGTATTATCGCTCAGTGTATAGGTGTATCATGCTTCAATAAAAATCATTTATTGTTCGTTGCTGTCTCTCTCTGTTTGTCGATTTTCATCACTTTCTTCTCACTCCTTCTTGGTGTCTCATTTTCACTGTCACGTAGTGTGAATTCGGAATGCTTTGAGCTGGGAAATCAGAATTTGTTACAAAAAGTGGATGTTAGCCTTTGAAGAAAATCGAGTAGGTGAAAAGTTTAATATTAAGGCGACTTCTTATGCAAATTAGTTGCTCATTATTTATAGCAGACTTTATTACAAGTCTAATGGTACATTTGGTTTTACTGTACGACCCGTGGAACCGGAATAACAACTGGTATTATTATTATTATTACTATTATTATTTTCTTTTGACCGACTGTACACTTCAAGTCTCCTGTCTTTTGTACATCTGTTTTTTGATTTAAATAGGGAGTAGGTTTCCGCAGCGGTAAGATTGTTAACTGTTGGAATAGTCTGCTCGCAAGCCTCTTTTTCATGTAAAGTCCCGATTTCGTTGCCATGCAAGCCAACATGATATAGTATCCACTGGGGACATAAGGAACCAGTATGCACCATATGAATGATAATATCTCGTCCAGTTTTGTCGATAACATTAGGCTAGGATTTAAGGTACTGAATTGAGCTTTTGCTATCCAGACAAGCTACGTACTAGAAGTGATAGCGTAATTTATTGAAACATCGAACTATGGTCTGGATTTCTAAAGTTAAACTCAATGTCGCTATCAGATGTTTCAATAAAAATGCCGCTACCAGGCCATTTAATCTACTTAATTTTACTAAATAGATTAAATGGCCTACATGTTGTCCAGATCTAAGCCCTATCTTGAAACTGTGGCGCGGATGTATTGAGTGTACAACATTTATCGATGGAAAGCAATATTGGAGTGCCCAAGAACGACAGAAAAAAAAATATGCAAAAAAGAAACAGACGAAATCAATCCTGGAGATATGCACACATTAATTGCTTCGATGGCAAATGCTACTTTTCCACAGACCGAAATTTCAGATTTTAACCCACCCGGCCGGACAGTACCAGTGGTTAAACCTGGTCCCAGTCCGAATAAATCTACAAATGGACCCGAGCCCGGTCCAGCCCGAAATGATTTGTATTCAACTGCGCTAGAACATGAATTTGTGAAATTTTTGAACAATGAATTAAGATAGAAGTCGGTATTTTTACTTCCCCTGCAATACATGGTAATGTGTAGGGAAAGTATTGAAATCATGCCGAAAATCGCAACTTGGGTTTTCGACGGATTTACGTGTTTCGAGACCTCTAGAATACGAAAAAACTATTTTTAGCCTGACATCTGTGTGTGTGTCTGTGTATCTGTCTGTCTGTGCATATTTTTTATCCACTCTAACTAAAAAACTAATTGACCGAATTTCATAAAATTTGGAAGGTAAGTCACTTGTGTGTGACCCTGGTGCTGATTAGTTTTTGGTACGATTTGGGATAAAAGAACCCGCCGTTTTTTGCGAAATGGATCGCAAAAATTGCCTGTATCCACTCTAGCTAAGAAACTAATAGATCAAATTTTACAAAGTTTGGTAGATAAGTCGCTTGTGGTGCTGATTAGATTTTGGTACGATTCGGGAAAAAAAGAACCTGCCATTTTTTGCGAAATGGACGGCAAAAATCGCCAAAATCTAAAATAAAAAACTACGTATGCTCAAATATATCAATTAAATGTCTGTTTTATACGTCATTTTTAACAATCAAAGGAATAAGACCAACCCCATTACACTAGGACTAGCCGTTTTCGAGGTATTTTAGTTTTTTCGCTGCACCACTTTTGAAAATAAGCCCAGTTACCAAATGAGAACGAAAACTGAATTAAAAGTGCAAATTCTGTGAAATTTTAAATAATTATGGGTTTTATTTTGTGCAATTAAACTCAATTTGAAGAAATAAAGAGAAAAAAAAAGTGAATATGAATGAGCAGGGAAAGCCATGTGCTGCCCACATCAGGTTTTTTAACATTTATATTTATATAGCTGAAATCAATAATCTCATGTACTCCATTTAAAGTTCGGAGCGAAAAATAGTCAAATTACATAAATTCCCATACCGTATATAGTTAAACTAACAAAAATTTGGCTGTAATATGATTAAATTTGATAGTTATCATTGATTAAAATTTTCATAGGGAAATAAGGGAGCATCCACAAATGAATTTTTCGTTGTAAATTACTAAAGCTTGTACTACTTATTAAAATTTATTTTATGCAAATATTTCAGTAAAACTAATACATTACGTCGATTCACTGCTTGTATTTAGGAATCCTTCGAACTCTACTACATAACTGGAGTTTAAATTATGGCGCTGTTCAGTAATGCCGAACTGCAAGATGATTATAATTTACGGCGAATGCAACCGATCTACAATCGATTTAAAAAAATTAAAGGACATACTTATTTTCCACATATTTTGTTAGAAAAATATGACAGACCGACAAACTTACAGTTATCATTTTTTACCTTATTTAAGGGTTACAATAACTTTAAACCAGAATCATCTGTCTGTCCTTTATAGTTTCAAAGACAAACTGCGGAAAAAAAGGGTTTTAAAACCCTACTAAATAATTTCTGTGAATGTCTTTAATTTGTGAACTATCACTGGTTTCAGGAATGGCGGTGGTAACAAGCGCATCGAAAAGCCATGATAAAGTAGTGCAAATCAGGAGGTTTGATACTTCATTCAGTTTGACTGAAGGAAGTATAGGAAACATTTGTGTAATTTAACTCTTTTCGCTCAATGGGCTGTATAAAATCTTTTTTGATTTTTTTACAAAGATATTGCATATTATTTAAATTACTACTGCATAATTTACTATCTTATTTAAAGCACTTTTGCAACTGGAACTATGTGTCTACAACCAACAGTTTAAAAAATATCCCACTGTTTACTTTTTTTAAAACACCCTGTATAATATGGTCAGAAAAATTTTACTTTATGTACTTAAGTAAAACTTAAAGTACATAAAGTAAAATTATTTCAGAATACACTTCTTTGTAAACTGTATTTCTGAAATTATAGCTTTGTAATTATTGTTTTGACACGAGAATATAATATTGTCCAGTTATGACACATTTTAAAAGTTTTTAATATTTTCTATACGCATAGTAACAACATAAATTTAAAGCTTTAACTTCTTCAAACAGAATACAAAGATAACTAAGTTACGTGCAGCTGCAGCGATAACCTCAGATAATTTAATCGAAAATTGAGATATGTTTTTAAAATATACATAGATAAAATACGCTTATATTTCGCCAGGAACTGGTATTTGGTAGCTGCAGCAAGTTTTTATCACAGCTTCGAGCTGTTAGGTGAACTAAAAAAAAAAAAATTGCAAATACAAATATTTAATGCCTTTTTCATGCTCGAAATATAAAATACTGCTTTTGGATTCATTTTCTATCACCATATTCTTAAAAAAAAAAAATTAAACGAATCTAACTTCAAAGAAAATGTTTTCAGTACAAAACATTGATGTATCCAGAAGGGAAGCTCATGCTCCCAAAATGTAACTCAACTTTTTTTTTAAAACACGTTCTTACTATGGGCATTTTCCTCTCTTTTTGTTTGCATGTAAATACTGAACTTATATGTAATACATACTTTGTCGAAAAAAAATATCGAACCATTGTGAAAATAAAATTTTATTTTATATAATTGAATTTTCAGCGCATGCTACGTACGTTTTCTATATTCTAAACTGAACATTTTCTGAAAAAGTATGTTTAACTCGTTCGGAAATTGCTACATTATATCTTATGTTTTAAGCAACGATGAAAATTTATTTTTAAGTTTTCATGAAGATAATTTATTCTTCTATGTGTGAAATGAAATTTTACTTTTACCATTTTCAAAAATGAATAATATGTCGAATTTTTCTAAGTATATACTTGAATCATTTGTGTGAAGCAAAATTTTACTTTTACGATTTTCAAACATATAATAATACATAGCCTATTATGTATTGGTGAAATTACTGTAAATGTTAAGTTTCATGTGTCTTTATTGGCAAGCTGAGGATTTTCACCCTCTCCAAGACATCTGATCGAGCCGAGAACTAGGATTAAAAATGCAAAATTCTAGATTTGTGAATTTAAAAGATATTAATTTGTTTTTTTAAATATAAGATTAATATTAGCATTTATTTAAAAAAGATAGCAATTTAGATTTTAATTCTACTTCACTCGCCCATTTAGTTGCGGGTTTTCGCGGCTGGTGGCATTAGGCTGCAGGTATTTCACGGCCATCCGTCGGGGGGTATGATTACATTACTGTTTATTCCGATGCGACTGCGCTCCTAATTGTTTAAAGTGACTGACTGGTTTCCTATTTGTAGCCCACCCGTAGCCAATAATCTAATTTTTGTACAAGTGGTGAACATGTGTTATTTCGGGCATTCCGTTTCAGGACCCACCCAGTTGTTTCAGTTTTTCAGCTTTTTCAAATTTCCAAACTTTTGTTAAAAAAAAACCTTTAAAATTATATTTTTGATCTGATCCCTTGGTCTAACGCTGTTTCCCTTGAAATTTTGCCCCACATCCATGGCCACATCTCTTAACTACCCCTGGTTTCACCTCTACCTTCATTTGAGAGCAGCACTGTTGTTCAAATACCTCCTGAGAGTAACTTTTGCTTTAACTACACGTAATCCCCCAATTTCACATCTCGGCTCTTAAATGAGCTATTCTGATTCTACTAGTCGTTATTATCTCTGCACCATCTATCTCTGTGTGCCACCTGGATATACAGCTATTTCTTTGCCAAGCCCCTGGGTGTAATTTTTACTTCAGCTAGCCCTTCAGTTTCATATCTCGGCTCCTAATTGAGCAACTTTGATTCTGCTGGTAGCGATACAGGGTGCCCCAAAAAGATTGAAACGGGCTTTAATTCTTTACCTGTTGGAGATAAGTGGAAAATGTAATTTGAAAAATTGTTGAAAGTAAGGTAGGAAATAAGACTACTTTAATGAAATAGTCCTTCCATTAATTTTCAAAAAGTTACACTTTTTAAATTTTTATAGACCCCCTTAGACAAATTTGGTCAATTGGAAAATTTTTATTTTTAATGCAACAAGATCATTAAAAAAACCGCATATCTGTATCTTTAAAACTGAGCAAGTTATATTTAATTGAAAATTGAACATTATGAATGGGGACCATATATCAAATTAGAAATTTAAATTTATGACATATCACAAAAAAAAAAAAAAAAAAAACTGGATGATAATACATAAGATACCCAACCGCGTAGTGAGTGCCACTGCTTTATATGATCTCTGTCTGTTGTTGTTGAAACCCGGACCGTCCGACCTACCAGAAAGGTGTAAGGTAACCTTTTGGACGGCCGGGAAGTGCCACCCAATTTAGACCGGAACCCAGTGGGGGAGGCATCCACAGGGACCGCCCCCTCCTTCCCCTACCACCAACCTCTCGGAAGGACTTACGGACCCACATGTTTAACGTGATAGTACTCCGCATGAACACGGCGGCAGTTGTGGCAGCGGGCAAATCCAGCGCGCAAATCGCGCCCGAAATGTGCCAACAGCACGTTGATCTCTGTCTGTGTAATGCTTTATTTAAATGCATTTGTGATAAATAATTTTGGCACATATTAACGTATTTTTTATCTAAACAATTTTCATCGTCAATTTGTTTATGATCCCTATTTTCACTGATGAAACAGCCTTTCACATGATACGGAAAAGTGGCATAAGTCAGATTTTTTCCTTTATCATTATTCAGTTGATTTTTAAAGACACAGATATGCGGGGTTTTTTTAATGATCTTGCTGCATTAAAAATAATAATTTTCCGATTGACCAAATTTGTTTAAGGGGGGTCGTGTAAAAATTTAAAAAGCGTAACTTTCTGAAAATTAATGGGAGGACTATTTCATTAACGTAGTCTTATTTCCTACCTTACTTTCAACATTTTTGCAATTTACATTGCCCATTTATCTCCAACAGATAAAGAATTAAAGCGCGTTTCAATCTTTTTGGGACACCCTGTAGTCTCTGCATCATCACAATGCGTCACCTGGATATGCATTTGCGTGTGTGTGTCACCTGTCTAAAATAAATTTATCTATTTTTCGCGAATTCCAATACGTCCGCACTCTTAATTGTTTAAAGTAACCTGTTTTGATTTTAATTGTACACGTCGGAGTGGGGGATTTCTGCTTTCGGGGGAAACCTCTTTTGCTGCTTAGCTATTTATGTGCTCACGTAGCAAACGCGTTTCTTTGTTTATTTTATTTGTTTCAAAAAGGGATTGTTAAAGAAAACTGAATGCTATAAAACTGGTTGTTAAAATTAGCGACTGCTAACGGTAGGCACAGCAGCTAGTTGTTGTTGTTGTTGTTGAAACCCAGACCGTCCGACCTACCAGAAAGGTGTAAGGTAACTGTTTGGACGGTCGGGAAGTGCCACCCAATTTAGACCGGAACCCAGTGGGGGAGGCATCCACAGGGACCGTACCCTCCTTCCCCTACCACCAACCTCTCGGAAGGACTTTCGGACCCACATGTTTAACGTGATCGTACTCCGCATGAACACGGCGGCAGTTTTGGCAGTGGCTGGAATCGAACCCGGGCCTACCGAGTGCAACTCCAGCGCGCTAACCAATGGGCTACCGCGCCCCGCACAGCAGCTAGTGTATTAGTAACCACATTTAACATTTCTTTTATACGAATGATTTTTATTTTTATACAGGAAAGAACCTAAGTGAAAGGTTTAGATTTTCTTCCAGTTTACAATTTATGTATAATTTTCATTGTAGAATAGATTCAATAGTCTCCTAAGTTAAGTCTTTAAGATCATTAAATTGAATATTTTGGATAAACGATATCTATCACTGTAACCTTTATTCGATCTTCAACCCCCCCCCCCCCTCCCTTTCAAGATCTTAGTCACGTCTGTGATTCCACAGAAATATAGTTAAAATTGCTATACGCTTACAGAAATATAATAAAGATGGAGCTTTATGTGTGTATAAAAGTGTGGGAATTAGGTAAAAGGTGTACACCATATTATCAGGCTTTATGGGAGTGTGCTCCACTGGTGTCCTAGTTGGAAACTGCACTAAATTGTAGCTTTTGTTACCTGCCAGAATAATTACTTTACCTAAGTTCGCTTTTTATGGTCATTTTCAATCTTCTGATTTGTAATTTTATTCAGTAACTGAGTTGACAATAATGCAGATAATAATAATTGAAAACATGGAAAGTTTCTTTATTTTGAACTGCGATATTTTTTGCTCTCCTAAAAAAATGTATTTCCTCCGCGATTTTTGCTCTTTAAACAAACACAGCAATTCTTCTGGTTCTCGAAATTTTCTTTCTTCTGTAGCACTTAGCGATTGAAAATTCAAGTCCACAATTCTATAATGAATTCTCAACCTCCGAACTTTTCTTCGTTTCAAGTTCCTTATCTCAGTCTAAACCTTATTTACTTTACGGCCTACACATGGTGAATTCTGAAGGCATCTTTCAATTCTTCTTCAACCCCGAAACCGAGCCCGGTCACCTGAAAGACCTGGTTTCAAGTTTCTTTATCTTTTTGTGTGGGAGCTCAGACAGTGATATACACCTTGACAGAAACCGGCTGTAACGAAAAACGCCAATATATATATATATATATATATATATATATATATATATATATATATATATATATATATATATATATATATATATATATATATATATATATATATATATATATATATATATATATATATATATATATATATATATTTATTTATATATATATATATATATATATATATAGTGAAACCTGTATAAGTTGGACACTCACGGTTCCCCCTGAAAGTGTCCAACTTAGACAGACAGGTTTCAAACATAGACAGTGTGATGAAATTTTATTTGTCCCTTCAATAAAGCATTTCAAAATACTTTCCTTTTAACATATATAAAATACTAATGAGCCAATGTTTTTAATTAAATATTGTAATTACTGTTACAAAATACTTATGTTTGTACGTACATACTTAAAATGTGAATCAAGGAATCTGCATACACCTACTTTTATATGTAATATGTAACGGCTACTCACATGCTGTATTTGAATTCATTAGATCAGATTGATGCAGTAATCCATTTCTATTGTTCAGAAAAGTACTCTGTCAGAAGAGTTTTTTTTTTTCTGATTCCAGATGTCCATTGTATTTCTATTTTACTGTGCAGATTAAACACAGCCCTAATGTGTTCTGGCGTATTTTGCATAAACGCATACTTGAAACACTTAACAATCGTGTTTTCCGATAGATTTTTCCATGCTTCATAAATGCATCGGACTGCGTCTAAGACTGTCACTTCTTTGACAAATTTTGCCACATTCTCACAATTTTCTGCAGTCTGGAAAATTCTGGAAGTGGTCAACTTACAAAGGTTTTGAGCTATGCTTTGTGACAAATTCTACCTAATTACCTGGCCAACATACAAGTTAGACAGGTGGTCAACTTATAAAGGGTTCACCCAATGTTAAAGTAATTAAGCCATTCCGTTCCTGGTCAATTAGGTCAACTTACTTAGACAGGTGGGCAACTTACAAAGGTGGTCAACTTCACAGGTTTCACTGTATATATATTTTTTTTCTTTCATTGGACTTTCAAACTATTATATATATATATATATATATATTCATGTATTTGATGATAACACTTATTGCATAATAAAATAATATAATAATACCTTCTATAATAACTTCATCTAGCTTCTAAAAATATAAACCCCCAGTCAAAGGAGAATTGCATTACTAAACATGATTAGTCATCCTATGGTTTTAACTTTTCACTGTTTATAAGCATAGCCCGACTTTAAAATCTGGCGAATAAAACGTTAAAAACACGGGCAGATGGATCGTTTTGGTAATGTCAGAATCACATTCATCAGTGCTGAAAAGCAAATATATGAACTGACGTGGAAATCTCTTCACCTACACTTTCCATTTATATGGTTTTAATTTAACGGTATCTTTTACCCATACATTTATTTTTCACACAAGGTTTCTTATTTAACTTTCATTGATACTTGATTGCAAACAAAAAAAAAATAAAGTTTCCTTTGTTAAAAGTAGAAATGAAACTTTCCGACTTACATTAAAAGGTACTAATATATTTTTAAATATTTCATTTGCGCATATGAATCATTTCTTTAATTTATCCTTATATCTTGTGTATATAATATCTTTTTTACAGCCTTGAATGACCTTCATACGTCCTTCAATGTTGACATTATCTGTCATTTGCTGCACTAAAGACTAAAGAGAGGAAGACATCACTGATTTTCAATAATTTGGAATCATTTTTTATCAGTTCTTTAATACAAAATAAATACTGTAAAACCCTGTTATAACGAGTCCGGTTTTAGAGATATTTCGGGTTTAATGGGGAAAACTTTCGATTGGTGCAATGTTACAGTTAATTTAAGTCTGGTGTGCTTGCTTTTAAAGGGCAATTTTTTTACGGATTTAGCGAGCATACGAAATTGCGGGACACAGACGCCCAAAGTAGGGAGGGGATAATAATTGAATAAGGGGGCCAAGAGCCCGGATTTTTTTTTTTCTTTAGGAAGGGAAAAACATGGTTCATAAGGATTGAAAATTCAAATATGGAAAGGGGCTCATAATAAAAGTTTGTAGTGGAGTCCACAATTTGTATGGGTAACCCTGATTTGAGGGGGAGGGGGGAGTCGCATCAGCAGATCTAAGCATCAAATGCCTGGAAGAATGTCTTCCACCTACAACTCGAAAAGACATATAGCAAATCTTGGATTATATAGTAGTTGCAGCGTTAAAAACGAAAATTTTAGAAAAAGTTCCTGAAAAGGTATTTGATGGGAAGAAATGGGTATCGTGTTTCCAAGAAAGGAAAAAGAAATGTATCCCACAGAAAAAGATAAGATAAAAGTTCATAGAATATAGTTCTTGAACTATTAACCTCAACCGAAATTTTTATACTCCCAAAATTCTGGCACACAGTAAGTTTCATTCTACCGTTGCAGATATCGGCTATTCCATGCTGACAAGAACATAAATAAGTGGGAAATCAATCCATTAATACTGTGCAATGGGAACAAAATCCTAACTTTAATTAGCTCACCCTGTGCATAACTTAGAGATTAAAAATTTGTTATCTGAAAATTTCCTAAATTTCGAGCTTTGTACCACAATTTTTATGGGAATGTCGAGGATTGTTTAGCTGTATTGATAAGCTAACGGATCAGTTACATCTGGGAGGATTCCTATATTTAAAAAAATTACTCCTTCAACAAGAAATCTGTGTTTGTTTGCGGAAGATGCGGTGAGGAGCTCAGACACACGGCGCCAGAAGGAAAACAATATTTACCCACATTTATCAATCCTAGGTTCGGGTTCAAAAACCCGGAGAGAAAATAAATGTTTGTCAGGGCTCCTTGTTTATGCCTGGACTCGAATCTAAGTTGCGCTTGGGGCTCACCATGTATGAATTACTAATAGACCAAATTGAGAGATTCTTTTTCTTTTCACTACGTCAACCATTTCAAACGTTAGCGTCTAAAATATGCAATTTTTATTCAAATTTAAATCTTATTACTGAGGGAAAATTAAAAGATTATTGTTTTAAAGATTGTTGTCTAGCTTGTTAGACGATGCTCTGTCCATTTAGCTACTCATACAATTATCGTTGTTTCTAGTTGCTATATTTGAAGTAAACCTATTGTCTTCTAACCAATTTCAAATTGAAATTCAACTTCTCGTATGTTATGTACAATATCTTAATCCTTCTGCCATTTTTTTTAAAAATAAAATAGCATTATGTTCGACATAATTATTCCTGTAAATCGAATTCGCTGCCATAAATCGACGGGTCCTGACAAAATTTCAATTCCGGTATTATTCAGACCTTAAATCATATAATACATCTAACCTACAGATTTAAGTAGCTTGGGAATCATTGTAAAGAACTCTTGTTTCAGCAGAGGTTTATTCGAACTACCAACTTCCGATTGGCCAAACGATTCTTCCCCTTATTGAGCAACTGAAAAAATTAGATTTCTTTCTATGTGTTGCAGTGAACCCTTTGAGTATCAATTTCAGATAGTAGCTCCTTGAGTAAATCCTACAAACTAAATAAATCAATCTCATTCTCTGTCTTGTTTATTACTGATATTTATAGCGAAAACGCAGTACTTAATCACATAGGGAGGATGGGGCACATGTATCGATAGGTGGCCACTTGAAGCTTCCAATTCAAAGAGAAGCCATAGGCGGATCTATGATTTATTATTATTTGGAGGGGGGGGGGCGTTGAGACCCAGACCGTCCGACTTACCAGAAAGGTGTAAGGTAACTGTATGGACGGCCGGGAAGTGCCACCCAATTTAGACCGGAACCCAGTGGGGGAGGCATCCACAGGGACCGTACCCTCCTTCCCCTAGGAGGGGGGGGGGCGTGCTGAAGTTCTTCTAAGAAGTGCTGAAGCCCTCTTATCTCTTATAATTTCAGTTGCAATTTATAACACCAATGTGAAAAATTGCTGGGGATGTTCAGCATCCCAAGTTTCCCCTTAGCTCCACCTATGGGAGAGGTCTCCCATAATACTTTATACAATTTATTACAAATTTGAATTAAATTTAAGGAATTCTTTATTAATTTGTACGAAATATATTTCCGAAAATAACAAAATTAAAAAATACTGAAACAATTAAAGAGTAACCTCTACTTAAGAAACTTCCAGTCAGGACCCAATTAAGTATAGGTTTCGGCATTGAGCAAAATTTATTTGGCAGGGGAGAGGGAGGGATGTCCTTCGTACTGACTGGTATCATTCAATATACCTCTTACTTACGACTTAAAAGCAATTAGTGTGAAAATGTGCTTTAAAATAAGTAAGGTAAATATTTTTATAACAAAAAAATATTTTTTTCGTCACTATGATAATCAAAATAATGAATTAAAGAGTAGATGATAAACTCAAAATTGCGTATTAAATTTTGTGACATCAACGTGATATTAATTTTTTACACAAAATATGAATTATACGCGAGGACAAAAAATGACGCCATTTCAACCCACTTGGGCCGTCGATAGGAGAGGACGTATACCACTCGAATGGCCAGCCCTCGGCGTGATACATGTTTGTAGGGGTCACAATTTGTATGGTCGGCTCTGAACCCATAATAATAGTTCATCTTTGGGACCCCAAGCATTTAAATTCGCTACTGCATCGTCAGTTACACTTCCATATACATATCACACTAATAGATATACATCAGACAAACACACAATAACACATTACATGACCCTAGAATATAAGCCAAACGTCGATTGTCTTTTTTTTTTTCTTCTTTTTTTCGTTCAAACAAATTTTTATCAAGTTATTTTGCACGAGTGAACAATATTTAATCACAAATAAGAAAATAAACAGCAATTTTTGTCAGTATAATTTTCACGAACAGGGCATACTCAGTGACGGAAATTCAAATATTGGGACCTCCCCCCCCCCGCCCCCCTCCGCGCGAGAGTGAGATTCTGATCTGAGTTCTCTAGTACTTACAATTTCCATGTCCCTGTCATAACTGCTCACAATTTCCCCAATAGCTCTATTTTTTATTTATAATGTATTCTAAATTGTTATATTCTATTATGTGAATTTTGACACTGAGAAATAGAAAAATATATACTATATGCCTTATAAAAACTTGTATTGAGTTGAGGGAGAAATATTAATAATTTCTTGATATGCAATATATACATATCTACAACATAAAATGAACAAAATCAGTAAATTAGCATTTTTGACTTTGTCCAAATTAAGGCAAATTTTGTGTTGCTGTAGTTTTTAGCGTTGATTTTTATATTTTATATGTTTCAGAGACATGAATAAGCTGAAGCAGATGTTGTTCTTAAAAGTTTTTCATGAAAATCATTACATGAATAATTTAAGTTCCATTTTACAAGAACTATTGCATTCAACGTAGATACAGACAATGAATTCTTTTCACTTGTTCCTATATTATTACTAGGGAGAACAAACATCCATTCAGTAGGGCATTTGACATAAAACAGAACTAATTTCATTAAGTTTTATACGATATATAATTTCCCTGTAAATGTTGAAATGTTTCCCAACTCTGGCTAAATAGTTGCTCATGTCCTTGGACGAGTCGGACAGTCTGGGTCTTCAACACCACCGCCGGACCCGGCCGCCCAAACAGCTGCTCATATCGCGGACGAGTCGGACGGTCTGGGTCTTCAACACCACCGCCGGACCCGGCCGCCCAAACAGCTGCTCATGTCGCGGACGAGTCGGACGATCTGGGTCTTCAACACCACCGCTGGACCCGGCCGCCCAAACAGCTGCTCATGTCGCGGACGAGTCGGACGGTCTGGGTCTTCAACACCACCGCCGGACCCGGCCGCCCAAACAGCTGCTCATGTCGCGGACGAGTCGGACGGTCTGGGTCTTCAACACCACCGCCGGACCCGGCCGCCCAAACAGCTGCTCATGTCGCGGACGAGTCGGACGGTCTAGGTCTTCAACACCACCGCCGGACGTCGATTACAATGTTTCTTTCATTCCCTGCAGCAAACTTCTGTTCATCAATAAACAATTTGAAACACGTGAACTCATCCTGCTGCATATCGTCAATAATAATGTCATTTCCAATATCAGTTATACACTTGAAGCTCTTTTTAATGTTTTCCCAACTGGGTGCATGCTTTAAACTTAAAAATCTCAAAAGGATTCATCCAAGTACTGTACGCATATGTCATAGAAAGATAAAATATGTTCTAAAATTTCATCTCTTTTAGTTGAATGAAGTAAGATTTTGCTGATTTCTTCAGGAACAAACTCATCATTAAATTTTCTTTTCATTTTCTAAACAATCTTCAATAAAATATTAGCAACCTCAATTGCAGAAGTATTCTGACCCTCTACTTCTTTCCCCGCATTATGAAATATAGATATTATTTGTGGATAAAATACAACACTGCTTCTGAAGATTCGTCTTCTAAGAACGTTTAAACTATAGTAGGGCACTTATCGAGTGGTAAGAAGTATGTTTTCAAGGGACTAAATATTTCTATTAACCATGTCACAGCTGGGACAAGTGATAACCATCTAGTTTTACAATGTTTTGACATCAAAAGATATTTACACTGCTTACATCTAAAATCGCAACACCGTGAAGAAATTGATGCATCCTTATGAAATTTACAAAATATAATTGTAACATGGAGATGTGCAAATGATCGAAAAACCATATCTGGAAAATAAAAGCATGGAACTTTATTGACATTAGATCAATATGGAATAGGCACACAGCGAGCGGCTATGCAAGATCGAATACGACGAGGCATCCCGTCAATGAGATGGTCAATAGTGTGCTGAGGGATAGCATTCCACACAGCATGCAATTGGGCTTGTAATCGAACATGGTTTGCTGGATTTGGGAGTTCTCTTAATCGGCGACCCATGATGTCCCAGATAATCTCAATTGGCGACAAATCCGGAGAATATGCTGGCCATGGCAGGATATCAAAACCTGCTCGGCAAAGTGTTATGTCACTATGGGTAACAAAACTGTGATTATTTGCATATCTCGCCTTGCTGTTCCCATTGCCTGATTTACCTAAAGCTACACCTACAACTTTATGGTGTTGCGATTTCAGTTGTGAGCAGTGTGGTATCGACAAAATTACAAACATCCTTTAAGATTTCAACAAGCACTGTGTTTATATGAAAATGGAAATATATTTTTATTGAAACCGGTTCTATATCAAGTAGAAGATTATCTTCTGCTGTCTATACAGTATTAAGTATGTGAGCAGCACAACCAATTTCTACTGGAAATAAATTATTCATGCACTTTCGCGAAACGTCACAAATTTGTATTCATATTATCAGCACAAAATCCAAGAATCTTTGTTGAAAGTTTGTAAAATTTTGAATCTGCAAAACATGGTTTGTAACTATTTTAGCAGTTTCTCTAGACGTTGACTTTCTAATTTTAAAAGAAACTGATCCCTTCCTTTGAATTAAAATATCTTACTAAGATAGGGAATAATTTAAGATTTTCATGATTAGAGGCCTCACAGCATATAGAGAAACGAATGTCGCTACAAGATCATTTTTAAATTCTTCAACGGAAAATTTTACGACTTTCAACTATCTGTCTACATGAAAACGAAAAGTTATGGATTCTTTTTCCCATAAATGCTAATGTACAATCCAAAAGGTGAAGGCTGTTATGTTTCACATTATAATAAGAAAATGCATTTTCTGCAGCTGCCAATGATGCTATCTGTCAAATCCCTACTCATGAAAGATATCAAAATTTTATTTTTAGAAACATATCTAGTAGTCTACTTGTGCCTTTCAGACTTCAAATGCGAAAAAATATGTGATTTTCCGTCAGAGGCAATAAAAAAGTCAAATGACCAAACAATGCAAAACACGTGATGAATAGAAATAGCTGATTTCCTATGAAAAGGATATTCCTTTTGTACACTCTTTTGTTAAAAAAAAAGCACCATAAAGAAAGTGACTGTTTTTATTGAAATTAAATATGCGAACAGCTCATACACAGGTAAAGAAATTATTACAAATCTAGGTCGCAGGATCCAATGGTTAGCAATTGCACATTGAATTTTCAAATCAGTAATTGGTGAAACTCCCCTTGGCGGCAATGCATGCTTGTATACATCTAGGTAAGGAGTGATAAAGCTTCCTAATGTCATCCTGCTATACATTCTGCCAGGCATTCCTCAATTGTTGCTCCAGATCTGCTACATTTCGGAGTACATGCTAGGACGCCAGTACATCAACATTCATCTGGCGGCCTAGCATGTCCCATACATGTTCGATTGGCGAAAGGTCTGGTGACCTTGCTGGCCAAGGAACAATATCAACAGCACGGAGACAGTCCACAGATATGCGAGCCGTATGTGGCGTGGCATTATCTTGTTGGAAAATGGCTCCAGAATGACGTGCCATGAAGGGTAATGCAAACGACCGCAGGCTTTCATCAACTTTTTTTTTTTTTTTTCAAAAGAGTGTAGATATTCATTGAAAATACAAACATGATTATCTTTTTATTTGCGATCATGTATAAAAAAAAGAATCACAGATATCAAGTAACTGCTATAGCAGATGCTGCCAAAACGCAAAACACACTTCCAATGATAAAAATAGTAATTATTTTTGGGAATAAAAATTCTTTTTGGAAAATGCAGTCAAAATTGGGAACATTTGCACACTTATAATTTTGACCACTGAACAGAACATAATGGAGCCAAAATTTCGATTCGCTCCCGGGGGGCGGGGGTGGAAAGCATAGGGTTCTTCGAAATAGGCCTTCTAGAAGTCTAAATATTTACACTCAAGTATCGTCTAAATAACAGAAACTAACGGAGTGGGATTTACTTTTCTCTCCCCTCCCAAGGTGGGATGGGGTTCTTCAAAAGACACTCCAGATTCTTTTGGAGCGTTGTCCCAGAAGACTACATATTTTCACACTTATAGCATGTCTATGGAACAGCACCTAAAGGAGTAGGATTTTCGCTTCCCTCACCTCCCGAGGGGGGATGGGGTTCTTGAAAACACACTTCAGAT
Source organism: Amaurobius ferox (assembly GCA_951213105.1). Taxonomy (NCBI): domain Eukaryota; kingdom Metazoa; phylum Arthropoda; class Arachnida; order Araneae; family Amaurobiidae; genus Amaurobius; species Amaurobius ferox. Next base: position 110,390,915 of record OX578142.1, on the reverse strand, counting down.
TCTCTAGGAGCGTTGACACAGATCAAATATTTGCATGCTTGTAGTACCGTCCATGGAGTAGAATCTAACGGGCGGAGAGTTTTTGAGAAGCTATTCTAGGTTTTCCAGAAGTCCCGATTGACCTAGAAGGCTAAATACTTGCACACTTACACACTGCACAAACGACAGTTACCTTACACCTTTCTGGTAGGTCGGACGGTCTGGGTCTCAACAACAACAACACTGCACAAACGGGGCGTGAAAACCCAGTGGTTAGCGCTCGTAGATTGCACTCTGACAACCCGAGTTCGATTTCCACCTCTGCCCAAACTGTCACAGTGTTCACGCGGAGTACGACCACGTTAAACATGTAGGTCCGTAAATCCTTCCGAGAGGTTGGTGGTAGCGGGAAGGAGGGTACGGTCCCTGTGGACGCCTCCTCTACTGGGTTCCGGTCTAAAGTGGGTTGCACGTCTCGGCCATCCAAACAGATACCTTGCACCTTCGGGTAAGTCGGACGATCTGGGTCGAAGATGAAGACTGCACAGAAACCAGCCGTTTATCCCACTGCTCCATACCCTTGAGTGAGCTGGACGGTCTCGGTTCTCAGACTGCGCAAACAGACACACCCAGACACATTTCTTTATTGTGTAAAATTCATTAAAGTTTTCATTGGGCACAATATTCAATAAAACAAGAGTTCTTCATCGAATTAATATATATATATATATATATTTAAGATCTATTTAATAACATGAAGATCACTGATCTATATGATGTCATTTTAGCTTTATATAATGCTTATATTACCAATCAATCTCATCTTACTAAATTTACCAATTTTCCCAAGCTTCTCCATTTTGTTATTTTCAATAATTATATCTTTCAAGGTAATAAATTATACTTACAAGTCTCTGGTGTTCCACAAGGTGGCTGTAGTAGCAGTATGTTAGCTAATTTATACCTATATCAATATGAAAAATTCTTTACTTCAACAAATTATAAAATTTACAGATATGTAGATGATCTGATTTGTCTTGTATTTACTGATAACTATGTCATAGATATAGATTTCTATCCGGATAATTTGGAATTAATACCTAATAAAACTACTATTAGTAATAATATTTATTATTTGGATTTAAATCTAATTATAGAACCTACTAATGGGATAGTTACTAATTTATATGATAAAAAAAGATTTTTTTTAATTTAATATTAATAAATTATTACCTTTTAATTCCTGCAACTCGATTCAATTGTTTAAAAATATTATACTTAATCAACTTTTTAGAATTGATAGATTATCAGATAAAAAATTTCATGCATTGCACATTAATAACCTCAAAATTACCAGTAAATTTCATGCATTGCACATTAATAACCTCAAAATTACCAGTAAATTTCATAAATATCCAGCATATTTAGTAAATGGTATAGTTAATAAGTTTCGATTAGCCTAAAATTCTCATAATCTCTCCTTAGTATCTTATTTTAGCCGTACTTCTACATTCTCTTGAATTTATTATATTTTCATCTTTTTATCTTGCAGCTTTAACTGTAGAATATCTCATTTTATTGCTTTTACGCAGTACGGTTTTTATTACTCTCTTTGTCAACAGCAAATCACATCTTTTCATTTCTGCATATGGCAACATTGGTTTAGTTATACTTTGCTCGTCATGGTTGTACTAATGAAGTGTATTTTAAGGTATTTATGTTTCCTTTATTTTTCCAATCTATATGCTTGTCGTCCATATAACACAAGTTTATAGATAAAATCTATCTTGTGTTTCAGAAACAAGCATTTTTGTGTTCATTTCGAAGGGATATATGGACTTGACAAGAATTTTTTCGAAATGAACTTATCTTAAGTCTAAAGCTCTTCCACGTGCAAGCTTTTTTGCTTGATTTTTTTTGTTTTCCTATTTTCATTCCTCACCTTTGAAATTTGTTGATTGTCTTTGTCTTTATGACCTGCATTAAGCTTTATAATTTCCTCTTTATGTTTGAATTTCTTTTATTTCTTTGTATTTTGTAGAAAATTTTGGAATAGTGTATTATGAGTTACTACTTACATTCTAACATTGGATTTACATTTTTATATATATATATATATATATATATATATATATATATATATATATATATATATATATATATATATATATATATATATATATATATATATATATTTCTTGATTCGTATCGAAATAAATTACCCAGTGTATCAGCTTAGTGTTTTTAAAAGTTAAACAAGCCTTAGGATAAACAGCATCATATGACAACTGAGTATAATAAAGCGAGGTGGAAACATTAAAAAAACAAATACGCTGTCTCTTATTTAACTTGGCTGAGTGGTAAGAACAGCTGAGAACACTCGGACTGAGATACATTTTATACGCAAATAAAGACGTAGGGAAAATGACGTTGAAATTAATCTTTTTGTGTTAATGTAGCACCAAATGTGTACGTGAAGCTTTTTTATTAACTCTGAATCACATTTAAGATGTGAAATTCCATCGTATTATATCAGTGAAAGCTGCTTTGAATGATTTATATATATCTGTTTAAAAATAAAGACCATGTACTCGCAGAGCCTAATAGAGCCAAAGTGGGGCCTAGCGCCTAGTGTTAATTTGGGGCCCCCATACTCTCACGGCATATCAAACACATGCAAAACATCAATATATAATAAATTTGGGGGGCTTAGAAATCTCCGAAGGCCCTTTTATTCGTGTAGAAAACTTTGTTCCTTTTGTTCATGTTTTTTACTTCAAAGCAGTATATGTATAATATTTATAACTATTAAAATATTTCATACTTTAAAATAACAATAATTATTACCTGTTTTAAATTAATTAAAAAACTATTTCTACATGAATTTTTATCACATAAAAATTTAGGGGTCCTTTAAAATTTGGGAGCCCAGGGGCGCGGTCCCGTAAGCCCGTGCGTTAATCAGGCCCTGTGTACTTGTATGCTTTGTGGGGGGGGGGGGGATGAAGAGGCAAACAAATCAACTGAAACGACCCCAATGCAATCAAATGCAACATATGAATTGTTGAATTTTATGTTTTGAAAGTTAAAGATATTACAATTTTCAGGGTTTAGTAATGGCGGATATTTTTATTTTCTTCTAATTAAACCTTTCAAAGTGTACTAGCCATTGAAATTTTTTAAGCATAATATTTTATTAAAATATTGTTTTTTAACTTGAACAGAAGAGAAGACTAGAGAAAGTTAATCTAATAGGTATAAGGTAAAATTTCAACACATATTTCTAATTTAAATGTCTCTTAAACCACGCGCAATGCATTTTGATATCCATACCCCCTGGCAATGAGGCTGTTTAGAGAATATTATGATTTACGTTTTATCTCCTCTCAGTAAAGTGCGGAATAACGAGAATTAAACACCTGTTTAAGTCTGCTCGTCTATCTGTCATGATCTTTTATATCTCGGAAATGGTTCAACGAATTTACATGCATTTTTCACTGATTTGTTAAATTTTTTAAGGAGCAAGTATGTAGCCAAAAATATTTACAGTTTTATATCACCTTATGAAAATTCCAAAATACAGTTTCAAGTTCCTACTATATCTCCTAAAATACATAATATATATCGAATAAACGTTTTCAAGTAATGGTACTGTTACTGGGAATGTTTTAATATAAGTTTTATATCCTGTATACCTACCTTCAGAACAACGGAAATAAAAATACCCGTTTCATCTGGCGGTACTGATTGATCTTTTGTTACTCGCAAATGGATCATCCAATTTACATACTTCTTTTACTGGTTTGTTAAACTTAACTATGAGTGTGATTTTGTTTGAAGTGTGATTTTTTTGGGTGAAATATTTCCGATTTCGTACCGCGTAAATCATTTCTTCATTTCCCCCGGGAAACGGACAGTATTTCTACTAGCAATATAACATGAAAAACTTATGTATACATGCTTATGAGATATTTTTTACAATATATATATATATATATATACACACACACTTGTCAAAAGTGAAATTGCAACACCATGAAGGAATGAACATAGTCATATGCAAATCACAGCACCGGTAGAAGAGAGCCAGTCATATGCAAATGATTAAGTTTTCGTACGTATCGGGTCACGTGACACTCAGTTTCGGGCAATAAAGCCCAGCAGACGGCTTGGAGTGTTGGAAGAGGATCAGTGATAAATATTTGTAGGGGCCTTAAAATATGTAAGGGCTATAACCGTGTAAGTGAATCGACTTAAACAACCTAATTAAGGAATTATACCCGAGTTCTCTCTTCAAGACACATTTCCGCCGACAAATATTATTTCGTAATTTCCGATAGTTTTGTGTTACAGATAAAGCCGCTCCTGCCTCTGGTTGTGTTAAAATAGTTACACTGCGGATATTCCCGTATTAGAACAACTGCTACTAATGTTGTAACATTTAACTTGTTCATATATGTTAATCTATCACATGCCTAACATTTATTTGATTAATTTTCTTTAAAGTTTTGATAGCTTCTTGGGAATCAAAATTATTATTTAAAAAACTTTAGAATATGCATTTCAAATATCGTGTTTGCATTATCTCAAGGAGTAACGGATTTTTAAATCATCAAATTAGATTTATGAAAATCCCAGCTTTTGCGTGTTATGTTTATGTTCTCCAAACAAAAGTTCAATTTCCCCGTCATTTGAACAGCTTTATGTACCTAGTAAATATGTAAATTTAAAAAATCTGATGTGTCAAATACATAACTTTTAATATAGATTAACATATTTCGATATTGTGGGAATAGCACAAATTAGAGCTTTCTCTTATTATCTATATCTCTCAGAAATTCTGCAGAATTGGTATTGTTCTCGATGAACATATAAACACCAAATTCCATATAATTCGACTGATTATTTTCAGAAATATCAAGCTCCCTGAGTAAAGATAAAGTTGCTAACGTTCAAGAACTACTCATGATAACTTTCAAACTATTTATGTCCGGTTAAAGCACTACTTATAACCACTACTACAAACAATTTCAGTTGACGCAGCAATAGTCAACAGATTAAAATATATTTTCGTCGTATTTCATGTACCTCTTTTTTATCCTTTTAATTAGTTTTGCTAGAACATAAAAAAATAAATGTGAATTATTTAAGTCACATTTTTGTTTTATAGAACATTTTTTAAGTTTTTTAGGTCATAAATGCATTTTTTATAAGGAATTTTCTAGCAAATTTTAGATTATAAAAATCCTAGCCCTAATTATCTATTTTATGAGCACGTTATGTGTTTATCATATTGCAGTTTATTATGAAACAAAAATAGAATTGTACTTTTTAAAATGCAGTTACAATTTACAAAACTTACTTGATTTTGGATTATGCTGCTTCGAAATTACTCCCCTCTCCTCCCACCCATCCCCACGCACTTGTACATTGGAGTACTTTCAAATTTAATTTGGGGGGGGGGGGGGGGGTCAGTTTAAATTATCAACCTCAAAGGATCCAAGTTAGAGGTCTGCACGGACTCGGGACTGGCCAGTATACTTAGATCCGACCTGGCCCATGAGCCGGACTCGGACCAAGTTTTATTAAATTCTGGTCGGTTGGGCCAGGTTAAAATAAACAAGAAAGATCAATCATGCTTAAAGCATTGATTATGAAACACTTTCCAACTTCAATGCAATTTTATTTAAACATGTCTAAAATGCAATACATTCCTCGGTAATATTTTAAAACTTATCACAATACTACATTAATTTATTATATTTGAAACCTTAAACCTTCATCGAAAAAAATTAACTTCATTCAAATGACGGCATTAAAGTATAAATTGCCTGGTTTAAACATCTCTTAAATGTTTTACATTCCTCGGTAATAATTTTAGAATTATCATAATACTACGATAATTTATTATATTTGAAAACTTCATCGAAAACAACTGAAATCCATTCAAATGACGTCATAAAAAAATAACACGCCTGGCTCTCTCTATAAAAGCAACATTTCATTCATAAATAATTCCCCCATTCATGTCATTCATCACAATACTATAACAATTTATTTTATTTAAAAATTAAGACCATTGAGCTGCTGCAAGTAAGTAAACTCTATACGTAAAACTTCATCGAAAAATATCGTCCTTCTCTTTCTAAAGTCAATGAATTCATATCAGCTAAGCAGACTCCATGGACTAAATGATTTTGTGTTAAAGAATTACAGCGATTCTAATACAACTCATTCTACATATTTTGCTGTTTACATTTTACATAGGTGAAAAATAGGCTTAATAGTAGAAATAATCAAATTTGGAAGAGAATTTAAACTGAAATATATTGTCATTGCGTTGTTTCAGTATGTAGATGCACAGAATTTAGGCAAAAATAAAGTAATTTTAGGACGGATACAACACTCAATATGAATTAAAAAGAACTTTAAAAATCACGATTTTGACACAAGATGGATGCCATATATCATTTTGAAGTGGGTCATGTGATCGTTTCATATCATGGACACGTGATCGCTTAATATAAGAGGTGTTATTATTATTTTAATTTTTATTTAAAAAACAACTGAATATATTTCGCTGAATTTTTTTTTATATATTTTATGGAACAATTTGAATATTGCCTAAAATTTTCGAAGCAATTTGTGAATTTTAAATCCGCTTAAAAAATGCTTGAAAAATTAGGTCCCATAGGGCTCAATGTATTCCATTTTTTCAACCCGGGTTCAATCCAAAACTAATTGGGTGATATTATTCATTTATATTCCCATAGGTCCTATAGACCGTCTGAACAACATACTAAAATTTCATTTTGATTAAGTCATTTTTACGGCAGTTATCGTGCTAACGGACAGACAGACAGACAGACAGACAGACAGACAGAATGAACAAAGTCATAAACACTTTTCAACTTTGTTGTAAAGTGTTAATAAAAAGCCAATAGGTACTGTTTACTTAAAATTTAACACTGATATGTTATTTTCAATTTTTTCTGTGATTTCAATTTCAATTATTAGATTCCGAATGTTTCTAAATTATCAAAATTAAATAAATTATATTCTTAAATTAAAACCCTTCCGTTGATTTCTTACAGATAACAAATATCGAATGAAAATTTATTTGAGCAAACTGTTATAATTTAAAGTCAATATATGGATATGATAAATTATTGTCCTTGAATTTATTTTTATTTGTATTCTAAACATTTGCAGAGTATTTGCCTTCATCGGCTCTTGTTGGTTACTTTATTATATGGATGAGTACACTTATATTGCAGGATTACCTATCCGTACTTATCTCTGTCAACAAAGTAATATAACTCAAATCTACATTATCTTGATATTCAGGACCTTTCGGCCAAGGACAATAACGCACGAGCGCACGGATTTAAATAAACTATATTTATTGTATACTTCACAGAAATTACAGCAGCTGGCTGTTCAAAGCAACTGACAACATAGACAATAACTCATATTGCACACGCCCAGAAAGATACACAATTATACAAGAACAAGATAATACACTTTACGGGTCTGGTGATACTTCATACACTGTAGACGAATTACTAAGCTGTTATGCTTACCCAATGGCATTTCCTTTTGCCTCGCATTATACTGCGGCCAACCCAAGATACTAGACCCTTTTAGTCATAGTCGTATCCAAGTGGGTTTTCCTTAAACTAGGCTGCCAGCCAAATTCCGCACTCCTCCCTAATCTATCCTCCTGCCTTCTCAATTTAATCACGTTCAAACGGTTACCATAATCCTCTTTCTTACTCGCTATCCGATACTTTATCCCGTTTTTCATCAGGAACGCAGAAAAGTTAATTAACTCGGTGATTGGTCCAGCTAACCGAACCAGTCTGAATGGTTAGAATTGACATCTGTCTGTCTGTGTCTGTTTGTCCCATCATCAAGAGAGAACGTCTGAACCACCGAATTTGATGAAATTTTGAATAATTTTTAGAAAGTGATATTTCTTATATTGTTTCTATTACATTTTAATTTGTCAATTTTTAAATCGAACTTTTCATAAAAGCACATTCAAATTACTGGTTAAAAACTTTTCCAAAATGTTATAATGCTTTATATAAAACAGAATAAAATACAAAAATAAGGGTATCAACATATAGAAGTCAAGGAACAACTTTCTTTATCAGGACTAGCATAAAACGCAACCTACACTGCAACCATCATAATCTAAAAGTTAATTAAACGTTTTTGTTACGATGGTCGCGCCTACACTTACTGGGAAAAATAACAAACATGGTTAAAGTAAGAAACTATTGCTTACGGCGTGAGGAAAAAGGAGAGAAAAACCACGGAGGAAGCAGAGTAGCAGAATACAATGAACGAATGGTAAAAACCAAGAAGAAAAGAAAAAATCCTAAAATGAAAGACAAAACTTTTTTGCCATTTATTCATAGAATTCTACTAGTTCATTTATTGACGAGGAGGAGTGGGAGCGGAGATCAGAAAAACTAAATTAATCTATTCAGTGAGTAAACATATATTCAATACCATTGTTTTATTCTTTGATTTTTATATGTGCATCTAAATGCTTTTAAACATAATAATATTTCTAAAGTTTAAAAAAATATTTATATAACTTCCTAGTCATCTCACCCACGCTTAGTGCATTCTCGATGGCTAGTGGCCACCAGTGGCATATTTTGAAATTCAATTGGAGGGGGGGGGGGGGGGGTCAGTTTTAAATATCAATCTCAAGGGATCTAATTTAGAGGTCTGCATGGGTTCGAGTTCGGCCTGTGGGATTGGGCCCTAACCCACGGGCCGAGCTTTGGCCACGTTTTATCAAATTTGGGTTCTGTTGAATAGGATCAAAATAAATTAAAAAGTCAAAAATAGATCAAAATTGAAATAGACAAATTTGAAATTAGATATGAAACAAAATTTCCAATTAGCAGATAAAATTATCCTTCTCCTATATAAGTAGTAAAAGTTTGCTCTGTACGGAGAATGTAGATGGGAAAAATATAATCAGATACATAAAAATTATAATTTCAGATAAAAAATTGAAGACTTATTTATTCGACGACGTTCTGAAATCAAAATAAAACATTGCTCTTCGCAACATTCAGGTTACAAAAAATATGTTCTGGCCTGGATGTTTCGTAAAATCGTGTGATCTATAAATTTAATGTCATTTGGTTATTATCATTGGTCAAATGCGAGTTACAATTTTTATATTTTTAAATTCATCAAAAAAATGTTTAATCGCTTTTATTGTACTATGATTGTTTGACTGATATTGAAAATATGAAATCCAATAGGCACTGATTACTTTAAAATTGAACACTGATATTTTATTTTCAATTTCTTCTGTGATTTTAATTTCAATCATTCGATTCTGAATGTTTCTAAATTATCAAAATTAAATACATTCAATTCTTAAATTAAAACACAGTTCCGTCGATTTCTTTCCGATAACAAATATTGAATGAAAATTTATTTGAGCAAACTGTTATAGTTTAAAATTAATATATGGATAAGATGAATTATTGTCTTTGAATTTCTTTCTTTCTGTATTCTAAAAATCTTTCACTTTTAATTTAAAATTATTAAATTTGAAATGCACATTTAATCTCTGATATTATCAAACCAAAATGATAAATGAAAACTCACTTTATAGTAATGCTCATTCCTGATTGTACAGATTTTAAAATTTGGGTTTTTTTTTATTACTATATGCAATATATCTTGTGTTTAATTCCATAAATGACAAATTTGGATTACAAGGCAACAGGTTTCAAAGTATTGCAAAAGAAATCCGGGCAGGGCAGCGTTGGAACTGGCTTTGAGCAGTGCTTCTTTCGGGCATATATCCGGGGAAACTGTGGCTTCGTCCTCTCCCCGGAGACATTTTATATTCACTTAGTTTCTATATGACAACATTCAGATATATTTATATAGGACAAATAGAAAACTTGCCCCCTCCCCAAAAAAAAGTTTTATTCGCCTCCGGGCAAAAAGTCTTGAAAGACTGCCTGGCTTTGAGTACTTTGGGGACAGGTCAGGCTCGGGTGAATTATTTTAAAAAAATTATTGGGCTCTGACCGAGTCAAATCTTCGCACAAATGTCGCACAAAATCTTCGCATCAAAATGTCGCACGATTCTTTTATCTCCTAAACATAACAATCCTATTGATTTTCAGTGAGGTCAGACCAGGAGAAGGCTTTTTCAAATATTTATTTCTGAAACTGAAAAGACCCAAAATAATAATGTTACCAATATATGTACAGAAATACCTATTTAATATTATTTTTTTTTTTTTAATTTAAAAAGCAAATGCATTTACAGGATGTACCGTCGTCCAGATATTGCATTTTTCATTGTGTTAAAAAATTATAAAAAGTTAAATATGATATGTATTATCATTTGGGTGGATATTTTAAGTACTTTCAACCAGAAAGAAATTGAAAATGTATTTAAGATTTATCAGAAACTGTTTTCGAGATATTAGAAATTTTACTTTCTTCACAAAGAACGTAATATCTCTCAAGAGAGTTAAACGATTTTCACGTGATTTATAATCGGTGTCATGGTATACTTATTTTAATCGGTGTTAGGTATACCTATTTTAATAGGTAGCCATATATTTTCAGCGAATTCGCGTCATAAGGAAGTTCTAACATTTTATTGTTTATGGATATCAAATATATTAATTTGCTGGTAAAGTTTTATGTTAAATACATCAGATGTTTTAGTTATTGGGTCTATGGATAATTTTTTCGTTCTCTGAAAAGTAAATAAAACAATTAAAATTTACAGAAAAGTTGTAGATTCTTTCAAATTATCAAATAACTCATAATAGCTGAAGAAAGTTTTACAACTGATGTATTGTTGAACATATAATTAAAAATAGTTAAGGGAGATAGGTCTCAGATACCTGTCATACTACAAAATTAATCATATCAGAAAATCGTAGGATACAAATAGGACATTTTTTTTCTTCGGTTGGACATTTATACACTACTAAATGCATCACCCGCAGTTGCCCGGGTCCTAAATAAGCTTCCGTTACTTAAATAACACAGTTACAGATAAAACCACTCAATTTCCATATCGCGTTCAAACCGCCTCAATTTCCTCCTTTCGTTTCGCAACCATGGATCACCTGTCAAAATTGCAAATCCATAGCTTAATAATATATTTCAAAATAATATATTTCATAAATATATTTCAAAACAATCAGTAAAAATAATAATCATAATTGTAGAATGATCATCAGGGTAACTGAAGAATATAAATATTTCACTAATTAATCAAGAAATTTCTAGCAATAACAATAATTGGTCCAAAATAAATTATTTATTTATAATAGTGAAAAATAAATGGAAGAAAATAAATTGTTTATTTATAATAGTGAGGATATTATTTTTATTTCTTCAAATGGTTTAATGATGAGAATTACAAATATGAATAAATGATAAATTTTTTAATAAATAAAATACATTTTTGGGATAAAAAAATTTCATCTACTTATTAATAGATAGCGTTTCATCCATAGGAAACACGACAAGAGGAATGCGACTCTGTTTCCATGATGCTTTGCATGAATTTATAAAGCTTCTTAAAATATTATATAAAATTGCTTAGTGCTGCCATCTAGTGGAAAAATGACGAAGTGAAAATTTAGTAGCATAGCTAGCTAAATATATGAGCGTCAGTAAATCTTCTGCCCTATCCGTTTGTTCCGTAAATCTTCTGCCCTATACACGTTTTTCGCTGAAATTCTGCTCAAACAGTTGTGAAATATTTTCCGAAAGATAAAATGCAATGTTTAGATTATATTAAAACTAAATTTAATACCCAATAAAACATAAAATATATGTTTTATTTTAATCCAAAATATATTTGGTGCTGCCATCTGTTGTCGTTATTTAATTCATACCGATTATTTTTATTTTTTAATAAACATTTTTAAATATCTATTCCTTCTAATACAGTATTAAATACAACAACAGATCATATATAATAATGAAACAATCACGGAAAGGTAATTTCTCATTCTATAAATATGATAAGGGATTCTGAATGTACATGACTGAGGACTGCAGCTTTGTTTTCTAGTTTCTTTGTCTTCAAGTTTAAGTTCAATTGCGTTTCCGTGATTGTGGCATCATTATATATGATCTGTTGTTATATTTAATAGCGTATTAGAAGGAATAGACATTTAAAAATGTTCATTAAAAAGTAAAAATAATCGGTATGAATTAAATTACGACAACAGATGGCAGCACCAAAAATATTTTAAATTAAAATAAAAAATATATTGCATGTTTTATTGGGTATTAAATTTAGTTTTAATATAATCTAAGCAGTGCATTTTATCTATCAAAAAATATCATTGCATTTCATATATAATTTCATTTATCATATTATATCATTGCATTTTATCTATCAAATTTCGGCGAAAAACGTGTGCTGCGAAAGTTAAAAAAGCGCGTATAGGGCAGAAGATTTACTGACGCTCACCCTTAAGTAATAAATTGATTGATATAAAGTGTAAATTTTGCAATAAAATACACAGATAATATAAAACAAGTGAATTTATTTTTCAGTACTAAAAATGTTTTTTTAATTTAATGCATTCAAACTTAGGAAATAATCATAAGAATGCAACTAATATTGTAAAATTATCTGTCATTTAATATTAATTTTTACGTCGAATTCTTTCATTTATTTTTTTATCACTCTAAACATTTCTTTTAATCTGCTGCTTATGCACAAAGTCATGAAAAAAAACTATAATTTTTATTTTTTACTGAGGATAAATGAGGTATAATAAATAATTTAAGATGTATTTTAAAATAAATAAATAAATAAATTAAGCTTTCTCTTTTTATAAAAAATAAACATGAAGCTTTTCAATTTTATAAGAAAATAAATATTCGTCTGTATATCTTTTATTTTTGAAGATTTTGTTTTCAATATATTACTTGAATCACATTAGTGCAAGCCGGAGGAATGTGGCTTATACTAATGTGAAGCCGCTTTCCTCCCCAATCTTATCAGTGAGTATGAATTCAGTTTCCCTGTCATTTCATAAAAATAAATTTGTCATGATCCTTTTCCATCAAAATCTTGAATTTGGAAATACTTTCTTTATACAATAGCATAAGAAAAAAATGTCTTTAAAATAAATATCAAATTATGTAATACTTTTGATTCATATCTTGTGCATCTATTTGTGAAAATGCCATGTAGCAGCGAATACGTGAACTTCCTTTGTTTCCCATAAAATAGTGTAAGTTTTCAACAAAGTTAGATACTTTTTTAGGTCTCGGTTTAAGTTTTTTCAAAATGTCTTGCTTATATTTATTTGTAAGGATTTGCTCAATGCATGTTTTCAAAGTATTTTACTATGGTACTTCCTTTAATTGATACCAACTTTCTAGTCATGTACCTTAAACTTAAACACTCTAATAGTTCAATTATCTATTACAACCTGCTATGTAATATTGTTTATAACGAAAATGGTTTGAATATTGTGTAATTTATTTTATATTATTAAACAAAGTATTAAAGTAATATAAATTTAATCTTATCAGTGAGTATGAATTCAGTTTCTCTGTTGATAGATTTTTTTTGTTTCATTTATTTTATTTTAGAGTTTATGTCTCTAACAACTGTAAATTACTATCTAAAATGACAGCAAGTATTACTATCTAAAATTATTCCATTGATATAAACTTTCTAGAACCTACTTCTAAAGGCAAGCAGGAAAGATTAATTATTGTAGAATATCTCTACATTAAACTCAAATCCTTGATGCTGACAGGAAAATGAATCTTTTGCAAAACAAAATTAAGACATTGAACTTAATAGAGTTGTCTCTACTAACCATCACTGCTATCTTTTATTAAAAAAATTATAAAATGAGAGGGAATTCGAGATTAATTTACTATTTGTGTCTTCATTCATGTTTTGTGTGTTATGAAATATATGTATATATACCTAAAAAGGGCCGTTTTTTATTAATTTATCAGATACAGCACGTAAGTAGACAAGAGCGAAGAAGCTTTGAGCTAAAAAACACCTAAATGCACAAATTATGGAGGTAAAAGTAAGGAGTTAAATCTTCATATTAAGAAAACGCCAATATCGTTTGAGACAATAATTCAGGTGGCGCTGGGATAAGATAAGTAGTCCTGTGTATGCATTTCTGTGGCGAAAGACCTAAAATATTTATTTAAACTGTCAATTTTGTAAAAATAAATTATTAGGGCAATGAAAAGTAGAATTGAAGCAATAAAGAATATTCCCAAGTATTTAAAATAATTTTACCTTTCAATTAATTTTTATCTCCCTATATTCTGTACTCTTTCCTTCAACTATGCAAAAATACTGGTTAATTATACTCATAATAAGGCAGACTTTAATTTAAAAATAATGAAAAATACATATACTAAATACTACGGCTTTCTATAGTGTCAACTAACAATAGCAACTACTTTACTAACACTAGCGACTCCTAGATGTAATTCTCAAAACATTATGACATTTTCAAGTTCTTCATCCATAGGAGTTTTATCTCCTCCTTTCTAATTCCATGGCACAAATTCTTCAGCATAAACAAGAGCTATGCGCAGAAAATGTGCGCACTGATGAACTTTATAGCAAAGCATCATGGGAACAGCAGAGTTGTGTTCCTTTGGCTAGCCGCTTGTGCTTTCCTCCGACTAGCCGCTTGTCAAAACATCCACTTTCAGACTTCAATAAAAGATGGCGGCACGAGTCCCGACGGTAAACCTTTTAACGTAGAGTACTTGTAAAATGTTTCAATTACTCAATTTTAAAACGGCAGAAATTTTCTAACATATTTTCATAATTTTAGCGTATTTACGTCTACTGTTTGGATATATTTTTCTGCTTTGTTTAATTGGATGCAACTTAAGATATTGTAAATAAATTCTAATAATTTATTTTAAACTTGAACGTAATAACAGTTTTCGTTTCATAAGTAAATAACAGATGTCACACCAAACAGAAAGTAATAGGTCGAAAACCCAGACCGTCCGTGGACATAGAGCTCATCAGAGCGCTCATAGAGCTCATCCATAGAGCTCATCCGCTCATAGAGCTCATCCGTAGACATAGAGCAGTAATTTGGGCGGTCGAGAAAAAGAAAATAATAGGTGTCGGAAATATACAGAAAGAAGGAAGACACTCCTGTTAATAAACCTGGAAATTTTTGGGAGTAAACTGGGAATTTTGGAAACTTGAACGGGAAGGAACTAATTTAGACGTTTCTTGCTAATCCGGCACATTATGCAGTTGCAACCATATGGTTGGATCACCATTTAGATAAATTTACTAATTTTTTTTATTAGTCAAGAAGACTAGATAGACTCCCTTTAGCCTTCATGGTATTAGTTTAAAGGTTTATTGAAATAACACTTTTGAAAATTTAAAATTTCAAAAATTTCGTTGAAAAGGTGCAAATTATTCTTTTTACAAAATTATTAAAATGTTATTGGGACTAAAGATATTTCTTATTATCGTTCAATATCAAATAAATATAAATGAATTAGTCACTTTGTAATAAGTATACCAACATTCAGAGTGTTGCAAATTAAATTACAATTTATTTGTAGAATTAATTTTCATTTTCATTTATATATATAATAAAAAAAGTGACACAATTTAAATATTTTTCTTGAATCTGACAAATATCTCCCAATTTTCCATGCTTCAGCTATTTACAATTCCGAATCAAAGAAATAAATGTTAGTTTTCAGTCATACATATTTATTTTACAATGCAAAATGCAATGACTGAAAATTTCCACTTTCAGGATTCCTAATTATTTTCGAAATTTCCTTCTCAAAAAACCCGGTTTATTCCCGGGATTTTCCCCGTCTTTGCAATCCTAACTCCAAGTCTTGTATCATGTGCAAATATTTGGATGAACAATCTTATAAAGCACTAACATGGCCGCTCATACAAACTCTGGTTCTCCTACAAACATTCATCACGCTCCCGCTCCTCCATCTTTGATCTTTCATTAAAATCTTTCCTTAAAAAAATCGGGTGAATCGGTCCCTACTCATGTCATGATAAAAAAGTGTCCTACTTTCCTACACCATATAATGCTTCCAAATACATTGAATATGACCCTCAGGCCTACAAATCAATGTAAACCATTCCCTTGTAGTACAGGTTGGTTATTCCTCACTTTGAATATGATTTTGCCTGTCTTAAAGATCCGCACTTTGTGAAAGGACATATTCTTGTTCCATTTTTGAATTGCGATTCTGCTTCAAATCAAATTAATTTTCTTATAATTATTTTAAATACTAACTCTTCCGTTTTTATTTAGACTCTGACCGTTAAGCCGGCTTCACACTGGCGGACACAAACTCAATAACATATGTCTTGACACAAAATACAATTTACCACGAGTTTATCGTGGTACCAATGAGTTTACCACGGTACCAATGAGTTTATGACGGTACCAATGAGTTTACCATGGTACGAATTTACAATGATGTAATTCACATACCTGTTCAACTGGCGTCTCTCGGATGATCTGATCAGGGTCGTGAAAGTAGCGTCTCCATCCCCAGATCCCTGGATGGCTATAGGAAAACGCGCAGGCGCCTTGGCAGGAAAATCACCTGGATAGGGTTGCTTAAAATAACGCCAAGATTTATTTCCTTATGGCTGTCTACGATCGATATGTCTGGGAATGCAAATGACATAGCTGTCTGCAAAGACAATCACGGCTGAGATAGTTATGATTTTGAATTTTAGCACGGCATAAAAAGAATTTTGTGAGCCACGAAGACAGCACACCTTTAAATGAATTCATTTAAACAAATTTAATTAATTTGCGTATTCTGCGGTTCTTGAATGAATTTCTAACACAGAATAGGAAAACCAAAATTACAGGTTTGTGAAGCAACATGAGCCAAATCATTAACTAAAATAAATAAAATTCACAACGATGTATTGTTATAAACTTATGAATAAGCTTATGAAATTAGGCATATATAACAGAAATGAAGAAAACTGTTTCGGGAGCTAAATGAAATAACCTTATCAAGAAACTTAAAGAAATTTGGGAAACTACATGAGTACCTTTATCAATGAAATTCAAATGACATTTGATCTAACTACTTTAAAAATACCAATAAATAAAAGACTGGAGAATTAAGAAGAATATAATATAAAACGAAGGTAGTAACCGGTTTTGGAAGCTGTATAAGCTACCTTCATCAATTAAATTTAAATAACATTGAATCAAACTACTTTAAAAGTACCAGGCTGCATAGTTAAAAGAAATATGGAAACCAAAATGGTTTCGGAAGCTTTATGAGCTAACTTCTTTAACTAAATTCAAATAGCATTCAATCAAGCTACTGCAAAAATACTAGTGACTGCAAAAATAACGGAAACTGAAGGAAGCAAACTATTTTGAAAGATATGTGAGCTACCTTTATCAACCAAATTCACACAACATTCGATCCAACAACTGAAAAAAGAATTGATTTTTCTTCATTTTTTTTCAAGTCCAGCATGTCAGTTTAGCTTAAGTACTTATTGAATTCAGCCGATTTCGTTCTAATCACGTAACATGCAAAAAAAAAACATTTGTTATCCTAGTTTTTGCATAATGTATCTATACATAAAATGTCACAGCAATATGTACATTCGTTTTTAAGGTACCGTGTCCAAACCTCACGTACACATGCACACATACAAACACACATACATATAGACATATTTCCTAAAATGTTCGGCACATATTTAGAGGAACTTAAAACGTACTTTCTTGTCAACATCTAGAATTAGAAAAATTTTGGGATAACAAATTTTTTTGTATTTTATGCGAGAGTAAAAATATTAATTTGGGTCATAAATCAATTGCATTTTTTCGGGGTGGTATAGTGTTCGCATTTTGCAAAAGGGGTCGTATAATAATTACATTTTGTTAATGGATTCGTAGTAATATGGCCTTTTCACGGGTCACATAGAAATCACGTTTCGTTGAGAGGGATCGTATAGTAATTGCGTTTTGTTAAGAGAGATTGTATAATAAGGATTGAGTTTCGTTAAGGGGGATCATATAGTAATTACGTTTTGTTAAGGAGGATCGTATAGTAATTACTTTTTATTTAAGGATCGTATTATAATTACATGTTTTCGAGGGTCATAAGTTTATAAATAATACAGATACAGAGAGGTTTGTAGTTAATGTGCTTTTGGGAATTTCATGAGCACAAGTGATGCGAGCGAATGGGAGAAAATATTTTACATAACTTTATACACCACATCGTAGAATAGTCTTAACGTTTAGTAAGACTTCCTGTATAAACTCCAATGAGTGTTTAAAATTCGCCCTCTTCATGCAATAATAAAAATAGTTTTCTGGGTCCAACAAATTAGCAAAATTCGATATTATGAGGAAAAATAGCACAAATTAGAGCTTATATTCACTAGATCTTTCTGAAAATCTGTAAGTTTTTGTTACTGATTAAAATAAGTGTACCAAATTTAATGAAATTCGGTTAAATATTTCCAGAGATACCGCGCTGGCAGAGAACACGTAAAATTTGACTCTTCTGATATCAGTAGACCCCTTACGCGTAGAAGCCTCTTATGATTAAAACCCCTTACGCGTAAAAGCCTCTTATGATTAGAACCCCTTACCCCTGGATTGAAAAAAAATTCTCTCAATTCTCATTGCGATCTCTCAATTTGTTAGAAAGATATCATGCATACACACAAATTGAAAAATCTTCGATTCATGATCAGGGATGATCAAAACGGGTAGTTCCATTAAAATTCGAGAACCAAATATTTATGGTCTTTATTTCATATCCGCTGTTAACCAAAATATAAAATTAAAATATCAGTCCCACCCATCGAATCGAAATAAAAATAATTAAGAAATAAAATATAAATTACCATAATTGAAATTAAACATTTTAAAGAATAATTAAGTTCTTGAAAATGTTTAAATGTAAAATAAAAACATATAAATTTGAGTAATATATGTTAAATTTCGTAGAAAAAGACGGAAAATGCCTCCTTCCGACGGTATGTTAATATTCAATCTCACTAAAATAAGTTCAATTCACCATCAAATTAAAGAAAAGGGGATTTAATGCCAAATCTGGCATTCTGTCTTCTTTCCGCGAAAAGCCCAGGCTCTAGCGCAAGCGCAAAGCGTCTTCCCGTAGCCAGTCAAAGGTGTATGGAGATGCCAGGTATCCTCCTTCGTAGTCGGACATCAATATATTGATCGTCATCCTCAAGATCATCACTTCACTTTAGTCGCCATGGTGACATGGCGACATTGATGTCTGCTTAGTCCTTCCACATCGAGGACGCCAACAAAAAATATATGCGCACCGAGTTCTTGCGCATATCGTCTTCTCTCTCACTTCAAATATTTTGCATTTTTAGTTCACGCTACATTCAGATAACTTCCCATTTTGTTTTCATTAAAATTAACGATGTATGAATATTTAATTATGCGTAAGTGTTTTATAATTATGAATATGTGTGTGACAATTGCGTATTTTCTGTTTAATAATTGCGTATCTGGTTGATAAGTGAGGTTGTGCTTTTGGCTATTTTTACTTTTATGTAATCGGGTGCTGGATTTTATTTTATTTCTGAGTAATAATCAAAATTAATCAAATAATTAATCAAAAATTCTAGTCCGGGATTTTAGACTGACTGAAATTGACAGGCATTTTAATTAATTTTGAATGAATATTTGACTCATTACTGACTTGTTGGTCCAGGATTTCAGAAAAAATATATCAATTACAGAAAAGTAATTTCACCTAGTAATTATCTGTTACGTTAATTCATTGAAAATTTACAAGTAACAACAAAATTCCATTGACAAAGATCTTTATCATTGAATAGCAAATGATTAATTTCCATAAAATATATCTTATTTACATTGAAGTATTGTACTACTTCTAACTTTCTACTTCCAAATCACTCACATTGTGAATCTAGCAAGCATGCCATAGACATTTTAAAGAAATCGGTAGTTAATTTTTACTGATTAAGTAAAACAAACTGTGCTTAAGTATTATTTGTTTTAAATTTAATTATTGCAATTTATGATTATAAAACTTATTAAAAATTAAATACAGCTCTTTTTAGCAGAGCATTTTTATAATGAATGATACTTCTTTATAACAAATTGTCATCAGTGAGCTCGACTGTATGTTGGATACTGACATCAGTAGACTTTCTAATATATACATTCTCAAATTAAAATACTTCACCTGTTTAAAAAGCGTGGTATAAAATCCAAAATGTTTTGCTCTTTAACGAATGTTTCATATCAGAAGCAATGCAGACATTTTTCAATAGTGAAGTAAAATGTTTTAAATTACATAGTTGATGAGTTACATGCAATTATATCTCGAGTGTCTATAGTCAGTTCTTAAAAACAAGAGCAGCATTTTGTATTGCAACAATAAGTAAAATTGTAATTAAGATCATGTTAATGGAATGACATTTCTAAATATGCATTTAAAGTCAACTGAATTAAACTGAAATAACTGAAAAAAATTCAACACAGAAATTAAATAACAACTGAATGAATTCAGCACAGAAATTTTCATTGCATTATCTTGGTAATCAAAAATCTGATTTGGGTAGCATATGACTTTCCTTGCAATCAATTTAATACTTTTACAGTAAAAAAATAAGTTATTGTTATAGTAAATACTTATATTATTTCTAAGATATTGAATTTTCATCAATTAGTCTTCATTTTCATTGATTTAGCGTCATTTTTATTCATTTGGCAAGATTTTCGTTAATTTGGCAATATTTAAAAAAGTCACCATGTTGGCGACATTCTGCCAAAATCTCGCCAAGCGTTATAGATGGAGAAATAAGTTATTCTTATAGCAGATATTCTTATAGCAGTACAATAGACCTCTGATCGCTGTGCTAAGCTCTCACTGAGCCACCCACTTCTAAGTTATAAGTCATAAGTGGCAAAGATAGAAATAGTGCTATCTGAATAAAAAAATATCTGCTCAAGGAGAAACATTTTTACAATTCCGAAAATAAGTATAGAAATTGCCATGTTAACATCTCTGCACAAGCTAAATTCTGCTTAATATGGAAAAGAAATTAACTTGCTTGACCGAAAAACACAATTTTGTACAAAAATAAACAGAATTTGGTACACAGAAAATGCATATATGAAAAGAAATAAGTTTTTCCACCTCTATAATTAAACAATTTTTACACATTTGTTTTTCTTCATTTCTTTGAAATTTTTTAATAGGGGGGGGGGGGGGGTGCTTATTTGTTTTTGTGAATGGGGAGGATTCAAATATCCCAAACCCACCCCATACACTTTTACTTTACTCCCAGGCTGCTAAAATAAACTTCTCAAATACTAAATGGAAACTGCTTAACATCAAATACAAAGGTCCAGCATAATGTTTCAAGTTCTACTAAAAATTTGACTGCAATCCATGTATAGAAAATCAAAAGTTATTTCCCATTAACTAAAATTCAACATGAAAAATTTCATATAAAATGAACAGCAATATATTGAACTGCAACAGATGCAACTTTTTTTAGTATGTCATCAACAGGGTATCAATAATTTTTGACGGAGATATTTTAAGAGTTATGGTCCAGTAATTTTCTACTTCTTTCACGTCTCATATATTCTTATTAAACGCAGACAGTAGAATCTGTTTAATTCAAACTGGAGGAGCAAATCCGTTGCAACACTACATTATTGTATGTTTAACTGTAGCCACCGTTATCTTAAATGCATGTTTCTTTCATTTACAAAAATAATGCAATTAATAAGGAACTAATGCAAATATCAGCCCTGTTAAACTTGGAAAGTTTCTAATACTTTATTTTTCTGTTTAGAAAGTAAAACTTTTAATATGGTAAACTATTTACATATGTATGAATTTATTCTCTAACGTAGTTAGATGATGAAAATTCGTAAACACAGTCTGTTTCGATTTGTATTTGAAAATTGTCATATCACGTCACATCGTCTACAGTCTTCATGTTGTTCTGATTGCCACCGATAGATGGTGATACTTCTTACCCATTGTCATACAAATGAAATTATGTACTGAATTTGACACTTTTCACTTGTATACAGTGAAATCCATGGGCATACTGACCATGTACACAAGGGCGGATTCAAGAGAGGGTCAAAGGGTCAGCTGACCCCCTGTCGTCTGCAATACAAACTTTTAAAATATAGACCAGGCCATTATATGTTACAGACTTTTAACGAACATAAGGTCTCTCCTTCATATTTTGTGTATTAGAAAAATTGAAATCCAGTCATTGCCTGGAATTAAGATGCAAACCTCAAATTAAAATGACACCTAAACTTAACAACACATCCGTTTGGAACGAACATAAAAATCCATGTCGTGATGTCACAACTTCCAATAAAATATTCACTTTTTGCATACGTTACATGAAAACCACAGACCATAGCAACTCTTAGCAATAGACATGGCCCCAATTGCGATATCAACAAGGGAGAACTTCATTCGGGATGATCGGGAGTGAACATTAGAATTTAAAATCATAATTTTTATAGACCCATTTAAAAACACATTATACATATAGAAATGTAGTAATTAAAAAGTTTTATTTATTAGAATACAAAGATATGACTTCATTTCATGCCGAAAATTAGATTCTTGTGAATCTTCAGTTCGCCAATGCACAAGAGTAAAAATAAAATTTCATAAATTATGCATATTTCGATGATTTTACAATTTTCTTTATATATGAAAAAAATGTCTTTGGATTCAGTTGGATCGTTTTTTATCTTTCCGATGATGTCAAGATGGAAACTCTGTAATAATATTTTCAATCACTAAAGAACCGATTTGTATGAACATCGCTCAAAATTGGGATTCAACATAAAATAACTAAAAATCAAATTTTAAAAATATTGCTCCAAGGTGCCTTAGAACCTGCCCTGAACTATAACTGTACGTGTGCCAAATTTCCTTTGTGGGTTGCTTAGAGTTTCTGCTACACAACCAGCAGGTGAACAGATAGGCAGCCATCTTCTTTTATTAAGTAATATTACTAATTTTAACTTAGTATGCCATTTCAAAAATATAGATATAATATTTCAATTACATGATCTTGATCCCTCTGTTAAATTTTTCTGGATCCGCCTTTGCCCGTACAGTGTTATCACCATAGGCGGCGCCAGACTTTCACAGTTGGGGGCTCACAATTGGAAGTGCTCATGCGAAGCATGTATAATTCACACAGTTCACAATAAATGAAACACAGTTCACAATAGATTTCTTTATTGAAGCCTTTCACATGTGCAGTCATTTGGAACTGGATCTACCAGAAACCCTAAAAATATCTGATCTCAGATATATAAATCCACTAAAAAAAAAATAACGACTTAAAAAAGAGAGAGAGAGAGAAACTGAAAACTGTTGGAATAAGGGGCAGTTGTTAAGTAAAAAGGAATGTTTGTACAATTTGTAAGCTCCCCCAGCACCTCACCCCCCTCCCGTGACGCCACCTATAGTTATCATTAAGGAGGATTTTTAGGAGGCCGACCATAGATGACTAACAAATTTACAATCATAATTTTAACATAAACTACAATCATAACATGACTTAACACTTCAAAACACTTATTATTTTGATATAAAATTTTCTTTATTATCATATAATCAACCAATTCAAATAAAATAATTTAACAATAAAACCATATATATTAATAATTAATGCAAACGGGAATCAATAATTATACTGTGTTTATTAGAATCACAGCATATATCAAATCAGTAACTGATTAAACTGGTTTTAGAGGTAACAAATAACTTTCTTCTCTAAGCTATAAAGACTTAGCAACCACTACAAAAAGGAAGCAGACATCTGTCAAGAATCACATTGTGTGATCCAGGAAGCCAAGAGCAACTCGGATTCCTCCAAGTCTAAATACAAAAAAGTAATGGGAATAACCACTTACCTGGCTACTCCTGACAGGAATTATTGACCATCATCCACCATAAGCTAAAGAAGGTATAATTCTAAAATGTGTGGAAAGCTGATAAAATCAGCAACGTATATTGAATTTACTTGGCCGAGATTGATCTCAACTTAATTTCACAAAATAAATATAATTACTTATTTGTTAAAAGCTATTTAATAAAATAAACCAAAAACATGACAACCATAAGAAATATCCAAAGTTACGGTACCACTAAAGAAAGCATTTATTAAAGGATTCACATTGAAAAATATATCTTATATTTTGTTAGACACCTTGGGCCAGAAAATGTGTTAATCATCAAATTGGCTTCATTAATTGTATCTTTTAAAATTCCTTGAAGTAAATCATTGTCATCTATTGCGTTTTGTGATTAGAATCCATGATCATCTGACATTTTTACAGAAGCATCAATTACACTTATTTCGATTTTATTTATTATTTTTCTTCATAACTTTTAAATTCTAATTATTCACACATATTTAATTTTAAAACCTCTGGGATTGGGTTACATTTAAAATGCACCACAATAACGTAATAGCTATATAAAATTTATATAGATAGACCCAGGCTAAAACAAAATATTTGCATAAAAGCAAAAAGGTAAACGTCTGTTTAGTCCTTACCCTTAATTCCAAATATAATATGTTGAAACCCAGACCGTCCGACCTACCAGTAAGGTGTAAGGTAACTGTTTGGATGGTCGGAAATATAATATGTGTATTAATTGCTCAAAATTATATGTATATTATTATTTTTAATTTTAATTAATTATAATTTTATATAAATGTAGCAATGATTTGCCTTTATAGCTAAATGATTATAATTCTAATTCTGTTAAAGGTTAGCTAGTCCTTTGACAGAGATATTTGCACCAGGCAAAGATGGGATCATTTATGTCCAATCTTATAAATTACAATCCATGAAATTTAAAATTAAGTAAAATTATCATTTGAAAACAAAAAATTGAAAAGGCAATATAGAGGGGAAAGGGAAAAGATCAAAAGGATTCAAAATACGTTCTTGGTCAATAAAACTATAAACTTAGTGCATATGATAAAATAAATATAAATCTAACTGGTTTCTGAAGGTAGAAGAGCAGCATCATCAAAGGTAACTTAAAAAAACTTGGGCAAAAGTTATTGTAAATATACTTGTGCATATGAATACAAAATTATATAGAATATAAATATGTTACGCATATGAATACAAAATTATATAACAAAACTTAAGAATATAAGCTATTTCATAATCTAAATGAACTTTAAAACATTTGTTTAAATTACTGTAAAAATGCCAGTTCATGAAAGAGTATGAAAATTACAAAAATAAAAAAATAACTGGTTTCGGAAAGCTACCTGAGCTCTTCATCAACTAAATAAAGATAATATTCAGTTAAATTACTTTAAAAATACTAATAAATATATCATAAAAAGCTAAATTCTTATGACATTCTAATTAGCCCATAGGTAAATGATACTGTCTCACCAGCTGTTTGCCAGCCAAGAAGCAAGAGCAACTCGGATTCCTCCAAGTCTGAAAACAAAAAAGTAATGGGAATAGCCACTTACCTGGCTACTCCTGACAGGAATCATTGACCCTCATGCACCGTTAGCTAAATGAAGATATAATTCCAAGATATGGAAAACTGATAAAATTAGCAGCGTATATTGAATTTACTTGTTCGAGATTGATCTCAACTTAATTACCAGCTGTTTGCAGGCCAAGCAGCAAGAGCAACTCGGATTCCTCCAAGTTTAAAAACAAAAAAGTAATGGGAATAGCCACTTACCTGGCTACTCCTGATAGGAATCATTGACCCTCATGCACCGTAAGCTAAATGAAGATATAATTCCAAGATATGGAAAACTGATAAAATTAGCAGCGTATATTGAATTTACTTGTTCGAGATTGATCTCAACTTAATTACCAAAATAAATATAATTGTTTGTTTACTAAAAGCTATTTGATAAAATAAACCAAAACATGACAACTGTAAGAAATATCCAAAGTTAGGGTACCACTAAAGAAAGCATTTATCAAAAGATTCACGTTAAAATATATATCTTATATTTTGTTAGGCTCCTTGGGCCAGAAAATGTGTAAATCATAAAATTGGCTTCATTAATTCTATCTTTTAAAATTCTTTGAAGTAAATCATTATCATACAAAATCTATCGCATTTTGTGATTAAAATCCATGATCATCTAACATTTTTACAGAAGCATTAATTACCCTCATTTTGATTTTATTTATTATTTATATTCATAAATTCTAATTCTAATTATTTACACATATTTAATTTTGAAACCTCTGGGATTGGGTTACATTTAGAATGCACCACAATAGCATAATAGCTATATAAAGTTTATCTAGATAGACCAAGTCTAAAACAAAATATTTGAATAACATCAAAAAGGTAAACATCTATTTAGCCCTTACCCTTAATTCCAAATATAATATGTGTTAAAATTTTATTAATTGCTCAAAATTATATGTATATTATTAATTTTAATTTTAATTGATTATAATTTTATATAAATGTAGCAATGATTTGCCTTTATAGTTAAATGACTATAATTCTAATTCTGTTAAAGGTTGGCCAGTCCTTTGACAGAAATATTTGCACCAGGCAAACATGGGATCATTTATGCTCAATTCTATAAATTACAATCCATGAAATTTAAAATTAAGTAATATTATCATCTGAAAAGCTTCTTCAAAAAAATCCTGATAAAATTAAATAAATTCTTAGTAAATAAAAAAATGCATTCCCATATTTTGTACCTTGTAATTCCTGGGCTACACATAAAAATTATAGCATTGATAATGGGAATATTTGTTTGGTTACCAAATTCCAATTTGTACGTCAAAGGGAGTGGAAACATTGTTCCTTAGGAATTTACCTCAACTTTACCTATTTGTTATATACATGTGAATTTCAATTATTTCTTAACATCAATTTTTGCTATCTTATTTATTCAAAATCTATTTGTATTGTCATTCATATTATTAATTCTTCTTCTCATATACTTATCATTAATTTTTTCAAATATCTGTTACATATTCAAACATGACACATAAAATATTGTTTGCAATATCAATTGACATATCTTTTAGAACTTATTTCAATTAAAATATATAGTAATTGTAATTTTTGATTATATAAAATATGGCACATTACTCAGAATTTTTTAATTATTCAAAGAAAGTATTTATGCATTTTTATTTTATTATATTGTCCTTTTCCCTCCTGCCTCAATTTTATACTGGATAATCAGTGTAATTACTTATTATATTTCGTGATGGATAATTCTCCCCAAAATGAGAATTTTAAAATAAGAATACTCTAGAAGTTATGTATCTTTACCTCTTTTATACGTAGCCTTATGCTAGTTCCGTACGTGTTAAACCGTAGTTTGTGTGAAAGGCATTATCAAGGATTGGTGCAAGTGAACACTTTCTTATGGATATTGTGCCAATTCAACTTTTCTCGTTCAGCATTGTCGTCAGGTTCGGACAGGTATTTTCTATGTACTCGTCCTATGTGCATGTTATTCTCCTCCTGCTCCAGCACTCATCATCTTATAATACAGGATTCTCTTCAATCGTCAGATCTTGATGAAATTCTCAATTTTCCTTGTTTCTCTAGAGTCAGAGCTTCGACCTCATTCAGCAATGCATCGAGCACTCGCAGAAAAGGGATGACATTCCCCTTTTTTAAGCCGCCAAACTTGTTATGAATATTTTTTATACGCTTAAATTATATATATTTTAAACATTTTTCGAACTTTTCTGCTCTCTCACGCCATCTTCTTTCCCAGCAAAATAATGAGGTATGAAAATTAGAAACACGGCACATTATTTATAGCTTTGAATTGTACATTAACATTTGGCAGTTTTTTCAATGAATGTTTTTCAATGAACCGTTGCGGAATGCCAAATTAACTTATATTTCGAGAAAATATAACGACAATTAGATAAATGGCTATTGTCCACTAAGTAAAATAGACAACTGTCTAACTATCCTATGTGAAATCGTCAAATGGGAATATAAGTTAAGCTATATTGGGATTGAATTGACACCACATGGCAAATTTGGCACCTTTGGTAACTTTATTGGTCAAAACCGAGTTAGTTATTCATACTCGCGAGATAAATCCACATCAAGATGCAATGGACATTTAATTAATATTCCGCTAAATAAATGACCATTGGCGAATTGTTTGGCATCAAAATACAAAAACTATTGCAAAAATTGTCTTCTCTCGTAAATGAAAAGAACTACATCCATGAGAATGAGGTTAACATATTTATCACACAATATTGCATATGGAAAGTGAACAAACATATTTGACAATACTTACTATAATTTAATTTTATGTAAGTTTTTGATAAATGTATTTGAAAAACGATATCTCGAGATCAGATCGAGATATCATTCTCAAGTTTGTGTCATTTGTTTTCCAATGAAAAATTATGTATAAAATGATTATTTATTTAATATTATTGAATGTCCTAAATTTTTAATGATTTTTTTTAAAAATGTGAGCATCTTCCGAACATTCGATTACGTTTAAAATCAATAAGGTTCCAGTATTCTGTGATTGTAATAATCATACCAATTTTTTTTTTAAAACACTTAATATGTTAGTGAGATATCGACTATACAGACTCGTGGATACATACACATATACACAAACATCCCTTAAAAAGAGTTCGATTCGAGTTCAGGGATACTTAAAACATGCCCTCTCGTCAAAAACTAGAATTCGAATTTTTGCCCCCATCACAACACTTTCTTTATAGATATTGCAGGGAAAGTAAGACATTGTACTTTATACGTAAATAAAGCAAAAATGTTTAATTGCATACAAAAATAATTTTCTGGATATATTAAACAATTCTTTTATATATTTTTATATTAAGTAAATGTATTTTTGTTTTCTAATAAACTAAAATAGTCTCCCAACTTGACAACGACAAATCGTTTGCATTATGTTGCCCCCTTCTTAAAATTTTGACAAGTTGGTGTCATATAAAACATTAACATGCCAAATAAAAAATAAAATCATTGAAAAACTGCACATTCCATTTAATTCTAAATAAGCATTAATTTTAAATTTAGTTTTTCTTAATACAATGGACATTAACGGAAATTAACGGAAGCGTTTTAAGGAATTTAAACAAGGTTGACAAACAAATTTGTGTTTTAAAGCAGGGGTCGACAACATTTTTGCAGTTGTGGGCCGCATTTGAATTTTGAGGTGAATGAAAGGGCCGCATTTGAGTTTTGAGTTGAATGAAAGGATCGCATTTGAATTTTGAGTTGAATGAAAGGGCCGCATTTGAATTTTGAGTTGAATGAAAGGACCGCATTTGAATTTTGAGTTGAATGAAAGGGCCGCATTTGAATTTTGAGTTGAATGAAAGGACAGCATTTGAATTTTGAGTTGAATGAAAGGACCGCATTTGAATTTTGAGTTGAATGAAAGGGCCGCATTTGAATTTTGAGTTGAATGAAAGGACAGCATTTGAATTTTGAGTTGAATGAAAGGACCGCATTTGAATTTTGAGTTGAATGAAAGGGCCGCATTTGAATTTTGAGTTGAATGAAAGGGTCGCATTTGAATTTTGAGTTGAATGAAAGAATCGCATTTAAATTTTGAGTTAAATGAAAGGGCCGCATTTGAATTTTGAGTTGAATGAAAGGGCCACATTTGAATTTTGAGTAGAATGAAAGGGCCGATGTATTAGACAGCTTGACAATCGTGGGGAAAAGGAGGGAGGCGAGCTATAAATCTTTATGGTAAATAATTTTCGAAAATTTCTTAGTTTAGCATTATTTGACAATACACATTAACGAGATGCATAGAAAAATTCTATATTAAAATTTGCGCTGAAGTAATAAAATATGAATTCATACTGGTATGCATTACATATAAAATACATTGTACAATATCCATACCCCTATAAACAAACAATTTTAACCAAAAATTGTGTTATGGGCTACAAAATGAGAAATGAATATAAATCTTTAGATTTTAGATATTCCAGTACCAATACAGAGAAAATGTGAAAAGACAATTGTTCACTACGGGGAAATTCTTTAAATATCATGGAAACTTGAGCCAAATATTTAGTTACAGGAAAATAATAATAAGTTTTTGCGAACAATTTATGAAAATGCTTTGTCGCGCAATTAAACCCGATTTCTAGATGCAGAAAAATGAATCAAAGATATTGAACGAAGAGTTTAAAATTGATCAAATAAGAAAAAATGAAATTTTTTGTGTAATTAATCTTTGCATTTTAAATATTAACACATTCGAGACGGTGTCGGAGGTCGGCGTCGGGTCCTGAGGACCGACACTGAATTTTCAATTTAGCCAGCATCGGATTCTGTGGACCGACTGTATCGAATCTGATAAATAAACTAAATTTATAAAACATAAAAAGTATATTTACAAAACTTAATTTATATTACATTAAAAATATACTTACAAAATTGCAATTTATCTAACATGAAAAATACACTTACACTTACTTCTCGGGGTGATGTATCTCAATGCGCAACAGAATCTGTATTGCGGTGTAGGGATCGATATAAGATGACAAAAGGGTCGGAGAGAGCAGGCGCACTGATGTAAGCAACTCCTCTTCCTCTTCTGTTTGAGATTGAGGGAAGGGAGATCGATAAAAGATGGCTAACGGGTCGCAGAGAGAATTGGACAAAATACATTGAAAATGTATTTTACAGTGAAAATGTACATTATACATTGAAAATGTATTTTCGATACAAAATACATAAGTTTTAAGGCATAAAATATAAAAACAAAATACTTTTCACATTTAAAAAATTCCAAATACAAAATACCCGTATTTTCAAAATATATCCAAAATACAAAATACATTTAAAAAAAAATTAAACATTGCTGTGCATTGGAATGGATTGAATGTTCAATGCTAAGCAACATTTGTCTATACATTTTATTGGAAATAAACAAACCTCATATTTGTTAAATATTAATATTGGCATTTTAAAGAGATTAAAATGTATTGTAAAAGTATAAGAAAATCAAAACTCTATGAAATTTTGAATCTCCAAATTAATAAAGCAAAAATAAATGAATCTATGGGAGAATTTTGTATAGCAGACAAAGATATAATAAAAAATCTGATGTGAGCAACACACGACTTTCTGCAGACTCGCATTCATTTTCTCTTTATTTCTCTAATAATTCATTAAATTAAAGTTTAATTGCGCAAAATAACATACACAATTATTTGAAATTACAGTGAATTTGCACTTTTATATCAATTTTCGTTTTCATTTGGTAATTAGACGTATTTTCAAAACCAGTGTAGCGAAAAGGCTAAAAAATTAAATACCTGGTGGCTAGTCCTAAATGGCTAGTCCTAGAGTAATAGGGTTTGTCTTATTTTTCCATCGTCAAAAATCAGGCATAAAACAAGCATTTAATTGATACGTACATTTGAACATACGTAGTCCTTTATTTTAGATTTTGACGATTTTTGAGGGCCATTTCACATAAAATTTTTCTTTTCATCGCGAATCCTACCAAAATCTAATTAGCACCAGGGTAACCTACAAGTGACCTATCTACCAAATTTTGTGAAATTTGGTCTATTGCTAGAGTGAATATAGACACTTTTTGAGGGCCATTTCGCAGAAAAAAAGGCATTTTTTATCCCGAATCCTACCAAAATCTAATCAGCACCAGGGTAACCTACAAGTGACCTATCTACCGAATTTTGTGAAATTTGGTCTATTGCTAGAGTGAATACAGACACTTTTTGAGGGCCATTTCGCAAAAAAAAAGGCATTTTTTACCCCGAATCGCACCAAAATCTAATCAGCACTAGGGTAACCCACAAATGACTTACCCATAATATTTTATGAAATTTAGTCCATTAGTTTTTGAATTAAAGTAGATACATACGTTGCACAGACAGACACACGTACACATACGCGTGCGCACACACAGATACACACACACACACACTTAAGTTCGCGCACGCATACACACAGAGAGAGAGAGAGAGAGAGAGAGAGAGAAAGAGAGAGAAAGAGAGAGAGAGAAAGAGAGAGAAAAAAGAGAGATTGCGTTAAAAATAGTGTTTTCATGTTTTAGAGGACTCAAAACGTGTAAATCTGTCAAAAATTCGAGTTGCGATTTTTGACATGGTTCCAATACTTTTCCTATACATTACAATGTATTGTAGGGAAAGTAAAAACAAGAAATTTGTGAAAAAACCTTCATATTGTAGTAAATGGTTTCTACATATCATTTTTGATGGAACTATAAATCATTTTAATTCTCTTTTGCATACATATTTCGTACAGGCATATAAATTTTCAGAAAACTAGAACTAACATCTTTAAAACTCTAAATGAAAACTCTTAGTGCAGTATTTTTCAAAGTGTGTTCCGCCAAACACACTTTTAAGAAAAAGTGGTACCAAAGTAAGTGGTACTTTCCAAGAGATGGAAAGGAACTGGAGGTGGAAATCCTTAGTTAACCCCAGATCCGCTCCGGAATTTCATGCTGAATCCATATCAGTCATTTTCTCTATCTACAGCCAATTCTGAGAAATCGATGTTTTTGGCAAAATTTGTAAAGAAACTTGCTGCCCCAAAATGTTGGGAATTTTGAAGTCTGACTTTTCCTTTTTTTAAATAAAATGAATTTTCTCATTAACTGACAACCGCAAATCACCAACTCATGATTCATTCTACTACTACTACTTTCATTTCATTTGCGATATTTTGCATTATATGCGGTCCAGCTTATACTCGTCCTTTTTTTTTTATTTTTAAAGTTTTCTACTAAAAAACAGAAAAACATAACTTGTAGAAGATCTTGATACTGATTAAACCAGTAAGTATTGATTTACTTATTTCAAATTTAGTTTCTTTTACTTTATATTTTTTATGTTAAGAAATTTAAAATAGGACCATTGGATCTATACAAAGGTATCTATTGAGAAAATGGTGATGATTTTGAAGGGTGGACGATTAAATTTGAGTATATGACTGTAAGCAGAAAGCTTTAGAAAATAGCTTTAATGACTTTTATCTTATTTAAAAAGCTAACCACACATTTCTGACATGAAATATATTTTCTTTAAGATGCTCCTATAAATTGATCTTATTGAAGACACTAAATTAAAAATTTCTAAATTGAAATCTTAAAATAAATTCTTAAATTGAAATCGTACCATGTAAAACTAAAATTTGTATTATTTTTTGATCGTACTATTCAAGTACCATGCAAATGAAGAATTTGGTGTAATTTTTTTAGATGGGAAAAATTCTAGAAATCTTAAATTATTCTTTTAAATTTCATAGTTTTAATAATTTATCAGTAATATCTAAATTTAAGAGAAAATTGGATTTCTGTTGCACTTTTGTTAAAATAGAATTTTGAATGCATTTTTCAAATTATATCCAAATTTTAATTAGAATTTGAAGAAAATAAAATAATTTTTTACTAAACAAGACTTCAAACATCTGAAGAGTGACCTTCATGACAATATTCAATCAGCCAGTGAGAGTGCTTCAAATAAAACTTGGGATTTTAGGCGGTGACCACTTATTCAAAATATCATTGAAATGGCCAAATCAAGATTGGAATATATTACTGATGACAGTGTTGAAGGGTTATTATAGTCTGATAGTGAGAAACTCAAGATTCGGCAAAGCAACACATTCAGAGTGAATCTGAGGACATCATCAACATGACTACAACACTACTATCATCAACATGATCACATCATAGTCCAGTTTATTGAATAAAAATGACTCTGACTTGGAAGAAAGCAATATGGTAAAGAGAGGTGTTTACAGCATAATTTCTTGTTACAGAGAATTGCTTCATTAGAAGAAACTTAAAATTCAGCCCGTCAACTCTTAACTACTACTTTCAGAAGAAGCTAAAGTTACAGAAAGAATTTAAACGTATTTTCCGAACCAAAACAGATATACACTGCTCACAACTGAAATCGCAACACCATAAAGAAATTCATATATCCTTATGAAATTTACGGAATATAATTGTAACATGGAGATGTGAAAATGATCAAAAAATCATACCTGGAAAATGAAAGCATGGAACTTTATTGACATTAGATCAATATGGAATGGGCCCACTCTTAGCGGCTATGCAGGATTGAATATGACGAGGCATCCCGCCAATGAGATGGTCAATGGTGTGCTGAGGGATGGCATTCCACACAGCATGCAATTGGGCTTGTAACTGAACATGGTTTGCTGAAATTGGGAGTTCTCTTAATCGGCGACCCATGATGCCCCAGATATGCTCAATTGGCGATAAATCCGGAGAATATGCTGGCCAAGGCAAGATATCAAAGCCTTGTAGACTATTCATAGTTGCCCGTGCAGTATGTGGCCTGGCATTATAATGCTGAAAAAGCAGGCCAGGCCTGATTTCCTGGGTTTTTAATTTTTAATATATATAAAGTGGTTTTTCAATATTTCAATATTTCAAATTTTCAATATTTATAAATGGCAGTGAAATAAAAGTCATTTACCTTTATAACATCTTTTTGTCGGTAGCGGCTCTTTCCTTAAGAGTTTGATTTAATTAATAAAGATGACAGGATTTGCAGCACGAATGACTCCTACTACACAATTTTAAATTATATTTTAATTATACATTATTACTTTACAATATTATATACTGAGGACAATATTATATGCATGGTGTTCTTGCAAGAGTTCGACTATTAACCTCAGAGGCTGTGAGAGGGATGAAATTGTGAAGATGAAGGACTGCAGGAGGTTGGCGAGAAAGTAAAAGTCACAAATTGTCTTTTATCGCTCAAACGGCAATTCATCACAGATATCCAACACCCCTCCTTGATGTGAGCCATATTGAGACCAATTTGGTTTTTAAAATTAAGTGTCTGAAATTGTGGTCCTCCAAGTGGTTTTGTGAGTATATCTGCCACCATTTCATCGCTTCTGCAATACTCTAGCTCTATTTGTTTCTTTTCTTGGAGATCCCTTAGGTAGTGATGTTTTATGTCTGTGTGGTGTTTTGTTCTTGAACTGTTTTTATTGTTTTGTGATAATGTGATGCAGGATTTATTGTCTTCATACAGTGTTATAGGTAGAATTTGCTTTAGTCCTAGATCTTCTGTTAGTCCAATTAACCATTGCGCTTCTTGTGCTGCATTTGCTGCTGCAACGTATTCTGCTTCTGTAGAGGATAAAGCAATGCAATTTTGCCTTTTTGAATTCCACGATATTGTATTGTTTCCAATATGGAATATGTAACCACTTGTTGATTTTCTTGATATCATCATTTCCCCAGTCGGCGTCGGTGTATCCTTTAAGAACTGGTTCTTCGTTTTTGGAGATTAAGAGTTTCAGATCTTTTGCAGTTATTAGATATCTTATTACTTTTTCTATGGCTATCCAATCTTTTGTCTAGGTTTTTCATTTCTTCTGCTTAGTAAGTTGGCTGAGTTTGCAATGTCTGGTCTAGTAATTGTAGCTATGTATATTAAAGCCCCTACTGCTTTCCTATATCTGGTATTATCTTCTAAGACATCATCACCATCATCATCCATTTTGCAGTAGTCTGTGTCCATTGGTGTGTAGGTTGGTTTTGAGCCTTGTAGAGAGAAATTTTCTGCAATATCTTCAATTTTGCTCTTCTCAGATAGTGTGAAATCTCCATTAGTTGATCTTTCAATTTTGATTCCGAGATAATAGCTAACTTCTCCTAGGTCTTTTTATGTCACCTAGGATATTCCTTTTTCAAGTTTCTGATGATTTCTTGAATTGTTCTTTTATTTTTACTTGATATAAGGATATCATCAACGTATATACAGGTGATATATACAGGTTGTTCATCATTTCTTTTGAAAACACAAGGATCTGCTTTGCTTTGTTTGAATGAGTTTTCTTGAAGTTTCTCTCCAATTTTTAAGTTCCAAGATCTTGCTGCTTGTTTTAGTCCATATATGGCTTTTCTTAGTTTTCATATTTTTTATTATCTTGTAATTTGTTGTAACTCACTAGTTGATCTATATGAATTTCTTGTTCTAAATCACCATGGAGGAATGCTGTTTTTATATCAATGTGGTGAACTTTCATATCCTTATATGCTGCTGCTGCCAGGAATGTTCTTATCGTTGTATGTTTTACGACTGGTGCGAATGTTTCGTCATAATCTGTGCTAAATTTTTGACTGAAGCCTTTTGCAACTAGTCTGGCTTTGTACATTTCAATTTTTCCATCTGTATTCAGCTTCGCTTTGAATGTCCACTTGCATCCTATGGTTTTCCTTTGGGTAAATCTACTAATTCCCATGTGTCATTTTCTTCTAGAGAATTTATTTCTTCTTTAGTTGCTTCAATCCATTTCATTCTTTCTTCTGGTTCCAAAGTTTGCATTTCTTCCCAGTCTTTTGGTTCAATGACTTTTGTACCTTCAGTATAGTAACCAAATCTTTCTGGAGCTTGTCCTTTATTTACTCTTTCTGATCTCCTTGGTTCTTGAGTTTCAGATTCATGAATTTCTGTAATAGGAATTTCTACCTTTCTTTCTTTTATTTCTTCTATGAATCTTACTGTTATGCTGATTATTATGTTATTTCCCCTTACTTTAATTCGGTAACCTTTGCTTCTATTGTCATATCCAACAAAGATTCCTTCAATTGCTTTGTCATCGAGTTTTCCTCGCTTTGTTTTATCTATGTAAGCCAATGCTTTACAGCCAAATATTTTAATATGGGATAGATCGGGTTTTCTTTTAATAATTTCAGCAAAATATATTCAGTAGTTTTTAAAATAAAAATTAAAATAATAATTACACCTTTATAAAGAGATTACGTGACCATTATATGAAGAGATCACATGATACACTTCAAAATAAAATATGGCATCCATCTTGTGTCAAAATCGGGATTTTTAAAGTTCTTTTTAAGTCATATTATTGTTGTATCCGTCCTAAAACCGCTTTATTTTTGTTTAAATTCTGTGCATCTACATACTGAAACAACGCAATTACAATATATTTGAGTTTAAATGATCATCCAACTTTGATTATTTCTACAACGAAACCTAATTTTCACTTATGGAGAATGTAAATACCAAAAGATGTAGAATGAGTTGTATAAGAAACGCTGCATTTCTTTAACGCAAAATTATTTAGCTCATGGAGTCTGCAATATAGCTAATATGAATGAAATATTCATTGATTTTACACAGAGAAGCTGGCGATTTTTTCGATGAAGTTTTAAGCATACATTTTAAATACTTGTACCTCCATGGTCTTAAGTTTTTAAATAAAATAAATTATTATAGTATTGTGATGAATGAAATGAATGGAATAAAGTTTATGAATGAAATACCGTTTTCATAGAGAGCACCAGGCGTGTTATATTTCGATGACGTCATTTGAATAAATTTCATTTGTTTTCGATGAAGTTTTCAAATATAATAAATTATTGTAGTATTATGATAGTTTTTAAAATATTACCGAGGAATGTATCGTATTTTAGGGATGTTTAAACCAGGCAATTTATATTTCAATGCCGTCATTTGAATGAAATTCATTTTTTTCGATGAAGTTTTAAGTTTTCAAATATAATAAATTAATGTAGTATTGTGATAATTATAAAAATATTACCGAGGAATGTATCGCATTTTAGAGATGTTTAAATAAAATTGCATTGAAGTTGGAAAGTGTTTCATAATCAATGCTTTATGAATGATTGATCTTTCTTGTTTAAATAAAAATTAAAATAATAATTACACCCTTCATATGAGTCGGGCGCGGTAGCCCGTTGGTTTGCGCGCTGGAGTTGCACTCGGTAGGCCCGGGTTCGATTCCAGCCACTGCCAAAACTGCCGTCGTGTTCATGCGGAGTACGATCACGTTAAACATGTGGGTCCGAAAGTCCTTCCGAGAGGTTGGTGGTAGGGGAAGGAGGGTACGGTCCCTGTGGATGCCTCCCCCACTGGGTTCCGGTCTAGATTGGGTGGCACTTCCCGACCGTTCCAAACAGTTACCTTACACCTTTTTGGTAGGTCGGACGGTCTGGGTTTCAACAACAACAACAACCCTTCATATGAGCTTGGTTCTCCGGGGTTTGCCGACATCCGACATTACTTAATAAACTCAAGAACTGTGTTCTCGTCGCCCGTGATATTTCGAACCGTGTTCGCTGAAAAGCTTGTGAGTACCTACTATCCCCGTGTCTCTGGTGATCAATCCCCTCCCCTTGCTGTTCCTGGGTTCCCCTTTGTTTTGTTTTTATTTTTGTGTTTTGCTGTTTTTTATCGTTGTGTTAACTGTCTCGTCACCACCTGAAAACGGTATAGTCTTGTTCTTGTTATACAAACCTGCCAAACAATGTGAATAAGCGACTTATATATGGAAATGTAAAATGTTTACACTTTGAAGTGATACCTTTGTACATATATTCTCAATACAAAATTGTGTCTCTGTCTGTATATACATCTACAATGTCATAATCACTCATATCTGTCTGTAATATAACAACAAAATTATAATCACCCCATTTATATACATTTCTGTTAATTTATACTTTAATTCTGTAAATATTTATAATCTCATATATTACTTCCAAATTATACATCTGTAAATATTGTACACATCTATAAATATTGTAAATTATGGATTATACAGATAGTCCACAAACACAAAGGTTTTACTTTTGTATCATTAACAGATAATTTATATTTCTGTTACTTAAATATCCTTCAATGTCTATATTATTTTTGTCCAGCATTATTGTCCTGGCTGGCATTATGTAACTCTTTTTTTGCTCTTTTATGCGCCCTGCTCTCTCTTTCGTCCCCTCCTTTTGTATATTCCCCTCTGTTCTTTGCCCTGGTCTCTCTTTGTCCCCCCCTTTTGTAACTTCCCCTGGTTGTTTTAATTCCATTTATTCATTTATTTTATTTATTTATTTTTTTTTAAGTAAATTTAAAGTTTTTTAAATATCCCTCCAGGGTCTCTTTGGTAAACCTGTGCAGCCTTATTGCTTTGTACTTTAAAATTTTCACAGTTACTTTTTGCTTAAACCTGTTGTTTTTCTTATGTGTTCTTTTATGCTTTTGTGTTTTTTGTATCTTTGCTTGTCTTGTAACTTATTGTGTTGTGATTCATTTTTTATATGTGTTGTAATCACTTGAATCAAAAATAAAGTTCCCGGCCACACACTTAGCTACAGTAAACCTTCGGGTCTGTCGTGTGGTCTGGGTTTCCAACATCCAACATCCAACCCTTCATATGAAACCTTTCTGGTAGATCAGACGGTCTGGGTCTCAACAACAACAACAACAACCCTTCATATGAAGAAATCACATGACCATTATATGAAGAGATCATGTGACCCACTTCAAAATAAAATATGGCATGCATCTTGTGTAAAAATCGTGATTTTTAAAGTTCTTTTTAATTTATATTTGCTGTTGTATCCGTCCTAAACCCGCCTTATTTTTGCTTAATTTCTGTGTATCTGTATTATGAAACAAAGCAATTACAATATATTTGAGTTTAAATGAGCATCAAACTTTGATTATTTCTACAGCGAAACCTAATTTTCACTTATGGAGAATGTAAACAGATTAAGTTGTGAGATGAGTTGTATAAGATTTGCTGAATTTCTTTAACGCAAAATTATTTTTTCTGGAGTCTTCAATATAGATGATATGAATGAAACACTGATTGATTTTACATCGAGAAGCAGACGATTTAATGGCAGACTTTTTCGATGAAGTTTTATGCATAGTGTTAAATCGTTCCCGGCCACTCAAACAGCAGCTGTAAGTCCTAGGGCCAGTCGAGTGGTCTGGGTTTTCGACACTCGGCATAGAGTTAAATTACT
The DNA here is from genome assembly GCA_951213105.1 of Amaurobius ferox. Taxonomy (NCBI): domain Eukaryota; kingdom Metazoa; phylum Arthropoda; class Arachnida; order Araneae; family Amaurobiidae; genus Amaurobius; species Amaurobius ferox. The sequence goes on along the minus strand of OX578142.1, from coordinate 110,350,993 downwards.
TTCACCTCCATGGTTTTAAGTTTTTAAGTAGAATAAATTATTGTAGTACTGTGATGAATGAAATAAAAATGTATGAATGAAATATTTATTGCTTTTACACAGAAAACCAGGCGATTTATATTTCATTGACGTCATTTGAATCAAGTTCGCTTTTTTTTTTCGATAAAGTTTTAAATTTTCCAATATAATTAATTATTGCATAATTGTGATAATTTTAAAAATATTACCACTGAATCTATCGCATTTTAGAGATGTTTAAATAAAATTAGGGTTGGAAAGTGTTTCATAATCAGTGGTTTATGCATGATTGATTTTTCTACTTGTTTTATTCTGTGATTTTAACAAATATGTTACTTTTTAGCTATTCTTACAAAAATAACACTTATTAAAATTTGAAACTTCTTTATTAATATACCTAATTCAGTTCCTTAGAATTCGCTCAATTATTTATTCTGTAGCATTCACGAAATTAGCACAAAATGAATGTACAGTGATCTCTCGTTAAGACGGACAGTCGAGGTCAAACATTTATTGTAAGTATTAGCGAGAGTCCATAACTCTGAAGTAAAATAGTAATAAAATTGTGAAACGGTAATGAAAGTTTGTTATGCTCAATTTTATAGGTGCATTGAAAAATATAACCTTAGAAAAAAGACAAAAATTTATTCAAAAAAATATCTAATATGTATAATGAGGTAAATATGAACAAATATTAACGTTCAAAGCATAAACAAAATGTAGTTGTACGTTAATGTTAGTATTTTTAAAATGAAGTAATCTTTATGTGTTTCTTCTGGGTAAACACTATTTTTTAAGTCATTCTCAATGTTAGTCAATTGCTCGGAATGTATGTTCGGAACATCTTCTACTGATTGAAAAATTAAATAAATGTTGTCTATCTTAACGAATAAATGAATGTATTCAGCAATGTTTATAACATGCAACGTCCATAGACCTTAAACAGGGAATCCATATTTGTACGTAATAACGAGAAATCCATCTTAAACGGGCGCCGTCTTCACAAGAGCCCACTCCACTGTATATATATTTTTTTATCCTTCATCAGCAAGTTTAATTGTGATTTAAGGATATTGGGATTTTAAAATTTAAAGATCTGTGTACAACTTTCAATTAGAATGTTTAAACCTCCTAACTTAAGTCTGGCATAGAAATTTCAAAGCACATTTTAATGAAATATGATATGACATATTTTGTAATTTGATGGTTATGTGTTATAAAGTATGAATATCAAAATATTATACATAATGATAGAATTTTCTGGTGTAAAGATGTAGAGGATATACAAAAAAAAAAATTAATTTTTTTACTTTCAATACTTTTTAGTTAAAATGAAAATATATGCAATTTTATAGGTACCAATTACAATACAAGAAAACACATATTTGGTACAAAAGTAGCTTGTTATATTAATGTAAAAACAACTTTGTAACGTTTTTGGAAAATTTACCCATGTTGTACATGTAGGCACATTTTGTACTATGTTGCAATGTCTAAGTACATTCCATAATTCAATTCATTACAGCAGTTTTGAATTTATCCAATTAGCTTCAAATTAAGTGCACTGGGATAAATGAATAATTTAAAAAGAAAGTCAGATTCAGTTTGATATGAATGTTCTATGCTCAAATTACGTATTTAAAATCCAAATTATAGTCGATAAACATGTCTATATGCAAAGAAAACCACCCGTAAATAATGTATAGTATATCCACATGTTTTTCTTTTTATCGGTAAAGAAACAGACAGTGGTATTTTAATTCAGATACTTGATATTATAAAAATAAATATTTTATAGAAATCTTATGAAAAACACATAAACAATATTATATAAATTTTGTTATAGCGTTATGAAAATACTTTATACAGTTTTGAAGTACCGTCAATTCCATTATAATGTTGTTTACTAAAATTATACTAAAATTTATTCAAATTGTTCAATTTGTTCTTGAGATATTGTGTCCACACACATGATGTTCTTGAGATATTGTGTTCACACATACATTGTTTGCACATGAGGTGCACCGTTTTAAGACTTTTTGGAGAAGGGGACAAAAGTTGTAATGTTCCAATGATAAAAATATGATTCAGCATCAAAAATTATATAAGAAACACAATAACTTGGATATCCTTATGAGGGCAGCCCTGTTACACATACTGACATAATCCAAGGACGAGTCGGATGGTCTGGACTTTCGACATTCTGACATAATTTGGAATATGTTATGCATATAATCACAAAACCCACTTGTAAGGAGCATCCCCAAAATTCGGAAAGCACTCGTATTGCAGATACCAGAATTCATGGACCAGTTTTTCACTTATTATGTGCTTGTCAACATGGAATAGCCAATATCTGCTATGGAAGCAAAAAAAACTTGTTATAAGTCACAATTTTTGTTAACTTCCATGAGAACTGACTATATAATAAGAGTAAAACTGGTCCATGGATGCAAATGTATAATGGGAGCAGTGGCGTAGCGCCCATTGAGGCTCAAAAGCTGAGCCTCCCCTGTTTGAAATCTAATTTAAAGATACTTTTATTTATTATATTTTTTAAATAACTTATATATATGTCTATAATAACTTATATAACGAATATATATGTCTTTTTTAGAAAACTGTTTCACTTTACTTACTTAAAATGACACGTTTCAAACTATTTTCCCCATTAAAACGCATATCTAGAAGCTGAAATCATCTAATTTTTACGTTGTTCTGAAAGAAGCATAGCATTAGAAAGCCCAATTGTTAAACTCCGCCCTCTCTGAAAAGCTAGAACTAAAAGTTAGCTTCTAGGAAAGTGAAGCAATCTCTTTTCCCATTTTCAACCCTTTCTGAACAGCGTAATGACAATGATTGGATATGGGACGTGATATTTCATGAATGAAAATTTCTTGGGCAAGGCTAATGGATCCGCCATTTTGGATCAAACATGGTTCTAAGTAGTATCCATACGCTTGTATGAGGGCACAGACTCTTTTTACACTAAAAAACATGATTTAATAGCTTATTTTATTTTTTTTTTATGAAAAAAAAGGTCTCGATCCATTTTAATATTAAAAACATGATTTTATAGCTAAAAAAGGTGTATATATACCTTTTTTACATTAAGACCAAATTTTAACAGTGAATTACTGAACTTTTTTAGTTAAAAAGCTAGACATATAAAATAAATGCATGAAAAAGAGGACCTGAATGGAAGTCCTCTAATATATTAAAAATGTGTACATATACCTTTTAACAGTGAATTACTGAACTTTTTTAGTTAAAAAGCTAGACATATTAAAAGTATGCAGTGAATTATTTAAAATAAATGCGTGAAAAAAGAGGACCTGAATAGAAGCCCCCCTGTTTCTAAAGGGTGGGGTTGAGACCCCCCCCCTTATATTTAATAGAAAATGTTTAACTAAATCTAAACATTTTTTATAAAATTAAAAAGAATTATAAAAATATGAATGAAATCATTATAAATTACAAAACATATGTTTAATAAAAAAGATATGATAATTTTATAGTGGGGGGTGACACACCCCCACTGAAAAATGATTAAGCTTTATCTAATTCATATTCGTTCAGAACTCTTCCATTTAAGAAGCGAAAATAAAGCGACCTTGATTTGTTTATCAGCTACACTGCGAGAGGAAGTGCCTTTACTTTGAGTAGAAGTAGCGATGACGTAGCGTGAAGAGAAAACGTAGTACATAGCGTGAAGAGAAAATAATATTTATTTAACTTGTTGCAGATTTCTTTTGCTAGATGGCAGCATCAAACAGTATAAAACAGTTAAAAAAGAAACTGCCTACTCATGATGAATACTTTATAAATGAAGTAGTTTATAACGTTTTATAAACATTATTTTCGCTATTTTTCGATCAGATAAATTAAAACTATTGATCTTTTAAAGTATTCTCGCAAAAATGACTCGTTTAAAATTGTTTTTAGTTTTCAATGTAAAGGTTATATTAATGAATTGTTCAACATATCTCGTGTACCTATGGCTCAAAGGTAGCGTACGGGGCCATAAACATCTAGGCCCCAGGTTCAAATCCCAACCTCTCCCAGGTTATTAATCAATACGGGGTTGATGGTTTATTGAACCGGAGCCATAAAATGACGTCAGCTACTCTTGTCGTTGATCCAAAAGAGTGGCAATCATCGAAATATAATAAGTGGTGGGTTGAATCTTGTGGATTCTATGTCCTGCATGTTATATGTTTGTATTGTCCTTTCCTTGGCCAGTGGGCCTGGTCCAAGGGGTGATCTGGAACTCTGGTTCTAGAATTCTAAAACAGCTGTTGGAACCAGACTTCCAGATCACCCCCTGGGCCATTTTGCTATTTTTTTAAATAAATAGATGCACTCATTCTTATAAATATACCCTGCTAATCATAATAGAATAAGTTCTTTGAAATAACATATAAAACTCCTAATCCATTCAATTTAATATATCTTCATTTTCTTCCTTTTCAATTAATACAGTCAACCTTTGGATACCAATCTGGATCTAATTAATAACCTTTTGGATACCAATCTAGATCTAATTTATAAGTTTTTAAACTTTAAAAACTTTCTGATACTAGTTTTTTAGTATGATCATATTTATCATACTATTCTTTACAAAGATAAGTCAAATAGTAAATTTCTTCAGAATTTGTAAAATTTAAAGCTCGAATATCACCTAAGCACTCATCCATTTATATAGAATTATTTTTAGAAACATTTTTATAATGTCCTAAAGCTCCTAAAGTATTCATACCATCTTCTAATATAAATCTTTTATCATCTTTTGCTGATAAAGCTATCTTGTTCACTTGAATTGAATACAATTCATGTTTCTTACTTCTAATTAAATTCTGTGTTCTATATTGATCATTTTTATTTAATAAACAGTCTTTATAATCTTCAAATGATATTCTGTTGTTAACGGTACTAGTCTTAGTTCCTTTAGACTTCTTAGTCTCAAATTTTTTATGGTTTTCTTTATCTTCTTCATTATTATTATATTCTTCAACACTCTGTTTTTCTAATCTTATTGAATACATTTTACTTCTTAAACCTACAAATTCTTCCATAATCACACCGCTATTTTCATCTTTCATTTTACATAATACTTTTTTATTACATCTAGGCATATTATATAGATTATTTACTTGATAATCAGATGTATCGAAATAATCAATCATAGACTTCATATCTTCATAAAAGTCATCTGTTTTAATATCATATATAAAACTATCTGTATCCATATATAATAACTTAATATTATCCTTATATCTCGGTTTCATGACATTATAATGAAAATCATACATTAAATGTTTAGATAAATCTAATATACTCATTCCAACATAAATCGGTTTATTAAAATATAGTTTTGTTTTTTTCATGTGAACAGCTACCAAATTTTCATCAAAAATAGTTCTACATTTGAAATTAGGTTTAGCAATTAATTTTTTAACTTGATCATAATTACAACATAATCTTACATCGATTCGTTTTCTTATATTTTCCATAGTTTTTCCATATACTGAATTATTCAACAATTTATAAAAAAATTTCTCAAAATCATTAGCAGCTTTCTTTCTCATTTTAGTGTTTAAATCTATATATTTTTTCAATCAATTCGATTGTTTAAATTGTAATACTCTATGTACTCTTACCATTTACCTTACTCTTACCTTACTCACAGCCTTTAAACCCATTTTCAAATATTGTTTTAAACTTCTATAATGAACTACATATTTCTCTTTATCGTATAAAGTTGTTAATAACTTACCTTGTTTTGAATTTTCAGGAATTCTATTTTCAGGACATAATGGTAAATCTGAATGATAATCATGTAACTCTTTTGGATATCTTAAAGTAATTTCAAATATATATCCATTCTCTGAATCATCTTTTATTTTACGGTTATATACTTCACGTTTAACACAATTTATTTCATCACCATTACACCATTTAAATTCTCCATATGTTAAATATTGACTCATAGCCCATCCATATAAATTATTAGCATCTAAATACATTAAATAATTGGATTCTTTACTATTATCATAATTTTTCATATATTTATTATTTGCTTTTCCATATCTATTACAACATTGTGAAACACCTCCTCTTAAACCTTTTTCTATCATGAGAATCATATCATAATTATTTAATAAATCTAATTTAACATTTGTTATTTTTAACATTGCATCCCAAGAAAAACCAGGAGCAGTAAAATACCAATCTGGATCTAATTCATAAGTTTTTAAACAAACATCTAAAATTTTCAAATACATCTGTTAAAATTAATACATCTGTTTTGACATATAAATCTGTATATTCACCTAAATTTTTATATTAAATTCTTTCCAAACACGTTGAGCATATTTATATTCTTCATCAGTTATATTACATTCATTCAATTTATTATAAAATTTATCTTTTGAAGGTAATTCTGTTTCTTTGTATTTATCTCTAGAATCCATATAATCATAAGGATATACACCTTTTCTTGTAATGAGGTCTAATTTATCATCAGGAAAATGTAATTATGTCTCTCTAAATTTTGATTTTAAGTATTTAATATATTTCATTTTCCGTATTTTTGGAGGACATCTATTTATTTCATTCTCTGATCTCAAGTTTTTTGATAAATTATCTAAACTGCAAGACATAAATTTAAATGAATCAATAAATCTCAATTTCATACCTCCTATTTTTTTGCTGAAAGATATGTATTTTTCTTCAGTATTAGGTATAGCATCTATTTTTGATTTATCAAATCCAAGTTCTTTTATAAACAAATGAGAATCATAACCTATTAAATTATGGATTTTTACTGAAATAAATTTTGGAATTTGATAATTTAAATTACAAACATTATGAGCAGGACCCCTATATTTTCCAGTTATATGACAATGATCAATTACTTTTTCATCCTTTAAGATTTGTTTTTCACATATATGACAAATATTAGTTCTTTTATAATGATTTTCATCGAACTCTATCATTGATTTGATACTTTCATATTTTTTAGTTTTTTCTTTTATAAATTTTTCAATTTTAAGAGTATCCTCTTTTAACATAGATACAAACTTTTTGATTGTATCAGGTTCTCTATACACAACAGGAGGTTTAAAGTATTCATTTTCATATTTGATATTTATTATTTAAGATAATAACAAAATGCATCTGCTACATGTTTTTGATATTTCACAGTATATGATTTAGTTTGATCTTGCTCACATGTATCAATTTTTGGTAAGAGAGATTCAAAATCAGCATATATAGTATATGGTACTCTCATTTTTCTTTCATGATTTTTAAATTGAATAACTTCATCTTTTTTAGGCATATTAATTGTGACAGCTTCTTTCTCTTTACAGTATTCCTCATGTATCTTTAATCTTTCCTCAGAATAAAAATGATTTAAACATCTATCACATAAAAATATACGATGATTAGTAATTTGTGATCTGATCAAACTATTCATATTTTTAATCCAGCAATAATGATCATTTTTTTCATCTTTCATATAAAACAAGTTTACATGTTTTCCTAATTTATTGTTAGTTATTCTAAGTGGATAAATTGAGCCATCATAACTATAAACATTTACAGATATATTATTTAGTTTTTCAAATTTCTTAATATTGTCTAATGAAACAGGAAAATCAATTCCTTTAAAATTCAATTCATCTTTATATTGTTCATATTTTGACACTCTTTGAGGATCTTTTTTTACAGGATGAATTGCTGATAATATAGACCACATAAAACATTTATTATCTTTATTTTTTACATTTATTATAGCTTGTTTAGATTTAATGTTTTCAGGTAAATCAATATAACTTGATCCTCTCAAGGGTTGATACTTATTTATTCTCAATTCCAAAAATTTAATTTCTTCAAGACTCCAACCAGATCCTTTTGATATAAAATCATCAGATTCATTTATTAAGTTGTCAATAACATAATCATTAAAAGTATGTAAATCATTAGATTTTAATATAATTTGATTCTCAGTTTTGAATGTGAATTCTTGAATTTCTTCATTCAATTTATACAAACAAAACAATTTAAAATTTACCTTTATACCATTAAATTCTTCCAAAATTTGCTTTATTTTTTTTATTACAACCTTTCTTTTCTCTTTTAAAAATTCTAGAGGGATTTTAATATTATTACAATTATTAATTCTATATGATCTTAATCTAGATATATAAGCAGTTTCATATTCCTTAATTTCTACATTACCTTCATCATTTAATAATGCTTTTTTATGTTTTCGACTTGATATGTGATTTTCTAAATGTTTATAATATATACCGCAAATAATACATTTTATCTTTTGTTTTGATCTTTTAATCATTAAGTCTTTCTTTATATGTTTTTCATCATCTTCAGGTTCGTAATATTTACCACATATACGACATTTTCTATCTTCTGTAAATAACTTTTCAAGATTTTCTTCTAGTAACTTTTCTTCAGGAAAGAAAATTACAGATTTAAAATCATTACTATTTTTATCAAATCTTAAATTAAAAGAATCAAAAATTTTCTTAATTTTATTACGTTTTTGAGGTTTTTCAATAAATATTTTTTTCTTTTTATCTAAGTATGCTGACAAATCTAGATTTAATAAATCTATTAAAACAGGTTTATATTCACCTGTTTTTCTGATATATTTAATTAATAATCTAATTAAATCATCCTTCTTACAGCCTTTAGGTTGTTTAATATTCAATAGTTTTACTCCTTTTCTAAGTTCATTAATAGTCTTTGACTTTAAGGTGAGCTCCATTTATTAGGAAACATTTTTCGAAATAATTTTTCCTGGAAGATGCTTACGGTGATAAATACTTTTTAAATGTCTCTTTTTGTGTGCATAGGTATATTGCATACCACATTCACATTTAAATTTTTTATATTTGATTATGGAATCACAGCATTTACAATGACTTTGGAAATAAATTTTTCCATTTCTATGATATATATAAAACTCATTTACTGATTTCATAGTCAAACAGTGTATACACTTTTTTGTTAGCCCCATTTATTAGGAAACATTTTTTGAAATTCATTCCAGATTTTTTTCATATTTCTTTTTGACTTTAGAACAAAGTCTTTGGACCTTTATTTTATTTTCAATATTAAAAATATCACAAATCTTTTTCATAAAATAATAATAGTTAACTGATTTCTCATAATACATGAAATCTAAAAATTTTAAAAACATTTCCACAACATCTTGAGTAATATTATACCTCCTTTTTATTCAATTAAAATAACTAATTCTACTTTTATATCTTTGTTTTAAACTCTCATAGTCTATAACATAAAAATATTCTTCTTCAGAATCATAGATTAATTTCATCTTTAAATTATGCGCTACTTTATTATCTGAAACTTCATTATCTGAAATATCAATCGATTCAACCATTTCAACACCGTCAAAAATGTTAACATTCATTTATTTACTACGTATTAATAACAGCTTTTTATCATATTTATCGGGGGGTGATAGATCCCACCCCGTTAAATCATCATATTAATGATTCTCAAGGATCACCTTTATTATACCATCTATCTTTAAACATTGTATAAATCAGATGTCCAACTATTAAATTCATCTGGATATCCTAACCATTTTACAAAACATTTATTTCCTTTCTTTTTTATGATTTTTTCAATTTTATATACATCATCTTTTTTATTATATTTTACCATTTCATTTTCATAAAAAGTTCCTTCAATTTCTTTACTGTTTAAATCTTTTAATCGATACGTAATGGGATCTGTTTTTAATACTTCAGATACTATAAAAATCTCTTCAGTAAATGTAGAATCATCTACTTTCCTGAATGTTTTTTTAATTGTTGATATTCTGACACTATCCCCTATCTTAAATTTAGGTTTTTTCATGATCTTTTTAGTATATAAATTTTTATAAACTAGAGATTCATTTTCGTCTCGACTAGCCTCAACAGGTGTCATTTCTATAGATCTATGATATGAATTGTTATAATTTTTAAGTAATTTGGGTAATACATCAATATATCTATTAGTATTGTTAGCGTGCATATATTTTATAATTTTTTCTCTTATACTTCGATTAAATCTCTCAGCTATTGCAGATTTGATTTCTTTATTATAAGTCGTAAACCAATGTATATTATTATCTTTGAATAATTTTTGTGTAACTTTTCCTGTAAATTCAGTACCTTCATCTGTCAAAATGAATTTTGGCTTTCTTTCTTTAAAAACTTGTTTAAAACCTCGTACGACTTCTTCAGATGTTTTTCTTTTGATAGGGAAAGTCCAAGCATATTTATTAAAAGCATCTATAACTGTTAACAAATAATTAGTTCCATCGTTATATTTGCTATAATTTTTTATAAATAACAAATCAGCGTCAAATTGATTATTACTGTTTGGAACATAAACTCTCCTTCTTTTAAATTTACGAATGACAGGTTTATATCTAGTATATACATCTTGTTCATGTAAAAATTCTTCAACATTAGGTAATCCTGTTTTTCCTTTCAATTCTTGAATACCACAATAACCTGTTTCTGGATTATAATATGTCTCTTTTAAATTCCTAAAAAAGTATTCTTTTTACTTCCACAAATTGTACAAATACCTTTACCAACTGGTTTATTATTTTTAGAAGTAGTTTCATAATAATTTTTAGTTTCGGTTTTCTTTTTACACTTGACACAATACATATTAGGAGATATTCCTAACCCAAAAGTTTTTTTAGCTTTAACAATAGGTTTAATAATTCCTCTATCTAATCTTTCTCGAAATGTTGGATCTTGTATGCATTTAAATCATCTATTAATTCTTGATCAGCAACATGTCTCTTTTTTGTATCTTTTGTTTTATTATATTCAATATCATGTTTTTTACATGCTTTATCAACTTTATTTATTCCAGGATCACCTCTTTTTAATCTTTTTTCAAATTTTGTAAATGGACCACAATATTGATATCCTGGTAAATGCATTTCTGGAGGATTTATTTTATCTTGTAACCATCCAACAATATCACCACCTTTCATTTATTTAGGATGAATAAATTTATATCCATTCAATTGCATTTGTTTTACGTATTTTTCAACTGGATTAAATTTTAAACTTTTTATGAAATCCTTTTCACGCATATAAATTTCTTCTTCTGTCATATCCTTAGCTTTAAACGAATTAATGAGTTCTTTATAAAAATTATAACAATGTCTATATTCTTCCTTTCTTTCTGCTATTTTTAATGCTAGATTAATAGCTTCTACTATTCCAACCGATAAACTCAAAAAAGCAAGCGGTAGAAAGGCTATTGCTGATAAACTCGTTCCACTTAGAATAACCTTACTTACTGATAATGAAATACTTATCTTTTGATATAAATTTCTACTCTTTCTGTAAACATACGATCTTTTTTCTAAATATTCTTCCATATCATTTATATAGGATCAAATTTTTTTCTGTATCTTATTTTTGGATTCACTAAATCTAACATTAAAAAATCGTATTATTTTTGAACACTTTTATTATATATTTGTTTGAATTCTTCAGTACTTAATTTACCATCTATCTCTCTTATAATCTGTTGAATTTCTTTTGGTTGTAGATTGAAAAATATAAAGTAATTACAGTTCTTTCTTATATTGATAGGTGTTGACATAATATGACTGTGATAAATAAATAATAGATGCGTTTTTCTTTCTACCTCTGATAAATAATTTTTGAATGGTTTTTTGATCTTTCTCAGTCACACAATCATCGAAAATAACTAAATTCTTTAATGTGGGATTTAAATCATCTACTGTACTAAAATCATCTGAAGAAAAGAATACTTCTTTTTTGTATTTATCATATAATTCTAATAATGTTTTCTTATTCTTTTTACATTTCAAAATATCTTCTCTTTCTATATCTTCAAACAATGTATATATTTCTTGCAATTTAGAATATTTAGGTTCGTATAAATCTTTTGCACATATATATAATGCATCAAAATTTAAAAAATCATAAATCATATTTAACAGTAAATTTGTTTTACCTGAACCTGAAGGCCCTGTTATAAGCAATCTAAATGGATGTTTAGGTAACAAAGGATGTTGATTAGGATCAGGTAACTCATGTGGTTCCGTGTAATCTTTAATTTTTATCATTTATATAACAGTAAAATTTACTGTAGTAAAAAATAAAATTAGCTGCAGTAAAAAATTAATATTATATAAATGAACAAATTAGAAAAAGAACGAAAACAAAAGCTTATAAAGCAAATAAAAGATTCAATTAAATTAGTAAAATTAGAAAAAGAAATAAGAAAGAATAGTGAAGATCAACTAAAAGAAAAATTAAGTATTCAAAAAACCTTAGAGGAATTTCATAAATTAGTCACTCAAGAAATTGAAAAATATGAAAAATCAAATAATGAGGTTGTAAAAAGTATTCAAAATGTTGTTGAAAATATTTCATTTCCATCTATGGAAGAGCCTATTAAAGCTGTGAAAGAATTAGTATCTATTACTTATGATATCGATCAAAATTTAAATTTAAAATATTTAAAAGAGGAAAAATTATACAGACCTTCAGTATTTTTAAACGATCAAGAAAAATTAGAGGAGATGTATGTAAAAGAGCTGAACATCTAAAAGAAGGATTATCAAAGAAAAGAGGCAACTTAAAAAGTACAATTTCTAGGGCTAAAAATTTTTCAGAGGAGGAATTAAATCAGAAAAAGAACGAAATAGAAGAAAATAAAAATAAAGAAAATATGTTGCAAAATTATATGAATAGATTAAATATGATTCGAAGTAGTAAAGATATAAAGGTTGGTAAAGGATTGGATGTATTATCAAATTTAACAGAAAAAATATGTAATGGAAGTAAATCAAAGAAATTGTATAATCAAGTAGTTTTATTGTTAGATATGTTATTAAAAGATGGAGAAATGACTTATAATGATGTACAACGATATCATAAACAATTTCTCTGTTAATAAATGATAAAAAATAAAGTTTATTTGAGTGAAGGTCAGAAAAATAAACTTAAATCAGCTTTTAGAAATAAAGAAGAACTAACATTACAAATAGATAAATCTAAAACTCCTAATCATGAGATGTATTTAACTAAAACTCAAATTAATCATATTAATGATGGAAAAAGAATTACTATCAGTAAAACGCAATTAGATAAAAATGGAGGATTTTTACCATTTCTAGCAGCACTTATACCCTCTTTAATAACCGCTGCTAAATTTGCAGTTCCAGCATTAGCAGCAGGTGCTTTATCTGGATTAGCTAGTTCAGCTGTACAAAAAAAGGGATCTGGGGGAAAAAAACGTGGAAAGGGGATATATCAACCATGGGAATTAGTAACAAAATGATTGAAGAAAATATGAAAAATGAAAAAGGATTTAGAGGTGTATTTACCTCTGATTTATTACCTAAAACAACAGGAAAATTTAAAAATGAAATCATTAATTTAGATGTATCAACAGGTCCTGGAACTCATTGGGTTTGTTATTATAATGATCCTAAATATAACTATGTGGAATATTTTTATCCGTTTGGTGAATATAACGATATACCTAAAAATATTAAATCATTTCTTGTTACATCTAATAAAAAACCAAAAATAGGTCATAATGATAGTTTTTTACAGAAACCTACATCTGTGAAATGTGGTTTATTTTGTATGAAATATATAAGAGAAAGGAATAAAGGTATATCACCTAAAAATGTTCTCAAATCATTTCCTACACAAAAACCTAGTGACTGTAATGAAAATTTTGTTCTGTATAAATGATAATATTAAAATCTGAAGGTCATGAGAAATCAGAGGAATTTACTGTAAATTTTATTACACCTCTAAAATTAAAAAAATTAGCTTTACAGTCATTTTCTATGGAAGTTTCATGGTTTAATATAAGTGAGAATTATGGAAATAACATATTTAGAATGTATACATTAGACACAGATATAACAATTGTTATCTCAAATGGTAATTATACTATAAGAGGTTTAAATGAGTATATGATAAAAATATTTGGTGAGGATCCACCTGTGAAATTTGGTATTATTGAAGCAAGACAAAGAATAGCTATTAAACTGAAAAAAGGTTGGGTAATTGATTTTACAAAAAATAACTTTCATAAAATTATTGGCTTTTTAAAACCGACATATGGAAGTTATGATGAAGAAACAGAGGTTGAAGGTGAACATATAGCTGATATATCCAATGGAAATGATAATATTTATATTCACTGTGATGTTGTAAAAGGATCTTTAATAAATCAATCTAATTCAGAAGTCATTTATTCTTTCGTTAATAAAAATCCTCCTGGTAGTGTAATTTCAAAAGAATTTAATAATTGGATATATTTTCCTGTTAAAACGGATCCTGTTGAAAGAATAAAAATGAGGATTACTAATCAAAAAGGTGAATTAATTGATTTAAATAAAGGAGCTGTAGAATTTAATTTTATACCTATTTTTGAGGATAACTACGTTAAAAAAATATATCAATTGTTAGGTCAGGTTTTTCTTCATAAATAAATGAATAAACATAGATTATATAGAAAAAGTAAAAAAATACAAATATTTTTAAAGGTGAAAACTGAACCTATTATTAAAGCACAGAATAAATTAAATGAAATATTTTCAATGAGAAAGAAAGGAGGCGGTTTAAAAATTCTTCCTAAATAAATGCAAAAGATTTATGATTTGAGTGATACTCATTATTATTATAATGATCAAATTAAAAGTTATAAATTAAGAGAAATTCACCCAAAAGAACATAGTTCAGATGAGAATGCCACCTATGTTTTTCATATTAATGATACTAAAGCAAAAATTTTGTATTCTAGAGGATATCTTGAACAAAAATTAAAAATTACAAAAAGTGATAAATCATCCATTGGAAACGAAAATGTGAGTCTGGTAAATGGTGGAGGTTTTATCAAAACTTTAAAAGTACATAGAGGAAATACCGAAATTGAATCAAATACACAGTCAAATTTTTCAATCATGAATCATGCTTTAAGATTAACTCATTATACTCCTGATTATACAACATCACAAGCTCAAAATGATTTTTTTTTATCTAGATACATCTGATTCAACTGACCGAAAAGAGTTAAAATATGATGGTACTTTAGAAGATACTACTAAAATAACTGAATTTTTTAATAATTTGAAAATGAATAAAAATTATAACGAAGGATTCACAAAGAGATGGGAACTAACGAAAGATAGCAATGTCATTAAAATATGGACACCTTTAAAAGATATAATTGATTTCTTTAGAGAATATGAAAAGGTTATTTCTGGTTTTGAAGTGAAAATAGAAATACAAAGAAATGAAAATAAGAATATGATATATACTGATATGGGAAATGTTAATTATAAGATAGTAGTTGAAGGTTTAACCTTGCATTTACCTTATATAGAATTTAAAAATTCTGCAGAAAGCGTGTTTATGGAATCATTTCTATCTGATAAAGTTATAGAGGTAAATTGGGATCGATATAGATTTAAGATGGTAGGTCCCTATAAAAGCGATAGTGGATCTGTCACAGCAACTACAGCCTCAGATGAAGTTTTAGGTGTCTATGTACATCAATCCTCAGTACGTTGAAAGAGATGGTAATTATGAAAAAAATAATATGATATTTGATAATATAGATATGACTGAATGCTGGATGATGATTAATAATAAACAAATTCCTCTTATGCGTTACAAAACTAATTTTACCAATAAAGATTATAATAGAGTGTATGAAGCTCTTTTACATGCAGGATTAAATGATATTAATACAGAAACAGGATGTTTGATAAATAAGAACAATTTTGGAAAATTGTATACTATTTTTTATTTTGACTTATCAAATCATGAAAACTATACCGATTTAAATAATTTAGATATTGAATTTAATTGGGAGAGATTAATGAATACTCAAAAGGAATATAAATTTTAATTTATTTTTAAAGAAAGAAAGAGATGTTTTATAAATTTGAAAAATAAAACTATAACAATGGTTAAGAGTTTAAAATCATAAATTAATGTTATAATAAATGAGTGCTTATTATCCACCTTATGATGATCAAATGAAAGAAGGGCCTATTGGACCTCCTAGTATAGGTTTTAAATTAATGGATGATGGAAATTATGATATGGAAAATAGAATTTTAAAAAATTGTGAAAATCCTTTAGATGATTTAGATTTAACCACTAAAAGTTTCGTTTTGAATAAAATAGAGAATAATCATTTTGAATTGAGAGATCTTATAGAAACTAAATATGATAAGGATTTTTTATCCTTTACTGAAGAAACAGATTAGAGAATAAAAGAATTAGATGAAACAACTTTACATTCTTCAGAAGGAAAATCTTACGATGCAAAAGATAAAAGAATAGGAAATGTAGCAGATCCTAAAGATGATAAAAATGTTGTGAATAAAAGATATTTTGAAAAAAATTCGTTAATATTACAGAATGATAAATTTGATGCAAAAAATAAAAGAATAGGTAATGTAGCAGGCCCAGAATATGATAAAGATGTTGTCAATAAAATATATTTAGATAATAGAGATATCTGGATTACCGTAGAAGATGATTTTCTTATTTTTACAGATGGAGAATTTCCAAAAGTAAATTTCAATATGATGAGTTCAAAATTACTGGATCAAGAGATGCGATTAACTACAGATATGTATATGAGAATTTCCATATATATATAGCTATATATGATACAGTAGAAAGTAAATATATATCTTAAATAATAAAAGGCAATGTCTGTGTGTGTGTGTGTCTGTCTGTCTTATACACTATACGTTTCGCGACCGCGCGTCGGAGAGCTACGAAATTTGGCAATCGGAGACCCGGGGGGGAGGGAAGGGGACACGTGAAAACCGATTTTTAAAATTTTAATTATTTTTTTATTTATTTAATGTTTTATGCGATTTCGACCGTTTTTTGCATTTTTGCCCTTTTTTCTCCACGATTCAGACATCGTAGAAAAAAACAAATTACACCATCGGAAAGAGCAGAGAATTTTGAGTAAAAATATATCAATTTCAAATCTGAATTTCGATTTCTAATATTTTTTAAAGATTTTAAAACAAAAGTCACTTTTTGCTCAAGAAAACGATTTTTGGTTTTTAAATTCTCGCATCGTGAAAAGTACTCATAATTTCGACTAATAATTTACATTTTCAGAAAGGTCAAACATCTGGCATTCTTACAAGTCTAATCTGGTCCAGAAATAATGAAAATTGCCTTCAGGATCGCAATTTTAAAGACGTCATGATTTTAAATTTCTCGCCGTTCCGTTCGGCGTGACGCTTCGTAATCTCCCCCGCTGAAGCAGGGAAGGTGGTGGGTGGGGACGTCAAGGTGGAGGTGACGTCACGGTTCTGTATATGTATAGCGATGGGTGGGACAATAAGAAACCGAATTAGTTTTTACTTTCCGTTTCCCGCGCTTCCGATTTTAAATGAAATAAGAGCTTAACATATGCACTGTAGAAATTATTATATTTATATTTTAAATGATGGAACGATATGGATTTTTTAAATGGATATTTTAATTTTATGGATATTTTAAATGATGGAACGATGGATATTTTAATTTTATGGATATTTTAAATGATGGAACGATGGATATTTAAATTTTATGGATATTTTAAATGATGGAACAATGGAATGAGGATGATGGAATTAAGAGCTTAGAGAGCATATGGTCATTTTAAATTGTAAATTAGCGCGCGGGAAGTTAGCGGTAGGCCCGGGTACGATTCCCGCCACTGCGAAAACTGACGAAGTGTTCACGCGGAATACGATCACGTTAAACATGTGGGCCCGTAAGTCCTTCCGAGAGGTTGGTGGTAGGGGAAGGAGGGTACGGTCCCTGTGGATGCCTCCTTCACAGGGTTCCCGTCTAAATTGGGTGAATATAAAGAAAGTTGCGGAGGGCGAGGCAGCCCAGTGGTTAGCGCTCAGGAATTGCACTCGGTAGGCCCGGGTTCGATTCCCGCCACTTCCAAAACTGCCGCCGTGTTCACGCGGAGTACGATCACGATAAACATGTGGGTCCGGAAGTCCTTCCGAGAGGTTGGTGGTAGGGGAAGGAGGGTACGGTCCCTGTGGATGCCTCCCTCACAGGGTTCCCGTCTAAATTGGGTGAATATAAAGAAAGTTGCGGAGGGCGAGGCAGCCCAGTGGTTAGCGCTCAGGAATTGCACTCGGTAGGCCCGGGTTCGATTCCCGCCACTTCCAAAACTGCCGCCGTGTTCACGCGGAGTACGATCACGATAAACATGTGGGTCCGGAAGTCCTTCCGAGAGGTTGGTGGTAGGGGAAGGAGGGTACGGTCCCTGTGGATGCCTCCCTCACAGGGTTCCCGTCTAAATTGGGTGAATATAAAGAAAGTTGCGGAGGGCGAGGCAGCCCAGTGGTTAGCGCTCAGGAATTGCACTCGGTAGGCCCGGGTTCGATTCCCGCCACTTCCAAAACTGCCGCCGTGTTCACGCGGAGTACGATCACGATAAACATGTGGGTCCGGAAGTCCTTCCGAGAGGTTGGTGGTAGGGGAAGGAGGGTACGGTCCCTGTGGATGCCTCTCCCACTGGGTTCCGTTCTAAATTGGGTAAATAAAAAGAATGTTATGGAGATAGTCGCTGGGGGCGAAGAAGCCCAGTGGTTAGCGCGCGGGAATTGCACTCAGTAGGCCCGGGTTCGATTCCCAAAATTGCCGCCGTGTTTACGCGGAGTACGATCACGTTAAACATGTGGGTCCGTGAGTCCTTCCGAGAAGTTGGTGGTAGGGGAAGGAGGGTACGGTCTAAATTGGATGAATAAAAAGAAAGTTATGGAGATTGTCGCGTAGGGCAAAGTAGCCCAAT
The DNA here is from genome assembly GCA_951213105.1 of Amaurobius ferox. Taxonomy (NCBI): domain Eukaryota; kingdom Metazoa; phylum Arthropoda; class Arachnida; order Araneae; family Amaurobiidae; genus Amaurobius; species Amaurobius ferox. The sequence continues at coordinate 110,332,075 of OX578142.1, read as the reverse complement.
GGTTAGCGCGCGGAAATTGCACTCGGTAGGCCCGGGTTCGATTCCGAAAATTGCCGCCGTGTTTACGCGGAGTACGATCACGTTAAACATGTGGGTCTGTAAGTCCTTCCGAGAGGTTGGTGGTAGGGGAAGAAGGGTACGGTCCCTGTGGATGCTTCTCCCACTTGGTTCCGGTCTAAATTGGGTGAATAAAAAGAAAGTTATGAAGAATATCGCGGAGGGTGAAGTACCCCAGTGGTTAGTGCGCGGGATTTGCACTTGGTAGGCCCGGGTTCGATTCCCAAAATTGCCGAATAAAAATAAAGTTATGGAGATTGTCGCGGATGGCACGGTAGCCCAGTGGTTAGCGCGCGGGAATTTCACTCGGTAGGCCCGGGTTCGATTCCCGCCATTGCCAAAACTGCAGCCGTGTTCACGCGGAGTACGATCACGTTAAACGTGTGGGACTGCAAGTCCTTCCGAGAGGTTTGTGGTAGGGGAAGGAGGGTACGGTCTCTTTGGATGCCTCCCCCATTGGGTTCCGGTCTAAATTGTGTGGCACTTCTTGGCCTTCCAAGCAGTTACCTTACACCTTTTTGGTAGGTCGCGCCAACGAGTTTGCCACGGTCAGAATTCTCAAGGGTAGCGAACAGGCTGGTCGCCAAAGGCGGCTAGTAAATAATAAAAGGCAATGTCTGTGTGTGTGTGTCTGTCTGTCTTATACACTATACGTTTCGCGACCGCGCGTCGGAGAGCTACGAAATTTGGCAATCGGAGACCCGGGGGGGGGAGGGAAGGGGACACGTGAAAACCGATTTTCAAAATTCTAATTATTTTTTTATTTATTTAATGTTTTATGCGATTTCGACCTATTTTTGCCCTTTTTTCTCCACGATCCAGACGTCGTAGAAAAAAACAACTCACACCATCGGAAAGAGCAGACAATTACGAGTAAAAATATATCAATTTCAAATCTCCATTTCGATTTCTAATATTTTTTAAAGATTTTAAAACAAAAGTCACTTTTGGCTCAAAAAAACGATTTTTGGTTTTTAAATTCTCGCATAGTAAAAAGTACTCATAATTTCGACTAATAATTTACATTTTTAGAAAGCTGAAATATCTGGCATTCTTACAAGTCTAATCTGGTCCAGAAATAATGAAAATTGCCTTCAGGATCGCAATTTTAAAGACGTCATGATTTTAAATTTCTCGGCGTTCCGTTCGTTTCTCCCCCGCTGAAGCAGGGAAAGTGGTGGGTGGGGACGTCAAGGTGGAGGTGACGTCACGGTTCTGAATAGAGCGCCTTTGCTCTATATAAATTATTATATTTATATTTTAAATGATGGGACGATCTGGATTTTTTAAATGTATATTTTAACTTTTGGATATTTTAAATGGATATTTTAATTTTATGGATATTTTAAATGATGGAACAATGAAACAATGGAATGAGGATGATGGAATTAAGCATATGGTCATTTTAAATTGCAAATTAGCGCGCGGGAAGTTAGCGGTAGGCCCGGGTTCGATTCCCGCCACTGCCAAAACTGCCGCCGTGTTTACGTGGAATACGATCACGTTAAATATGTGGGTCCGTAAGTCCTTCCGAGAGGTTGGTGGTAGGGGAAGGAGGATACGGCCCCTGTGGATGCCTCCCCCACTGGTTTCCCGTCTAAATTGGGTGAATATGTAGAAAGTTATGGAGATTGTCGCTCAGGGCGCGGCAGCCCAGTGGTTAGCGCGCGGGAATTGCACTCAGTAGGCCCGGGTTCGATTCCCGCCACTGCCAAAACTTACGCCACGTTCACGCAGAGTACGATCACGTTAAACATGTGGGTTCGTGAGTCCTTCCGAGAGGTTGGTGGTAGGGGAAGGAGGGTACGGTCTAAATTGGGTGAATAAAAAGAAAGTTATGGAGATTGTCGCGGAGGGCGAAGTAGCCCAGTGGTTAGCGCGCGGGAATTGCACGCGGTAGGCCCGGGTTCGATTTCCGCCACTGACATGGAGTACGATCACGTTAAACATATGGGTCCGTATGTTTTTCCGAGAGGTTGGTGGTAGGGGAAGGAGGGTACGTTCCCTGTGGATGCCTCCCCCACTGGGTTCCGGTCTAAATTGGGTGGCACATCCTGGCCGTCCAACCAGTTACCAGGCCCGGGTTCGATTCCCAAAATTGCCGCCGTGTTTACGCGGAGTACGAGCACGTTAAACATGTGGGTCCGTGAGTCCTTCCGAGAAGTTGGTGGTAGGGGAAGGAGGGTACGGTCTAAATTGGATGAATAAAAAGAAAGTTATGGAGATTGTAGGGCAAAGTAGCCCAATGGTTAGCGCGCGGAAATTGCACTCGGTAGGCCCGGGTTCGATTCCCAAAATTGCCGCCGTGTTTACGCGGAGTACGATCACGTTAAACATGTGGGTCTGTAAGTCCTTCCGAGAGGTTGGTGGTAGGGGAAGAAGGGTACGGTCCCTGTGGATGCTTCTCCCACTTGGTTCCGGTCTAAATTGGGTGAATAAAAAATAAGTTATGAAGAATATCGCGGAGGGTGAAGTACCCCAGTGGTTAGTGCGCGGGATTTGCACTTGGTAGGCCCGGGTTCGATTCCCAAAATTGCCGAATAAAAATAAAGTTATGGAGATTGTCGCGGATGGCACGGTAGCCCAGTGGTCAGCGCGCGGGAATTTCACTCGGTAGGCCCGGGTTCGATTCCCGCCATTGCCAAAACTGCAGCCGTGTTCACGCGGAGTACGATCACGTTAAACGTGTGGGACTGCAAGTCCTTCCGAGAGGTTTGTGGTAGGGGAAGGAGGGTACGGTCTCTTTGGATGCCTCCCCCATTGGGTTCCGGTCTAAATTGTCTAAATTGTCTAAATTGTCCGGTCTAAATCTTCCTGGCCTTCCAAGCAGTTACCTTACACCTTTCTGGTAGGTCGCGTCAACGAGTTTGCCACGGTCAGAATTTTCAAGGGTAGCGAACAGGCTGGTCGCCAAAGGCGGCTAGTATATGATAAAAGTCCACTGATATCACTAGAAATCAATGGTAAGGAAATTTTAAATGCTAATACAGATACAGTAACCTGTTTTGCTTATGGTAAACCTGATGATATCATCACATTATGGATAAAATCTGATGGTAAATCAAACACTTTAAAACCTTATATACATATTGAAAAAATCCCTTTCTAAAATACGTTCACCAATAAATGGATATTGATTGGAATGCATTTTCCAGAAATAATTTATCTGAAGATGTAATTAGAAATCTTAAAGATCATGTAAATTGGGATTTAATTTTTCAACATTCATCACTGTCTGATTCTTTTATTGAAGAATTTGCTCAACCTGATGATTGGACTAAAATTTCTAGATATCAAAAATTATCAGAAGATTTTATAGAAAAATGTAAAGATAAAGTAGATTGGGAAAACATTTCTCATTATCAAACTTTAAGTAACGAATTTATCATAAAATTTTCTGATCATTTAGATTTATATAAAGTATCAATGTTTCAAAGTCTTTCAAAAGATACCATGAGAGTATTAAAAGATGATATAAATTGGTTGTATATAACTAGATATCAAACATATAGTGAAAATTTTATAGAAGAATTTATGCATAAATTAGATTTTTGTTATTTGATTAAATACAAATTTGATCTATTACCTGATCACTTTTTTAATGTTTATTGGAAAAAAATACAAGCTATACAGATGAGTGAATTAAATAAAAAGTTTGGTCATCATAAAACAGAACCTTACAGAGAAAAAATTATTGAAGAGATTTGTGAAGTTAAAAAAGTCTTGAGAGAATGTGTTTATTTTTTGAGACAATTAACTAACAAAGATGAAAAATAAATATTTAATAATAATGTTTCTAAATAAATGAATGTTATATATAATAATGGTATAAAAAAACATTTATATCTTTCTTATAAATATAGAGAATCCTACTGAAGTGATATTTATTTTTTTTATTTAATTATCTTGATGGTATAGAATATTTAATGTCACTTGAAGGTATAGAGAATTTAACTAATTTAAAAGAATTATATTGTGAGGGAAATAAATTAACGTCATTTGAAGGAATAGAAAATTTAATAAATTTAGAAATATTATCTTGTGGAGAAAATAAATTAACGTCACTTGAAGGAATAAAAAATTTAACGAATTTAAAAGTATTATTTTGTGGAGGAAATAAATTAACTTCACTTGAAGGAATAGAAAATTTAACGAATTTAAAAGTATTATTTTGTGGAGGAAATAAATTAACTTCACTTGAAGGAATAGAAAATTTAATAAATTTAGAAGAATTATATTGTGAAGGAAATAAAATAACTTCACTTGAAAGAATAAAAAATTTAATAAATTTAAAAAAAACTATATTGTGGAGACAATAAATTAACTTCACTTGAAGGAATAGAAAATTTAACAAATTTAGGAGAATTATATTGTATGACGTGTAGATTAACTTCACTTGAAGGAATAGAAAATTTAACAAATTTAGGAGAATTATATTGTGAAGAAAATAAATTAACTTCACTTGAAGGAATAGAAAATTTAATAAATTTAAAAGAATTAGATTGTAGAAAAAATAAATTAACTTCACTTGAAGGAATAGAAAATTTAATAAATATAGTATTATTAGATTGTAGAGAAAATGATGTTACATCTCTAAATGAATTAATATTTTTGCCTAGAATAGATGAAGTATGGTATGATGAAAATAAAATAAATTTACCCCCGATTTTAAGAAGACAATTATTTCATAATAATGTATATAGTGACTCTCAAAATGTGCATAATACATATATACAAAAATCTTTGAGAGACACAATCAAAAAATTATTAAATACAGAAATTACGTATGATTTAGATGAATGCATTAAAGAATTAGGTTTAAAAATTAAAAGACACTTACTGGAGGTAGAATTCCATAATATTAAATTTAGAGAGATATTAGTTGTTGTGTTTAATTGAATTTTAAAAAATGAGAATAAAAATGAAATAATAAAAGTGTTAAAAGATGAACTAAAAGAGGGTGATGATAAATGTTTTGTAGGGAAAGTAACTAGAACAATTAATGTACTAAATGGATTTGATCCTGATGTTTCTATTACAATTTCTGATAATGAACAAAAAAATATTATAGCTGAAAAAATATTTAGAGAGTCAAAGTTTGATAAAGAATACAGAGAAAAACTTATAAAAGAGATGGAAGAAAGAGGTTTTACAGATTATGAAGAATGGGTGAATTTATATTTATAAAAATGCTTACTAATAAATGGAAGAGTTCAATAGACTGAGAGGTTATCCTAAAACGTTTAAATTAAATGATTTAAATCCTGGGGAATATGATCTGATATCATTGAGAAAAATTAATACTAAATATGGAAATTCCGCAATCGTAAAGTTAGATGTGGAAGCTGAAGAAAAAGAGTATTACCTTGCGAATAAACATGGAAAACTTTCTGATGAATCAATATATAAAATCAATAAAGGAAGATATATATTTAAGTATTCAGGTATGATTGATGATAAATACATATATGAATTAGATAAAGCTTAATCATTTTTCAGTGGGGGTGTGTCACCCCCCACTATAAAATTATCATATCTTTTTTATTAAACATATGTTTTGTAATTCATAATGATTTCATTCATATTTTTATAATTCTTTTTAATTTTATAAAAAATGTTTAGATTTAATTAAACATTTTCTATTAAATATATGGGGGGGTCTCAACCCCACCCTTTAAAAACAGGGGGGCTTCCATTCAGGTCCTCTTTTTTCACGCATTTATTTTAAATAATTCACTGCATACTTTTAATATGTCTAGCTTTTTAACTAAAAAAGTTCAGTAATTCACTGTTAAAAGGTATATATACACATTTTCAATATATTAGAGGACTTCCATTCAGGTCCTCTTTTTTCATGCATTTATTTTATATATCTAGCTTTTTAACTAAAAAAGTTCAGTAATCCACTGTTAAAATTTGGTCTTAATGTAAAAAAGGTATATATACACCTTTTTTAGCTATAAAATCATGTTTTTAATATTAAAATGGATCGAGACCTTTTTTTTTCATAAAAAAAAAATAAAATAAGCTATTAAATCATGTTTTTTAGTGTAAAAAGAGTCTGTGCACTCATACAAGCGTATGGATACTACTGTTCTATTAATTAATCTTCGGAAGAAAAAGTCATAAGTAATATTAAACAATATGAGGCATTTTCCACGAATAACATGACATTCACCTAAATTTACACAATATAAAGATGAAGAAACGCACTAATAATGACTACCATTAAACTTAAATAGTTTGTGAAGTAGGCTTAGTCACAGCAACAATATGGCGAAGTATCTGTTTGCGTATTTGAGAGTTTTAGAAAGAATAAATTTGATTTTCCTTTAGAAATTGCGCATTACGCTACACAAGAATCTCAATTAAGCAAAAGCCATTAATAATTTTTTAGCGGATTTTTTGCATATTATGGTTAAGATATTTTTAAATTTTCTAAGTATAGTATTTGTAAATAATTAATATACACAATTGTTTAAGGACATTGTTGACTACAGTAATTTTTAACTAAGTTTATGTTCTAGATATATTTCTCATCCATTTTCAGTGCACTCCTTTGAATTGCTTTATTTGGAAAGCTTAGATTATATTTACAAAATTCGTACATATTTTTTCTATCACTTGCTAATAACATTCTAATATATTTCTATATCATACATAGGCGCTTGTAAAACTTTTTCCGGGGGGGGGGGGGCAAACTCAAGCACATAATGTATTACATCCACTGGCTTGATGCGTGTCTTTGTTATACTGAATGTCCAAGGGGGAGTATGAACCCCCTTTACCTCTCCTATGGGCGACCATGACTTCATGTTTAATAAAATAATTGTAAAAGTTATTCTAATTTAGAAATAAGAAAACATTTAAAATATTATATAGTGTGTGTATTCATCTTACATAGGTAACATTTTAAAATCTCGTGCCTTTCATCCACTCTTTTCATTTTTATGTAAAATTATTTTATTTTACTCACCAATAAATAAAACTTATTGAAATAAAACTTATGAAACAGCGACTTCCACTATGCATTTCACTTGTAATGCCAAATTTTCAGCCTCCCTAGTCAAAAATCTCAGGCTACGCTAATGAATGGGAGTGTCTTCCAGATGTTATGTATAGTTCAGTGATGTTAAAGGTGTGTAAATCAGAAGAGAAATATTCAAATATTTGATTTCAGTCACAATACTTTTCTTACTCAAAGCTCAAACTCTTACATCCTTTGTACGACATACATTCAGTTATGAAAAGATGCTGGTATAAACAATTTTACACAACAATTATCCGGGGGCGCGGTAGCCCATTGGTTAGCGCGCTGGAGTTGCACTCGGTAGGTCCGGGTTCGATTCCAGCCACTGCCAAAACTGCCGCCGTGTTCATGCGGAGTACGATCACGTTAAACATGTGGGTCCGAAAGTCCTTCCGAGAGGTTGGTGGTAGGGGAAGGAGGGTACGGTCCCTGTGGATGCCTCTCCCACTGGGTTCCGGTCTAAATTGGGTGGCACTTCCCGACCATCCAAACAGTTACCTTACACCTTTCTGGTAGGTCGGACGGTCTGGGTTTCAACAACAACAACAATTATCCGGCCGTCCAAACTGTAGTTCATGTCTAAGGACGAGTCGGATGATCTGGGCTTTCGACACAACAATTATAAAAAATTTCCACCACATTACCTAATTTCTTTTCTTAAATGCTGAATATGTATTCATCAGAAAATACATATACTTTCCTATTTTTATATATAGATTTCAAAATATAGAAAAAAAATCCCAGGATTATAAATGAACTTGACCGACTGCAATTTGTGGTACAAAATGCTCACTACAAGCAAGGTTTTTCACTTTCCCTAGTTTTTATATGCAGGGCAAGAAATTTCAGTTCAGACTTTACTCGCATAAAGAACTTTCTACTCATCAGTAATAGAAATAACATTGCATAATCTGTTTGTCATTCCTTAATGAAGAAAAAATTGCATTAAATAAAGCTTAATATGCACACTTTTTACAAGTTATTGTGTGATTTGGTTTATTTCAGTTTGAAGAAGCATTTTAAGAACAAATTTAAACAATTTTCAACCTACGATAGCTAGCTTTATGTGGTATATCAATAATTGTGCAAGAATATTAATAGAGATATTCAATGGAAATATGTACCCAAGGAAAAAAACAAATGGGTCACTTCTGCAAAGTTAACTTATACTATACATATTTATGCCTGTTTTCTCTTGCATATCTTCAGTAATAACTAATACAGCAACAGAACAATCGACCTTATTTATATCTAAATGAGTCACACACACACACAGCTGCTATGTTGCTGTACAAGTTTAGAACTCAATATAGCATAGCACGATTAAATAAACAAACTTTGATGGCACAGATATGATTACATAATGCAAGGACAGACGTCAACAAAGTAATTTAAAATTAAACTTACCCAATTTTTATAGAAAACATCCAAAAGCCCATATCTATATAAATAAAATCGAAAATCTGTCTGTCTGTCTGTCTGTTTGTCCTGTCATCACGGGAGAACGGCTGAACTGAATTTGATGAAATTTTGTGGGTAGCCTGGAAATAGACCCACTTAAAATTTAGTCCATGTTCGGAGTTTCTACGATCAGTGGTTCTCGAAATATTAATAAAAAACGAAATTTTCGTTTGTCTCATCATCACGAGAGAACGGCTGAACCGAATTTGATGAATTTTGTGGATAGCCTTGAAATAGCCTCCCATAAATTTAGCCCAAGTTTCGAGTACCTAAGATCAGGGGTTGTTGAGATATTACTGAGAAACGAAACTTTTTCCTAGGAGTTCTACTGTCTAACTCCGTGGTTTATCCAAACGAAAAGCTTGAAAATCGTTTAAAAGTGAATTAAAACTTCATCTCTGAGTTTGATGGGAGATTTTTTGCGCTAATTAGTCACTTTCTGAAAACATGAATTGTTTGAAACATGATTTAAATGGGAAATCTATCTCCGTGGTTTATTTTTCACAAGCTTATACTGAATAATGAAAATTATAAAGAAATCAAAATGGTTATTTAATTTCGCAGTTTATGAGGAAGATTCTATCTTATATCATGTTGCTCAGAAACGCAATTAAATTAAATCTGTCTGTTAATTTTAATTATTACTAGCAGCATACCCGTTCTTCGTACGGAGTATATATTATAAAGAAACTTATAATTCGCAATCATGTGCAAATTCTGTTAAAATATTAAATTAATTGCTCCTAAAGAGAAGTTTAAGAATATCTCTTCTCACTATACAAAATTCTCTTTAAGGGCAGATCTGAAGGATAAAACATCCTGGCCCCTTTTGTAAGCAAATTTACAAAAAAAAAAAGGAATTGAATCAATATATGCAACCCCGTACTACTTATATTGTCGCAGGTTAGAAAATATGCCAGTGTGTTAGTAGAAGATTACCCCTATTACAATATGAGTCTCAAAAATATTTGCCAAAATAAAAAGGATAACGTAATAAATTGAAAATATCAATAATCCCCGTGCTCTTTATACCAGAAGGTCATAATTAATTCCAATATATGCCAATATATATCAAAACATATGCCAACGTACCTGTACTACTTATATTCTCGTAGAATTAGAAGATATACCCATGTATTTATAGAAGATTACTCGTACAACGTACAATATATGAGTTTAAACAATTTTTGTCATAATAAAACAATTGCATAATAACTTGAAAATATCAGTAATCCCCGAAAATATCAATAATAATAAAACCTGAAGACCGTAATTGATATTATCCAGTCAAAAATGCCATAAGAAAAATTAAATCGTTCTTTTCTAAAATATAATTTTATATCCATTTATTTATTATTTAAATCGAAAAAATAATAATTAAAATTAACAGACAGATTTAATTTAATTGCGTTTCTGAGCAACATGATATAAGATAAGATCTTCCTCATAAACTGCGAAATTAAATAACCATTTTGATTTCTTTATACTTTTCATTGTTCAATAAAAGCTTGTAAAAATAAACCATGGAGATAGATTGCACATTTAAATTCATGTTTCAAACAATTCATGTTTTCAGAGTGTGACTACTTAGTGCAAAAAATCTGCCATCAAACTCAGAAATAAGGTTTTAATTCACTTTCAAACGATTTTCAAGCTTTTCGTTTGGATAAACCACGGAGTTAGAGAGTGCGGCAGCAAAGACATCTATCAAAGATGCCACACCGCCAATACCCGAATTATAAGAACAGAGAAGGAGCTAGCTTTTGCTCAGTGATTATAATGTCGGTCTACGAAGCATCAGGTCCCTGGTTCGGGGCCCGGCGACGCCACAATTGCCACAATGGTTACCCTGGACGCTTGAAACACGCAACCTCGCAACCTTCCTTTCCAACGACTTCGCCTCTCAGCACGAGATGGCAGCACCACAAGGAGTCAGAAGCCTTGACACTCCCTTCCTGGTTGACCACAACTGTCCGTCACGCCGAGGCAACACGCCTCCCGGCCCTGACGTCACGCCGAGGCGACACGCCTCTCGGCCTCCTCATCAGCGAGGGGAGTGTGCGGCAGCAAAGACATCTATCAAAGATGCCACACCGCCAATACCCGAATTATAAGAACAGAGGAAGAGCTAGCTTTTGCTCAGTGATTATAATGTCGGTCTACAAAGCATCAGGTCCCTGGTTCGGGACCACGGCGACGCTCAATCGCCACAATGGTGACCCGGACGTGGACCGCCGAGGCGACACGCCTCTCGGCCTCCTCATCAGCGAGGGGAGTGTGCGGCAGCAAAGACATCTATCAAAGATGCCACACCGCCAATACCCGAATTATAAGAACAGAGAAGGAGCTAGCTTTTGCTCAGTGATTATAATGTCGGTCTACGAAGCATCAGGTCCCTGGTTCGGGGCCCGGCGACGCCACAATTGCCACAATGGTTACCCTGGACGCTTGAAACACGCAACCTCGCAACCTTCCTTTCCAACGACTTCGCCTCTCAGCACGAGATGGCAGCACCACAAGGAGTCAGAAGCCTTGACACTCCCTTCCTGGTTGACCACAACTGTCCGTCACGCCGAGGCAACACGCCTCCCGGCCTCCTCATCAGCGAGGGGAGTGTGCGGCAGCAAAGACATCTATCAAAGATGCCACACCGCCAATACCCGAATTATAAGAACAGAGGAGGAGCTAGCTTTTGCTCAGTGACTATAATGTGGGTCTTGTATGCATCAGGTCCCTGGTTCGGGACCACGGCGAGCCAAATTGCCACAAGAGTAAAACTCCTAGGAAAAAGTTTCGTTTTTCATTAATATTTCGACAACTCCTGATGTTAGATACTCGAAACTTGAGGAAAATTTATGGGGGGCTATTTCAAGTCTATCCACAAAATTTCATCAAATTTGGTTCAGCCGTTCTCCCGTGATGATGAGACAAACGAAAATTTCGTTTTTTACTAAAATCTCGAGAACCACTGATCGTAGAAGCTCCAAACATGGACTAAATTTTAAGTGGGACTATTTCCAGACTACCCGCAAATTCGGTTCAGCCGTTCTCCCGTGATGACGGGACAAACATTCAGACAGACAGACAGATTTTCAATTTTATTTATATAGATTTTTCTGATTTGAATAATGAATAAATGGATATAAAAATATATTTTAGAAAAGAACGATTTGATTTTTCTTATAGCATTTTTGACTGGATAATATCAATTAGGGTTTTCAGATTTAAACGTTATTATTATTGATATTTTCGGGGAATATTGATTCAGGAATCTATATATATAAAATTGAAAATCTGTCTGTCTGTCTGTCTGTTTGTCCCATTATCACGAGAGAACGGCTGAACCGAATTTGATGAAATTTTGTAGGTAGCCTGGAAATAGTCCCACTTAAAGTTTAGTCTATGTTTGGAGTTTCTACGACCAGTGATTCTCGAGATATTAGTAAAAAACGAAACTTTCGTTTGTCTCATCATCACGCGAGAACGGCTGAACCGAATAAAATGAAATTTTGTGGGTGGTTTTGAAATAGCCCCCCATAAATAATGTTGTCTAAGTTTCGGGTTTCTAGGAACTGGAATTGTCGCGATAATTAAACGGACCTTTTCCCTTGAAGTTCTACTCTTTAACTCCGTGGTTTATCCAAACGGAAAGGATGAAAATCGTTTGTTTAAAATGTCAAAAAGAAATAAAACTTTATTTCTGAGTTTATTGGAGATTTTTTGCGCTAATTAGTCACTATCTGAAAGCATGAATTGTTTGAAACATGAATTTAAATGGAAAAATCTACCTCCATGCCTTATATTTTTCATAAGCTTTTAATCAACGATGAAAAGTATAAAGAAATCAAAATGGTTATTTAATTTCACATTTTATAAGGAAGATGCTATCTTATATCATGTTGCTCGGCAACGCAGTAAAATTAAATGTGTTTGTTAACGATTATTATTTTTTCGATTTGAATAATAAATAAATAGATATAAAAATATATTTTAGAAAAAAACGGGTTGATTTTTCTTTTAATTATATTAATTGCAAAGAGGTTTCAAGATTATATATTGTGTTTAGCTAATAAACTCATATATTCTGTCTACCCAATAAATTCATTTACCCGATTGTTGAAACAGAATAAGAGTAGAACGGGTATATCTTCTAATAATATTTTGGTGTTTTCATTTAGTATATACAAACTGGATCACGATACTTTATTCAGATCTGCAAATTTAGAGCTACGAATTTGGCTGGATATCGCTAACTTGGCAAATTTCTTAAACGTTGCCAAATTGATTAAGATGTCTCCAAATTGATAAAAACGATGTAAATCAATGAAATTTATTTTGCTTTGCTAAAAGAGAGTACTGAACTGGTGTTTCGTTAGCATGTGTCTGTCAGTCCAACCGTCTTACTTAGTACCACATTCAGCGAATTTTTAAAATATCACCAAATTGTTAAAAATGTTTGTAAATCCATAAAAATATCTTGAAATTGATAAAATTGCGCTAAATAAATGAAATTGTGTTTTTTAGGGGATAGTATATTGATGATGGTTCGTCAATTTATTGCCAAGTGGGACTGTCAGTTCCACAGTCCCACTTGGCGATAAATTTGGAGATTTTTAAAATGCCGCCAAACCTTCATTAGTTATTGATATTTTCAAGTTATTACGCAATTGTTTTATTATGACAAAAATTGTTTAAACTCATATATTGTACGTTGTACGAGTAATCTTCTACAAATACACGGGTATATCTTCTAATCTACGAGAATATAAGTAGTACAGGTATGTTGGCATATGTTTTGATATATATTGGCATATATTGGAATCTATTACGACCTTCTGGTATAAAGAGCACGGGGATTATTGATATTTTCAATTTATTACGTCATCTCTTTTATTTTGGCAAATATTTTAGAGACTCATATTGTAATATGGGTAATCTTCTACAAACACACTGGCATATTTTCTAATCTGTGACAATATAAGTAGTACGGGGTTGCATATATTGATTCAATTTCTTTTTGTTTTGTAAATTTTCTTACAAAGGGGCCAAGATGTTTTATTCTTCAGATCTCCCAGTGAAGATAATTTTGCATAGTGAGAACAGATATTCTTAAACTTCTCTTTAGGAGCAATAAATTTAATATTTAACAGAATTTGCACATGATTGCGAATTATAAGTTTCTTTATATTATATACTCCATACGAAGAACGGGTGTGCTGCTAGTTGTTCATATATGCTTGTAGCGATTAATATTTGTACTAAATAATCTTAAGAGAAGATACATTTAGATATATACTACTAAAATGATGTACTAAATGATTGTAAATTTCTAAAAATCATCTGTAATATGTAAACTAATATTTGACAACAAACACAGATGCCGCGCCATGGAATCGCGGACGTCATGTCACATTAAACTCATGTGACGTGTTGTGACTTACTGCAAAACCATGGAACTCAAGAGTTCGATGTTCAAAATTCCCCCCTTTGCTACAAATCCGGAAATAGAAAAAACTTTAACTTCTACTTGACTTAGATGTGTTTACCAATAAAATTATGGAACTTATTGAAAATTAGGGTGTATATAACTTGATGTTGAATGTAACTGTGTAAAATGTTATTATTTCGTATTAAGAGAGATTCATTTGATATGTTTTTTGAAGTTTCAACTTCAAACATATAATTTATAGAATTTGAATTAGTTTTCTGCTTAGTTAAAAATATTTTAGTTATTTCTCACTATTCATGTAAAATGTTGATCGGGAAATTGGCTTAAAATCATTTTATGTGTACTGAATGTTAAACGCAGATTTTCGATGTCGGTTGACAAAAGTACTGTGATACTTTGTAAGTTAAGGTTATTTGAGGTGGGTGTTATGGATGTTTATTAAGGTTCTTATTTATGTATTATTAAATATTAGTGAACTACTTTTAAGGTTGCATGTTGTGCTTTAAATTTTGCATATAACGCTTGGTAAACAAAGTGTATAGTGAAGCGATTTATCCTTTAAATATTTCAAAAACTTCCCCCCTACATCTATTTGTATTCGTTAACTTTTTCTTCAGATTAGTTCAGTCACTAAAATATTTTGTTTAGTGATAAGTAATTTCATTTCATGCATACTGTAGCTTAAAATATGTGATAACTCAACAACTAACCAACTGTGTACACAGTTGCAAACTTTGTTACTAACCTGGGTAAATAACTTGAAGCATAATTTGGAAAGTCGTATAGTCATTGTCGATCACATTAATTTCAAAGGTACTCACAAAGAAAGCAATTGTTTATTTGAAATTTTTCCGATCATCAACGCCAACATTAGCATTAGATGCTGATAACAGTCCTTGCAACTTTCCTTGGTCATAGCATCTAACATCAAGTGTTCAATTAATGTGAATTTTATATTTTATGAAATATTAGAAGGGTAAGCCCATCATATGACGGGATGCATAAAGTTGCAAAAGATTACCTCCCATCTGCAGTTGTGCCCTGCTCTTTAAGCAAGTGTAATACAGTATGGAATCTATTATCCGGAATGCTTGGGACTTCGGACCTGCTAGATAAGGGAAGGAGTTTTTCCATACTTTTGAAAACTTTTCTAAAATCTATTGGAATGTTACAATGTTGGTGTAGAAAATTATAATTCAATTAAGCATAAATGTATTACGTAAAGCTTTATTTTGTAATGAAAAGTATACTTAAATGAAATTATATATTATTAAAAATAGATATGTAATTAAATTAGAATCAGATCCAGTTGTTAAAAGAAAATTATGAGAAAGTGTCAAAACATGAAAGAAGTTTATTGAGGCTTGATAGAACACAAGTTTACACTAAAGATAATAACATCTATTTATATTTAATAAAATTATAACCCCATATTTATAGATGAGAATACGTCAAACTTTAATATATCTTGTCAAAATGACTGTATTTCAAGTGCCTAAATCATTGTTTTAATACATTTTTCTAGATAACCCATCATTTTATTAACTACATGTTAGAAAAGTAATTTTCCCATATAAAACATAAAATTATTAATTGCAAAGAGATTGCAAAAATTAAAAATGTCTTTACAGTAAAACGAGATATAATTGTATACAAATGCTGATTTTAGTGATATCACCAGAGAATCTTTACCAAATTGCCAACAAATAAATAAAACACATTAAAAACTTATCAACATACACATTTAAAATTTTGGGCCAAATGTAAGCCATGGTTGCCGAGTGAACTATTTCTCATTAAGGGGGAAAAAAGGAAATTTCCCCTTAAACACTTTAAACATCAAGAGATTTGCATATTTACCTGAAAATCAGCATAAAATGTACAAATCAGAATCTTGTGAGAAAACGGCATTGTCAGAAGAAGTCCAAAGGAGATTGGTTTTAAATTACTTTTCTCGGCATTTTGGACAATGATAACCCAAATTAATTTCGGAAATCAGGATTTTACAACACTTTTTGAATTATTCAATGACAAGAAAAAAAATATCGGACCAAAATTGCATTGCACAAACATGGGCGTGATATACCAAAGAATATACATATAAAGAAGAGAAGCTTCCATTGGACTTATGTAAACGCGAAATCTGGAGCATGCACCAAGCTAATTTGACCGAGGTATGCCGAGAAAACAACATTCCGGGGCCGCAACAGGTTGCACTTCATCTTTTTCTCCTTCTTTGTCTTTTTTAATACCTACGAAATCTTTTTGTACAAGATTTTGTAGTATAAATTTTTTTTTTTTTTTCGGTACAGTACAGGATTTATTATCCGGAATGCTTAGGACTTCAGGCATTCTGGATAAGGGGTTTTTCCATAATTCGGAACACTTTTTCTAAAACTTACTGGAATGGTCTCAAATGTCGTTATAGAAAATTATAATTCATTTTAAAAACATAAATGTATTAAATAAAGCTTTTTTACAATCTATATGAAAAATATACTTGGTTAACTAAATGCAAATTACATGTATTAGTGTTTAAGAAAATTTTTGAACGAAAAAAAAAATGTCTGAAAAAGTTGGTTATTCAGATTTTAAACCCCTGTATCCTAAGAAAACAATTAAGCAATATGTTGTAAATCGGAAACACTTGTTTAACACCTGTGTCACCCCTTCGGCATTACCATAGCAGACCACCGTGAAAAAAATCAAAACAAGCGTGATTACAGTTTATTCATAATCAGTGCGTACAGTTAACAAAACAGTTAACTGGAAATGCCAAAAGTTAATTTTTATGTTAAGAATTTCAAAAATATGTGAAAATGAAATCCATAAATTGAAAATTATAAACTTACTAGTACAGGAGAAAAAAAAATTAAAAATCTCTGCAAATTTCTTTAGATTCCGTAGCTTTTTCCAAAAGCCCCAGTCACTTTGCAGCGAAAAACGTTATGCGTCACTACCACTACAAAGTTATTGAGGGAACATGCACCCATTCTAAAAAAGAGAATATGTTTTTTTTTCTAAACATATAAGTTTTTTATATCGTTTCACAAACAAACTGTTTTGTCATTCGTCGAAAGTATGTTTATCTGACATGGAACAAATATATCCACCATGGAGGTAGAGTTCATTTTTACCTCCATGATACTTGTAGTTTTCCTCTTCTTCCGGAAATATTTTTAGCAACATTTCCGGTGTGGTAAGTTGTGTATTCAGCCAGACCTTTGTTTATGTCAAGATCGCAAACAGTTGAAGTGAGAAAAATATAGATTTCAACGCATTATTTTATAATATTAATATTGCTAATTAAGGCAAAAAATCATTTGGTGGGAATTTAAACAAGAAACCGCTATTTGGCGCAATTGTTGGCAAATAATTAAGTGTTGGCGCAGAATTTGGCATTATTTTGCCGTATTCCGGTTTTGGGAGCGTCCGGTTATTGGAACTCCGGATAAGAGGTCGCGTACTGTATTGTAATAGTAATAATATTGATATGATTTTATAGACTATTTTTTCAAAAATTATATTATAATGAAAATGATTTTATGTTATGAAGAAATTCAGAATAAGAATATAAAATGATTTTTATCAAATGCCGAAAATTTAAAATTATATTTATATTTTCTAAATTTGTCTTAAAATATTCACATTAATTTCATGTTATTAAAAATTAGTTTTTTTCACAAATATATTCATAAAAGAAGTTATTTACCTATTCGTAAAAAAATTAGAATAAAATTTACATATTAGTGAAATATGTGAATTTTTCCTTAACGAAAAGGAAAACCTAATCAATCCCTTGCTTTCACTTATGAAATAGTATAAAAATTATTTTTAACAGATTGTTTTATATATATTCCTTAATTTTAATAAAAGTAGATTTTAATAAAAATTAAGGGCATAAACATATTCCAAGAAATAATTTTAGTTCATAAATAATCAAATTAGTTTTGCAAGGATAACTCAAGTTTGTATATTTTGAGTGAAAAAATTAACATATGGCTTTAAAAAATATCAAAGTTTCACTCTATTCTGTAATTGAAAAATAAAGAAAATAAGATTACTTTGCACTGACCCTTTTATAATTAAAAATGCAATTAGCAGATGAGATAAAAATAAAATTTCAGCTTTTTAAATTCAAAATTTATAAAACTAAATTTTTAATTTTACTTAAAATTTAACACAACTAAAAAATACTAAATTGTATAAATTAAATATCTTGCTTGGAGGGATTGAGGGGCCAAATTTTTAAGCAACGTCAATCTTTCAGAAAATAAACAGTCATTCCACTCCTTATTTTATCAAATAATCCAAATAAGAAGAAGTGCTATAAACTAATATATTTGGAGACGCATTATTATCAATAGAAATAAAAAAATTAATATAAGTCATTTCATAGTATAAATAATCTAAAAGTAATTTATTTCTAATGCAATCTGCTTCGACACATCCAGCAAATCAGTTTGAACAGATAGAAAATTAAAAATAATTCTATTTCAAACAAGCTAATCAACTGACTCATGCCAAGCTAATCACCTGGCTTAAGATTAGTAAAATTAAAGGTTCTAAGTATACAAATCAGTAAATATAATCATGATAAGAATCCTAAACGACAAGATTACTTATTTCTAAAGATATTTATTGCGATTACATACGTATATGAAATAAAACAGTAAATTAAATACTTTTAGGATCGAAATAATGCACATACCTTTTGTGTTTGCAAAAAACTCAGCAAATCGGTCATTTTTGGACAATCACAATCGAAAAATCAAAAGTACGCAGCCCAGAATTGTAATACATGATTAAATACATGCTAACTATGTAAAAGAAGTTACAAAAATATTAAATTAACAGCTTAAAATTAAAATAAAGTGGACCCACGTGGAAATACAACACACATTCATTTGCGAAATAAATAACCCCTTTTATGCTCGCACTGCTTCTATCCTAGCCACAATAGTTTTCGGATAGATGTGTCTACCTGCTATTTTCCTTACACACATTTGTACATTTCAAATGTTTGAGGCCCCAATTAACTAGGTTCCACTATTCACTGTGACTTTAACTTCGACATGTCATTGTTTTTTATGGTATGTTTTGATTTTTTGGGTTTGAACTTTTAACGAGTCATGCTGTCTTAGTACCGCCTTAAGTATGTACTCATTTCTTGGGAATAACCCGAGAACTGGAGCAGCTAAAAAGTTCAAATATAATATGGTGGTGTCTTTTTTAGTATGTACGTTCTAATCAGGGTTCTCACTGGCTTTTAAATAACTTTAGCAATTTGGCTAATCAGCAACAAAAAACTGTAGCCAAATCATAAAAGGCTATCAAAACAGATTCATCATAAAATATGGATTCCCAAATCGTTATTTAAAAAAAGAGTTGTGAAAAAAGCTAAATCATAAATTACTTACAAAAGTTCTTCAGTTTCTCTTAATTTTGATTGTATGTATTACTATTTATTTGAATTGTGATAGAGACCAGTCAGAATTAACTTCCAATAGATATTTTACAATACCGAGGATCACACTCACTCTAGTCAGGGCCCTCGCTAAGACTTATTATTTGGGGGGAGGGGAGAGAGACGATAAAAATGCCAAGTCAAGTAATGATTTTTACCAACTTAAGTAAAGTCTAGAGAGGTTTTTTTGCACCGATAACACATTTTATATCGATATTTCATTCATCGATATATCGGTATGATTAATGTATCCATAATGTCTCTCAATACTCAAATATCTTAAATTTTTTTTGCATAATACTACATCATAAAATTGCCAAGAGAGAAAAAAAATTTGCCCTACCTACGGAGTTTTTTGTATCCGCTCTTGCAAACAGACAATACCGTTAGGAAGAAAGCTGCTGGTTCAATTTGTAGAGGTTTAAATTTGTGGACTGGTCGATCTTGGCGATTGAACAAATTTTGGAAGATAGCGAAATATTTTTAAAAAACAAAGATGTTGGAAATATTGTTGTTGAAGAGAGATCAGGTTTCCTTTAGTCAGCCATGATCCTAGTCTTAGACCTTCAGATTTGATAGATAATCAGAAAAACTATTTGATCAAATTAGGGCCTCATCAACCAATTTTGGCATTCTTTCCAAGTGATGGTAAAGACAGATTGAATCCCCATTGGTATAAAGAATTTCAATACTTAGAATACAGTACAATTGAAGATTGTGCATACTGTTTTGTATGCTTTCTATTTCCTCATGGAGTAGGCCAAGAGAAGAGTGAAGATGCATGGTCGAAGACTGGAGTAAGAAATTGGGGAAAAATGAGGAGTGCCGGAAAGCAAAAGCTAGGAAAGTTACAAACTCACTTTTAATCTATTGCATACATATTAGCACTCCACAATTATTGTGACTTTTTAATAAAGGAGTGGCACATTGATGTGCTTCTTGATCAAACTAAGAGATTAGCTCTGACAGAAAATGAAAGAGTACAGTTTCAGAACAGAGAAGTAGTGAGAATCTTGCTCGACACATGCAGGACCCTAGGACGTCAAGGGATAGCATTTCAAGGATCAGGACCAAATGATGGTAATTTTGTACAAATAATATCGCTGATCTCAAGATATAACCACATCTTGAAAACGTGGTTTGATGGAAGAGAATTACGGCCGTGCCACGTGAGTTACATGAGTCCTGAGTCACAAAATGAGCTTATATCTCTTGCTGCTGAGGAAATAGAAAGAAAACTTCTTAAGGAGATTAAGAGATGTGATTTTTTCTCAGTGATGGCTGATACCACAACTGACAGTTCACAAAAGGATATGCTTTCGATTATTGTCTGTACTGTCAATGAAAGCTGCAAACCAAGAGAACGCTTGCTAGATATTTCTGAATGTGCTGAAAAAACAGGTATTGGAATGGCAAAGCAAATTTATCAGACTTTAAGAAAGAAAGAAATTGACACATTCTCATTGGCTTTTCAGTCATATGATTTTGCAAGTTCAATGTCAGGATAGTTTAATAGAGCACAAAAGAAATACTCAGAAATCATAGGGCATCATATACCATACATTCCATGCCAAGATCACAAGATGAACACAGCCGTAGAACACAGCTGCAGTATCTAGACTTATTCGACACACTTGAAGCATTGTATGTTTTCTTCAATTCAAGTAATAAACGTTTCAGACAGTTGAGGAATAAGATCAAAGAAGTGGATAATGCCCTTCTTTTGAGAAATATGTTTAGAACTAGGTGGTTAGCCAGAGCAGAGACTATAAAAGCTGTAAACACATCATTTGAATCTATCCTACCTGTATTAGAAGAAATTTCCACACAACAGGAATTAGACTGTGCTACAGAAACAAAAGCCCACGAGTTATGCAAAAAGATGAAATCATTTGATTTCATTGTTAGCTTGTTTTTTATGAAAACCATTATATATAAGATGAAGATTTTGACAGAAACTTTGGAAAGCCCTGATCTGAATTTGATTGATTGTATTACAGTTGTCAAAAACACAGTTAAAATTTTGGAAGAGATTAACACTACAGAAATAGACAACTTGATCACAAGTGCAGAAACATTTGCTGGAAACATTAAAGTTGATCCTGAACATGACTTTCAACTGCACCATAGAAGACGAATGAGGTCGAGAAGGATTGAAGAGTATTCTAAAAATGAAGTAAACATAGACCTAAAACAATTCTATAGAAAAGAGTTTAATGCTGTCCTTGATACACTATGTCGAGGTCTTAAGAACAACATGGTTTCTATGAATACAACTATTTCTTCACTTCATTCAATTTTCAAATTTCCCTTCAACAAGGATAATCTGACAATCGAAGCAATTGAAGAGGCTGTCATGATATTCCCTCCAGCTACTAGGCCTGATATGCATGCTCTACAGAGTGAGACATGCTCAACAAAGTGATATGCATGCAAGGAGAGACATATACTATCAACGGAAACATTGAAGAATGTCATGGTTCAATTCAAAAATGCATTAAAGCTAGCTTTCAAAATGTGCCAATTGATTATACAGTCGGTTATGGAGTCAGCACAAATGAAAGAGCCTTCAGTCAGCTAAAGATTGTGAAAGGTTCTTTCAGAACAACAATGACAGATATGAGGCTTAACAGCTTGATGCTTTTGAAGTGCGAAGCAGACTTGAGAAACGAAATCAACTTGGAAGATGCTGTGGAAAGGTGGTCTTGTCTGAAGCAAAGACGAATATGTGTCTATGTAAAATAAGTTAAACACAGTAAAACCTTTTTTTATCCCTATTTCATTTATATGGATCTCTGGAGTGTATATCATGATATAATATCATCCATCATAATATCATGGTTTAAAAGATAATGTGTTAGTGAGGAGGAAGAGAAAGTACAACACAGTAATACCTTGAAGCCAGCCAGGAATGATACTAATTTTTAAATAAATTTTATCTAAAATGTACCAAGTCTGCCAACTTGGATCTTGATTTTGCCAACTGTACAGGGATTTCTCGACATTCTCGCTAAGGGGGGGGGAACTCCCCCCTGTCCCCCTTAGCGAGGGCCCTGACTCTAGTGTCATACATATTAGATTAGATAAAACTAAGATACATATCATTTTTGTAGCAATCCATATTTGTATTATTTATAGCAATTTCATATTCAAAGGCTTGTTACAAATTTACATATATAAGTTTTACACTTTATTCTAATTTTTCAATGAGTATTATAAATGTATTAGTTACTTATGATAAAATACTTGTTAAATATAAACTTTTAGACTATGTTCTATGATGTGCATTCACTGAATATAGAAAATTCTGGACCCCAGGAACTTTAAACTGAGTCCCATAAGAGTAAAAATGAGCACCCATATCTACTAACTTTAGAAAAAGCATTGTAGATTTTAATGAAATTAATTTTTAGAGGTAAAATAAGATGAGGAAATTTGAACCTTAAAAAAATTGAAGAATTTTTTTTCCTTAATTGCAGTTAAAACATAATTTAACTTTTCTTCATAAGAATAAATAAATGTTCACACATTTTTTATTAATTTTATTTTATTTTATTGTTTCATATATTGTCAATTTAAAAAAAAAAAAACATATTTTAGACTGAACTTCACCATAGTAAACACATTTTTACAATTTGAAAATCTGAAATAATATTTAAAAGAAGTTTTTAGATTCAAAGCACTGCATAAGGATATTAACTATAAGAATCATCTTATCTTCCATTATAGTTAACTCTTACAGCATTTGGTTCATTTTTTAAAATATTTCTTTTAAACTAACCTAAACATGAAAATAAGCACGTTTAGTCTGTCTATTGTGCAATAATTGGAGGATTGAGATAGATGAAAAAAGATGGATTCTCAGCAATGCATGACAATACAAAATAAATTGCTCAATCACACACTTTGGGTGAAAAATTATTTTGCAAACAAATTTGAGAACTTGCTACATCAGATTTTTTGTGAAATGAATACTTTTTCAAAGTTAGATTTATATTTTTCAATTCATTTTTTATTGGTTCCGACATGCATTAAAATGAAACTGCATGAAAAGAGATTGTGATTGAAAGTGTCATATTTATTTTTAAATGACATAAGCAAGTGTTCAAAAATAAACATTAAATTTGATAAATATGTTTATATTTCAATCTCATTATGACAGTGAATAATACATTACAATACATATTTCATAAAAATATCAATATAACAGAAAAAAGCATGAACCAGACAAACAGATATCTTCCTTTGTTATTATTGATAAAATATATAATATTTATGATTTGCTTTAATATGTATGTCAATTACATGAAAAGTACAAAACAGCAGTATGTAGCTCACAAGCCATAGTTTGACTATGCCTGCCATGTTACATTGTATAAACAAATGTATCAACATTTTATGCATGTATTTATATTGTTGAGTTTTCAGATTTTATTGTATGAGTGCATGTGTATCAGAATCTTTATTCACCAGTAATTATATTTTCTAAATATGATCTTTATAAAAAATATGCTTTATAGTTTCTTTAATTTTATATTTCAGAGGAACAACTGACGTGCAGAAGACATATCAAATTCGTGATGTCTGACGTTTATGTGCAAGTCTTATATGATTTTAGATATTATACTGAAGATGGAAATGAAGTTAAAATAAAAGCTGGAGAAGAACTTTTACTTTTAAGAAAGTCTAATGAAAATTGGTGGCAAGTTATTCGTAATTCTGGAGAAAATCCATTTTATGCTCCATCGAATTATTTGAGT
This sequence comes from Amaurobius ferox, assembly GCA_951213105.1. Classification (NCBI taxonomy): domain Eukaryota; kingdom Metazoa; phylum Arthropoda; class Arachnida; order Araneae; family Amaurobiidae; genus Amaurobius; species Amaurobius ferox. The sequence goes on along the minus strand of OX578142.1, from coordinate 110,307,851 downwards.
ATAATTGGATTAAACTGTAAAGAAGCAACTGAGTCAGTTGATGTTAATTCTAATTTTACTGATAATGAACAAACAGATAATTTAAAGATGACTGTGAAACCAAAAATTTCACATCTTCCCTTTAAAAATCTAATTCAAGAAAATAAATTAAGAAATTCAGATGACCATCAAAAGCCAATTAGAGATGGACTTGCCTTTAAAAACCCTCTTTGTACTGATGATTTTATAACCTGCAATTATGATATAGAAGAAAGAGGGAAGGATTTGTCTTTAATTAATGAGCTTAATGTGGGAAAATCATTTGAAGGGCTGTACCAAAAGAATTATGATAAAACTATAGTTCAGGTATGTTATTAGCCTATATTTCTTATAATTATTAAAGTTTGAACTGATTTTCTTGAATGTACTTCTTGGAAATAAAGTATTTGTCATTTGTTGTTATACATATTTTAAACTAGAATGGATATTCCCTGGCATTACCTGGTATTTAAAGATGCATTTATTCTGCTCGAATGACGATTTATCGGACACTCAAAAGACAGACCTTTGTTCAAACCAATGCATCTACAATCACATGCTCTAGTGTGTATCAGAAAAGTAAATCTTGCTTAAAACCATATGTTGAACCACATGCTCCAATGTCACGCCTCCAGAGAAAAGAAGTTCTCACTTCAATCCACTTTTCCCCAATCAATCCAGAATCAAATTTTATAGTCTCGCTTAAAAATTCATTATAAATTTACAAACAATGTAATTAAAAAAAGTTATTTGAATGCAAAGATTCCAGTCCAAATTCACTCCCAAATTTAGAATCTTGATAAACATTAGAGTTTTTTGAATAGACAAATTTAAAAATGAATTTGCCGAAAATACATGCATTTGATATATTTTAAAATTGAACTTTTTGTTTTACATTTTGTGTTCAAATCTTAATGGAAAGAGCAATATTAATTTTTTCCGATAATGTTAAGATGGAAACTCAGTGGTAAATATTTCTATCGCTATGGAACCAATTTGTATGAAAATTTCTCAAAATTACTCTTCAACATTAAAGAACTCACAAAAACTAATTTGAATTTAAAAAAAAATTTCTGGCCAAGGTACATTGTTAGTTATTATCTGACTGCAAAATCCCTTGTACTGAATTTTATGGCTGTGCACATAGGTGGAGCTAGGATATTTATATGGGGGTTCCTTTAGGGGGTTCTAAAGTTCTTCTCTTATAGTTACACTTGCAATGTATAACACCAATTAAGTGTGAAAAATCACTGGAGATGCTATTGAAACTTTTGGGGGTTCTTAGCACCCTTAAGCCCACCCCCCAGTTCTGTGTATGACTGCACATCCTCAGATTTTCCGCTAGGAATTATATAAGCATATATATATATATTCATCATACAGACATCTTATGTATGTATGTTTGTGTAATGCATTATTTTAGATTAGAAAATGCATTCAGTTTTTCAGTGTTATACCTTGAGAGCCAGCAATACGTATATGCAACAGAGAGTTTTCTCCTTCCTTGGCCCACCGATGCACCTGCGCAACGAATATGAGATGGCACTATAATCCTGTAATGTTTGCAAAGCTAGTTACTTGGAGCGTTGACCTACATATTTCAGTTTTTGTTTTTCATTAGGATGTTGACTAATTTGATAGTATAAACAAACGCATGTGAAAGCTGTTGTGGTAGTTCTGGTTTAAAAGGCATGATGACTGAGAGATTTGGATGGTTTCTTTCATGGCAGTTATTCTGTGTTTTTTTTATCGAAGAGGGGTATGATTAGAAGAGGATTATGGCTTTGAAAGAAGAGGATTATGACTTTGAATTCTTATCGCTGATATTCAGAGGGAGGGAGTATGAGCTAGTAAAAATTTAGTCAGAAGAATTGTAATAATTATGACGAAAAGATTGAAATATTTTTACAAAAGTGAGATTTCACAATTGATGAATGAACTCATAATGATATCAGTAAAGATGTGGATTTTCCGGAAAAATTTGAAACGGAAGATTTTGAAATTATTCTCTATATTACAGTTTAGCTGGAATAATATATTCAGTCACTTTCAAAAGTATTTTTTCTTATATTGCAGCTACAGCCAAACATATTATATAACAAGGCTAAAAAAAGGTTTATATCTAGAAATATATAAAAAAATTCTATGAAAATTTCTTACATCTGTATACTGCAGTTGGCAGCTACAATTTATTATTTTTCTTAACTATGCTTGCTTTAGAAATCTTTTAAAAACATTCTATTACATCTATTATAATGTTTTTTTTATCTTCAAAATTTCAATTTTAAAGCATTTCACAAAAAGAATGATAAGGTATGCAAAAGACATAATAGATAATTTAAAATTGTTAAACCATATCAGAATCATAAATAATGTACTATTTAGTATTATAAAAAGTAGATTATAAAATATTATATTGCATTTCTTTCAATACCTAAAACGTTCTACCATCTTCTTAAAAAATAACAAAAAATAAATTACTAGTTTATTATATGTATAAAAATAAATTATTAAATATATAAACATATTATGCGACAAAAATAAATTTAAAAAATGCTGAAGCACTTTTTGAAACAAATAATTTTATATAATATTGAAAATTGTTTAAAAAATACCTGCTTGTAATTGAACAAGTATCATGAGAAAGGAGAGACAATTTGCAAGATGAGTTAAGCATATATTTAGTGCTATTAAAGCATTTTTCCATAGCCGAACTTGCGGAAACATTCCATTTTTTTAATATTTTTATAAATTTTAGAGAACTTAATACTGAAAGAATAGGCTTCTCAAAACTTTATTTGCTTTTTTTCTGAAAATGAATAAAATGTCACTTGTACCCTTTTGCTTGTCATTCATTCTCTTTAAAATAATGTGCATATATACACATCCTTACCCCCTCCTTCATTTTACTTTTCAGAATTAGAAAAATCAATCAATAGCTTCTTATAATACTATTTGCTTTTCAGAAAAATTGTTTGGAAAGAGTATTATGTTCTATTTACAAATTAATTAAAATTAGTGGAAAATTTTTCAAAAAAACATAGTGGAAAATTTTCTGACCCTCATCTCTAGGTATAAGTGAATAAAATGAAATAGTTGGTTGTGCTCAGAGTTGGGCAAAATACATTAAAAATATATTTTCAATACAAAGTACATAGGTTTTAGGGCATAAAATACAAAATACTTCATTGCAGTGTGTTGGACTGAATTGAATTTTCAATGCAAAACAACATTTGTCCTATATTTTATTGGAAATAAACAAACCTTTAATGTTTGTTACATATTAATATTGGCATTTTAGAAGAATTAGAATGTATTAAAAAATTATGACTTTAAAGACTAGACTCTTTGAAATTTAAAATCTCCATGGTAATAAAGTAAAAACAAATAAAGAAAATAAATGAATCTATGGGAGAATACATTTTATAATACAAAGATATAATAAAAAAAAATAAATTTATGAAGAAACTTTCATATGGTGGCAAATGGTTTGTTCACGTAACTTTTTACGCAACTACAAGCATTTTAATTCTCTTTTGCATACATATTTTGTACAGTCATGTGAATTTCCAGAAAAACAGAAATGACATTTCCCAAACCAAAAATGAAAATCTGAAAATCCTTAGTTAACCCCACAGCCCCAGGGCCTAATTAACGTACAGGTCTCTGGGGCCACAACCCTGGGTTCCAAATTTTAAGGGTATAAGCAGTATATATAAACAGTTCAAAACCTCATTAAAGGAAATTAATTCTTTAATCCGTATTTCAATGGTGATGTTATACATACAATGATCAACAAAACAAACGAGTTTTCAAAACTCACATTAAAATAACAATGGAGTCAAGTCCCTCAAATGCAATAAAACCTGTGTATTTCTGTGATAATGGTAGATGTATTTTAAAGCAAAGTTTATTTAATATGATTTTTTCGCTGTGTTAAGCTTAGCATCCAAAAGTGCCTGGGCTCAGAGTAGCAGATTATTCTCGCAACATGCGGTCTCACAGAAATGCTTCTTCACTCACCGGTCATGAACGAGTTGAAATTTGTATTTAAAATGAAAAGGAAATATGCTTACAGTTTTGTGCAGCTTTACATTACTAATTCTACTGTTGATAGAAATGTAAGCATTTTACAGCAAAACTTATGTTCCATAAAAGTATTGTATCCATATAATGATGTATTGTAGAAATATTTTGTAGGGGAGGAGAGAGTGGGGCAACTTGGGACATTTTTCAGTTATTGATTTTTAGAAATATTTTTTATAATTCAATCTTTACCAACCACTTACCTCATATACTTTAAACAGTTTTGCATACCATAAAAGTATAATCCATTTTAAATTCCTTATAATTAATTGACTTTTTTAGAACCCTTCCAGTGTCCCATCTATGTGACAATGATTTCAAAGCATAAAATATTAATTGTCAAACTTTTTGAGACAAAATTTTGGTTATATTGCCCAATTTAAATGACTAAAACACAGCAGTCTCTGAATTTAAATATAAACAATTGTATACAATGCATATTTATTGAACTTACAATGAAAAATCTGGTAAAAGATCTCACATTTTAGCAGCTAAAAAATGTAGAGGCTACTTAAATAACATTTTTTTTAATATGTAGATAGCAAATTAAAATCATTCCATACAGCCACTGCAAGAAACAATTTCATCATATGTTCCAAGGTGCCCTAACAAGGCTAATTCTTCCTAAAGGCTCCCATTCTTTTAGACTTCCCTATACATGGTGCAAGAAGTTAAATCAATAAATTGAACTCATTGTATGAACTTGCATAGTGTAAAATGGAAGTTGAATGTTATATATTCTTGCATACAACATTGAACTTTTGCAGCTTCAAAGATTGTACAATTTCTTGAATGTAACTGACCAATCTGAATGCTAACTGTGTGTGATGTCAATTCATTTTTATATATTTTTACTGAATTTGTACTTCACTCGTGCATGTACTTTTTAACACTTTATATATGCATTTTTTATTGACTACTTATGTAATTTTAATTTAATTTGTTTGAATTTAGTGTTTTTAATTTTTTTTTTTTTTTTTTAAGTTGTGTTTACTTTTTTTCTTCCTCAGACTCTACATATAGAGACTCTATTTCGCTCCAATTTTACAGGAAGATCTCAAAATTCAAATTTTCAATTTTTTCATTAAAATTTGACTTTGTTCACAATTACTGTCGAAAGATAATTAGGTATTTGTTATTAATAATTTTATTTAATATAAATTTATGATGATTTGTTTACATTACTCACTACTTGCCAGCACCACTTGTATTGAATTAGGGATTTAAAATGAAAAGTTAAACTATGTGCGCAATTGTAGTTGATACTATTTCATATTTAGTAAAAATTATGAAAAGTTAATCAAAAATTAGCAGAAAATTTTACTGCCTGGGCTGTTGATATCCTAAACATCTGGAAAAAATGTATTTATAAATTACAAGTATATCACTTGCACATAAAGAAGAAAAAGCAACATATTTACTAAAAAAGAAAAATAAATACATTTACATATTAATGAAGTAATAAAAAATATTATAAGCAACAAGATCATCTGAGCGCATGATAACTACGGATAAATAATAACAAAGTTGCATATGTAATAAGTTGAACCATGTAAATAGACTAAATTTGGAAGAGTAGAGAAAAATTTCATTCAATAAATCACCTCGTGTAAATTAAAAGTTGAATGGGCAAAACTTGAATAGTCAATTTGTTGAGTCAACTTCTCGTATCATGTACAGGAGCTTTAAGACATGGGTGTATTATTATTTCTTGGCATAAGGAGTACTATACTTTTTGAACACATTGATCAAATCAAATAAAATTTGGTATGATTTTTCCAATCATTTAAACTGGAAAAAATTTATAAAAATGAAATTATTAAAATATTTTGCAAAAATGTACTGACTGTAAATTCGTTAAAATCAAAACGCAATGCCAGATAAATATTTTACTTTCTATAGCAGCCAATCGCTAACACTCTGTGAATCCAAACAGATACTTCAGAATGATCTATGACTGGTATCTTGTAATACGATGAACTGGCTGTAGGCAACTTTTCTACTGACCTTAGGGTCGATAATGAGGTTCTGTTTGTTTGCTATAGCATTTTATTGCATTTTAAAAATTATGAGACGATGCCTTATAAAATTTGTAATTGAAGACCTGATAGCTGCAGGACCAAAAATTTTGTAGTGTGTAACATTCAAAGGACCTGTCGTTATGAAGATTGTATTGTTAGTCAACTTTTAAACATGAAAAGTATATATTTTTAAAAAATTCATAGAAATTTGTCTATTAATAGTATGCTTTCCATTCAAAGTTAGTTTGAAACAGATTTCTTCGATCTTTTCAAGGGTGGAAACTCTGCTGTAATATTTTTGATCACTAAGAAACCAATTTATGTGAAGTCGCTCAAAATGGAGATTCAGCATATAATAATTAAAAAACTAATTTAAAATTTTAAAACTGTATCTTTAGCCTTAACAGCAGTATCACTGTACCGTATTCCATAGCTATGGGTTGCTTAGATTTTTCTCTATGCGACCAACAGACAAACCCACATCTTCCTTTATTATTATAGAAGTGAATGATCTTACAGAGTGATAATATGTACTGTTCTTGAGATATTGTATATTTTTTATCGCCCAAATTCAACGAATCTAAACCAAATCTTGAAAAGATTAAATATAGTCACTGTTATTAAATGACAATGCTTTGTAAGTACTTTTTTCCAGAATAAGTGGATACTATGTTTTAGTAGTTATTGAGCCTTTCGCCAGATATTAGAAATTATACTTTTCCACAGGGAGTAAATAATCAAGTAAATTTAATGAAATTTGGTATGCTTATTTTAATCTTGGTAACAACAAAAAGCCGAATGATTTTCAAAAAGATCTAATACAGTCAAACCCCACTATAGTGAATCCTCGGATATAACAAACAAAATTTTTGGTCCTGTTCAATTTCATATAATGTTATTTTATATGGATATAACGAACCTTCAAACATATGAAAATCGAATATAACAAACTTTATCAATGTCTTCAACTGAATTTTTTTTGTATTTTTCATAATTTTTTCCAGGTTTTTTGCGAACTAACTGAAAAATTACCATTAAAATTAGATATGTTTAGGCTATTAGGACACCAATAAATGCCTATACGTTATTGCAACTGTTCTTTTTATCTTCATCTTCACATTTGTGTTACAAAGTTTATGGGAGACATCTTTTCCTATGTATTTTTGCTTATTTTAACCTGATACTATTCTTGGCTCTTCTGGATAGGCAGACTAAATGGGAACCCTTTTATTCAAAATTGTTTGCATTCCATGTCTTCCTTTGTCATTGTGTCCCCCCCCCCCCCCAAAGTCGGCTCCTCCCCTTTGTTTTTTCCTTTACCAGAACCATTCCTCACTCCCCTTTCTTACCGAATAACTCATTTTTTTCAACTCTATCTATTGTGGTACTTGCCCCCTGGATACTTTCTCTTCTTACTTTGTTTATTTCCTTTGGGACAAATGTGCATTATGAATGCTTCCACAAATTAATTTGTGCTTTTACAGCTATAGTGATTAACACTGGGCACTGCAACATCTTTTTTCAGTATTCGGCATTCGAGGCAGGTACAACATCCAATAAGCATATCTTGGGGAGCAGGAATGTGTTTCTCATTGGTCATTAGGCAGGACAGGTCGGTGATGAAATGATCTTCTTTTCCAAATTTTTGAAACAGGTGAAGCTTCTTATTCTATGATCTAACTTTCTTCAGTCTACGCTGGTGAAAATTTGTTGTGTCAAAAATTCATCCATATGGTGAGCTGTAGATGTAAAGTGTTCTGCATTGAAGATAAAGTGAGCATCATTAGATAAATACAGAATGGATGTAGCCAAGCCGATATCTGCTGAGAATACAATTTGTCCAAATCTGCAGTTGTTACCATGTGGAAAAATCGAGACTCGATAATTTCTGCCATCAGAAAAATTTCTATGTGCGGAAAAGTTAAGAAAGGCCAAACATAAGGATATTGAAAGTGCATTGCTGAAATAGTTCACTATTTAAAGAAGCTGCAATCTGCCAGTATCTGGACAAATGCTTCAGACAAAGGCTGATGAATTTGCCAAATAATTTAGAGAGACTGACTTTTTGTGCTCAAATGGTTAGTTAGACGAGCTTAAGAAGCGGAATAACATTTCTTTAGGAAAAATTGTTGGCGAATCAGGAAGTGTTTTACCATCTGATGTCGAAACATGGAAAAAAATGTTTAGGTTGATGGCTCTTGTCATTAAAATAAAAAATACATTTTCAACACCAATGAAACTGGGCTGTTTTGCAAGATGATGCTAAACCAAACATTAAAATTTAAAGGCGAAAAGTGCACTGGAGGAAAATTGTTGAAAATGTGAACCACAGTCCTTGTGTGTGCCAACATGAATGAAACTGAACATTGTTGGTTCCTGGTGATTGGAAAGTCTCAAAAACCAAGATGCTTAAAAAAATGTAAAAGTTTTCCTGTTTCCTATAAAGCCAACCATAAGGCATGAATGACGTTGGAACTGTTTGTAGAAAAGCTACGAAAGTGGGATAAAGTACTTTTGACCAAAAAGCAGAAGATTTTGCTCTTGATTGACAACTGTAGTTCACATATAGATGTCAAAAAATTACATTGGCATAAGATTGGTTTTTTAACTCTGAATGCAATTTCTATTGAGCAGCCTATGAACCAAGGAGTGATGAGGAGCTTGAAGTGTCAAAGCTTGTGATCACTCCTGTGTCTGACTTTATGTATTTTGGAGGGGTATGACAAAGATGTAAAATGCAATGTTTCTCTTCTTGATACAATGCTAATGCTAGAAAAATCTTGGCTTCTTGTTAAAGAATCCACCATTCGAAATTGTTTTTGGCACGTTGGTCTAGCAAAGAGTGTTGAAGAGGAAGATGAAGACAAGAATTTACTTATCGTGAAGTGGGTAAAAAAACCTGGCATTTCAACATTTTCAGAATGCGACATGGAGCTTTACTAAACATGTGATGACGATGTTGTTGCATGGAAAGATCCGAGTGATGAAGATATTGTGACAGACATGAAATTGAAAAATACTGACATCAAACATTCTTCCTTTGATGTTGATGAACAAGTTGAAGAAATGCATCACATGGAAAGTGAACTCCCTACCATTGCAGATGCCAAAGCAGTGATGTGCGTCATTAATAAGTCTTTGTCCATACAAATTATAGAACCAAGAGTGGAGTTGTTTCAATTTTTGGACAAAATTATGGTTAACATTTTCCTTCATTATGCATCGTACCAGCCCACAGAAGATTACACATGTTTTTGTACTCAGACGTTAGGGTTGCACTGAATACCATTTTTTGCTGAATACCAAATATTCGGTTAAATTGTTTTAAAGGTAATATTTCTATTTTATGCCAATTTAAAATAGAAAATGCTTCTATTTTGTGCCTTTTTTAAATGCATTTACATTTAACATCCTAAATTTATCTGCATTTACATTAAGTATAATTATTAATTTAAAATAAATAAAAAATAAAATAAATCATTCCAAAAGCAAATTAATATAGTAAATGGCTACTTAATCTGGTTTATGTTTATCTGCATAAATTGATAATTGATAGTTAATTTCTGATATGTGATAATCATGGCTTCATGTTATGTTATAGAGAATCTTGCATTTACCTTACATACAAATACAAACCCAAGTTGCTTAAAATATCATTACAAATTAGAATTACAATTTATTCAAGTGAATTTTTGCTATCTTAGTCTCTTCTGTAATGTAACTGATAAATAATTTTATCAAAATTGAAACTGAGCAGTCAAATTCAAACATTGCCAAATCATTTTTCTTTTTAAAGTGCAAAGAATACTTTGCCAGAATGTCTAGCCATTCTTTTTTAAGTTGTTGTCACACCTAGTTTTGCCCGGCCGTCCAAATGGCTACTCAAGTCCTCAGGATGAGTCGGACGGTCTGGGTCTTCAACACCTAGTCTTGCAAACTACAACAGAGTAGGTACTGATAGATAACTAAACAGTTACAGACAGGTGTACCCACCCCGTGACAAAAGACTCAACAAAGTAATCTTCTCTTCAGAAATCATGAAAGAAATTAGAAGGGTTGACTACAATGAGGCCACACACAGAGAAATTCTTTGATTATCTTATTTGACACATTTTAATGGATATAAAGGAATACCTATGGCACCCTCAGTATCTTCTCTATTATCTTAAGTAAATGGGTTACTGATAGAATTTGGAAATAGTTAGAAAGCTGAAAGTAGCTGATAATAATTTCTTGACTGCCTTAAACCAATTTACACTTAGGGGGGGGGGGGGCTGGTATAGTTATAGATATTATAGTTATATTATAGATAGTTATTTTACTTTGCACTTTGCATTATTATAGGAGAATGAGTTTTTATACTAAAAGGAGAAGTCCTGTTTGGTATTTCTTTGAGATTTTAGATGAAGATGCAATGAAGGCTAGATGCAAGCTTTGTAAAATTTGTGTTTGTAGAGATGGTATTGGAAGAAAAGCTACAACTGCATTAAATAACCATCTGAAAATGAAACATCCACATCAACTGAAAGAAAATATAAGTTCAAGCAATGTGGAATCTGAAGCTGAAGTGTTTGATGCAAATCAAGACAGTCTATGCAGTAGTCGTGGTGTAAAAAGAGAACAGCAAACTTTACAGGCTTGTTTTCAGAAAAAAAAACTGTGGGATATCAAAGATGCAAGATCAGTAGATTTACATTATGCCATAGGTGAAATGATTGCCATTGACAATCAACCATTCAGCATTGTAAATGATATTGGTTTTAAAAATCTTATTGGAAAAAGCCCAACCTCAGTACCAAATACCATCAAGGAATTATTTTACTGATAATGTCATACCTGATATTTATTTAAAATGCAAAAGTAAAATATCATCACTAATTGAAATGGCTGAAGCAATTTCAGTTACATCTGACATATGGACTTCACTTAATAATTGCAGTTTTATTAGTTTTACTGCCCATTAAATTACTACTACAGATGTTGAAAGAAAAAGTGCTGCTCATAATGTTGTTGTTGTTGAAACCCAGACCGTCCGACCTACCAGAAAGGTGTAAGGTAACTGTTTGGGCTGCTCATAATGTAAAGCTCTTTCCTGGCAGTCACCGTTGCCTATGTGATAATAAAGGCCGGGAAATTTTGTGTATTTTCGGCCAGAAATGGGCGACAGCTTAGTTCGCTTAAGTGTCCGCTAGGATCGCTTTTATTTCCTTTTCTTTCGCAGTTTTTCAATGTAAACAATGATGCACTCATAAGGGTTTGGGTGCATTTTTGTTTATTGTAAAGCTTTTTCTTTATAATTTTATATTTGTTATTTTTTATTAAATTATACTGACTTTTATAGCATTAATATAACAATATTGTGCAAAAATAATTCGGTAAAAATGGTAATTCGGTAAAAAAATAAGTGATTTAAATCAATAATTTTTTTTAAACCAAATAATTAAAATAATCTTGATTTAAATGTTGATTTAAATCAATCTATCTTGTCAACTCCCCCCCCCCCCCCTTTCAATTTTTTTTTAATTATACACTCCCCAGTTTATGAATCCTGAAGAAACTCCGTGCGGGGGGGGAGGGGGGTATTTTATGGTATGTTAATGGAAAATTGGATTTAAAAAAATTAAAAATCTTTTAATTTTTATTTTATATAATTTATAAAACTTAATTTTTATTTAATAATAACTAAAATAAAAAATTGAAATTTTTAAAATTATTAAAAAAAACTTGTTAATAAAAAAATTTCGCTTTTAAATTGAAAAAAAAATTCACTTCTGACATCCCCCTATGGAAATTTTTGGCTTCGCGCATGTTTACAGGTATATTTCCTTCTTCCTGTAAAAATTATTTTAACATTTTAATAATTAATAATATTTGCCTTTTTTAATTTACTAAACGATAAAACATATTAGACATTAATTTTGTACTTTTTTTTAATTTACAAAACTAAAAATGTTCTAGATTAAATAAAAAATAACTATATTTATTTAACAAATAATATGCAAACAGATGCGGATTTTAATTTATTAGATAATGTAAAGAAATCTAAAAATACCTGGATTATAAGAACTTTGACAGTAATAAATCAGCTCTTACAGGAAATAACAGCGCCCTCTACCAACTGTTCTGGAACTACACATTCCCTGCTTTCTAGATCAAAATTTCCCGGCCTTGTATGTTACATAGGCAACGCAGTCACACAGGACAAAATATTGGTGAAATGTTAAAACAACTAATATCAGATTGGAATGTATCTAAAAATTACATATTTTGATTCAAGATAATGGGCCTAACATGGTCAAAGCTGTTAAGGATGCACACATAAATAATGCATCTTGCTTCATTCATACTCTGCAGCTAGTTATACATGATGGAATTGAATCACAAAGAGTGTTTAAAGATATTATTTCAAACTCAAGAAAATAGTTACACATTTCAATCATTCTCCCCTGGCCTGTACTAATCTACAAAAAATACAAACAGAAGAGTTGCATATAACTCCCCAAAAACTTATACAAGATGTAAGCACGAGATGGAACAGTACTTTCTACATGTTAAAACGTCTGATAGAACAAAAAAGGGCTATTACATTATTTTCAACAGAGTACAGAATTAGTAATTTAAAAGCAAATGAGTGGGGCACTGTAGAACCTATCCTTCATCTTCTCGAGCCATTTGAAGAAATTACAAAAATTATAAGTAGTAAAGAATCAATTCCAACTGTTTCAACTTTGAAACTCTACTTATCAAAGAATGGACCAGAATTCTTCGGTGTTGATGCAATGAAAGAGACATTGAAGACTGGACTGGCGGAACGCTTTTCAGGCATTTACAAAACAAATTCTTTTTTTTTTATCAACTCTACTAGACCCACGTTTCAAAACAGCATTTTTCACTAATGAAGATGAAGTGGAAGAGGCAGTATCTGCTCTCAAACAAAAAATGCAGGAAACTAATAATGAGTTGACGTTGATGACAAGTGATACAGAAATTACACCGAAAGAGAAGGATAATTATTTTTCACAAAACGTGCACAATTTCTTTTGACAGTGCTTTAGTGAAATTGCTAAATCCACAGAAACAACTTCAAATAAACATTACAGTTCATTTAAACAGACAAATAAAATAATTCTAATGAAGTGAATGTTTACTTATCGTTACACTTGATAGTTGATACCAAGGAACAACAATCCATTGATGTGGTGGCGAGAAAATCAGTATTCCAGCCCCATACTTGCAAAGATAGCAAGAAAGTACTTGTCTGCACCAGCTAGCAGTGTTGATAGTGAACGTTTATTTTCAGAAGCAGGGAATGTTTATAAACCAAAACTTAATAGGCTGCAACCTGAATATGCAGAACGCCTAATGTTCCTGTACCATAACTTACCTCTATTAAACTTTGATTACAAAGGATAATTAGTTTATGTTTTTAAACAATATTTCATATAGTGTAAAACTTAAGAAATTAAAATACTGCAAAATTGAATATTCATCCAAGTGTTTTTTTTTTATATATATATATTAATCATCTTCACCTTTTTTTAATATTGGTGAAATGATAGATTTTTTTTTTTGGCTGCATATTTTATAAAAAATTAACTGTTATATTTTTGAACACGTAATATTATGAGTTTTATTTTCTGGTTACTGTTTCATATTTAAACGAGTTAATAAGGTTAAGGTGTGATAAGATTTAAGAAAAATTGAAAAAACAACAAAATTTAATATCGGTGTTTTCCTTTACATCAAAATTATTTTAAATGTGATAATATTGGTAACAATTTGAATTAATTTTGTACTATGATACTAAAGCTTTCATTCATTATATTAAAAAATGTGCTTTACCAATTGTCGAATATTTTAATTTTTTTTTACTATTTGGTTCGGCCGAATATTGAAGTATTCGGCCGAAACGAATATTCAGTTTGACTGCCAAATAGGCAGTATATCGAATACCAACCGAATATTTGGTGCAACCCTATTAGACGTCAAGTAAAAATTAAAAGTAATTTCTCCAATATTTTTTTAATTCATTTATAGTCAATATATATTTTTTAATGCATAAAATGATCATTCATAATTATAAATGTGTATTTTAGAGGGAGATGTGTATTTTGCGGAAAGTATAAATCATGATGTTTATGCTAAGTAACTAAACGTATATAATTATTATTGTATGGTAAAACTGAAAAGAATGAAAAAACATTTAATAACGGCACATAATAATAAATGTAATTAACCCATAATATAAACTTTTTTTCAAATTAGAATTATTTTTCACGTCTCTTGGTAGGTGTTGTTGTTGTTGAGACCCAGACCGTCCGACCTACCAGAAAGGTGTAAGGTAACTGTATGGACGGCCGGGAAGTGCCACCCAATTTAGACCGGAACCCAGTGGGGGAGGCATCCACAGGGACCGTACCCTCCTTCCCCTACCACCAACCTCTTGGTAGGTGTGACAATGCTAATCAGATTTTTATGATTTTTGCCAAGATCATCCATTTTTCTTATTGAATCGGATATAGCAAATCAAAACTTTGAGCTTTTGAAGGTTCATTATAGTAGAGGTTTGACTGTAATAAGGAAACTCTAATTTATGTTATTACTTTTACACAAAATGAAAATTTCTTATCCTAGAAAAGAAATCATGTGTTGAACATATCAGATTTTCATATACAATTTTTATCTAAAGCCCTGGTTATGAATTTGGGCAATTTTAGAAAAGTTTTAAGTTAAAAATATGTAATACGGATATTTTTAACTGCATATTTTTAAAAATATGTTAGACATAAGATAATTGAGCAAAAACAGCAGACCAGAAATTTCATGTGTTTTGTGGATATGCATATAAAATCCCTGTATGAGCAAAAGGAAATGATGATTTCTTAAAAAGAGAGTAATTTTAAGAACTGTAACTTTTTCTTTAGTATATCAGAAAGGTATATTAATTTATATCGCAAACATTTATATGAGCTAAGAAAAAGATAAATTATGAGAAAATAATATTATTGCTTAAAATAGTACTTGGAGAATCGAGTCTAAAATAAAAATAAAAAATTCTGAATTTCGTTAATTCCCTTTGTTAAGTAGATAGATAGAGTTATAGCCAGATCTGCTAATAGACAAACCTCTGCAATTGCCTTTGAGAACTAAAATAAATACATTGCTTAAAATTTCTCAAACTTAAGAATTAGTACCATAATTTCCAGTTAAAAGTCACAGCCATGTAAATGCTGCATGATTAAAATATACAAGAAAAATATAGGCTGAAACTGTGACAAAAATAAATTAAGTTCAATTCTCATTTGTTAGTATGATATATTTAGCAGCATTATCATAATGTCTACTCTGTTATGCAAAAAGTAAATTTTAAGTTAGAGTAAGTTGGAAAATAGTAGACATTTTTAAAATACATCATTTTCATCTAAAACCACAAGTCTTATCTGCACAGAAAATAAAATTGTGGTGCATTAAAAAAAATCTGATGTGGGCAACACGACTTTCCTTATATAATATAATAAATTTACTACTTTTACAGTAAAAAAATAGGTTTTTCTTATAGTAGATACTTATATTCTTTCCAAGATATTGAATTTTCGACAATTAGTCGTCATTTTCATTGATGTAGCGTCATTTTTATCCATTTGGCGAGATTTTCATTAATTTGGCAACATTTCAAAATGTCGCCAAGTTGGCGACATTCCGCCAAATTCGTCACCAAAATCTCGCTAAGCATTAAAAAGCGAAGAAATAAGTTATTCCTACAGCAGATAAATGACTATTGGCGTTCAAATACAAAAGTATTACTCAAAGTATCTTTTTTCATGAATGGAATGAGCTAGATCCACGAGAATGATGTCATCCAATGTATCGCATGGTATTACATATGAAAAGTGAACATGTTTCTCAATAGGAAATATTTTTTTTTATTTTATATGACTTTTTGATATTTTTTTTTGAAAAATATGCAATATCTCGAGAACGGTTTGTTAGCGTTCTAAAATTTATGTAAATCGTTTTCTAATGAAAAGTTACATAAGAAATGCCCATTTGCGTAACTTTATTAGCGGTTTTGATTTTTTGACGATTTTTTCAAAATTTCATGCGAAAATTTAGGGGGGTTCTGAATATTCGATTGCGTATAAAAACAATAGGCTTCCAGTGTTTAAAGATTATGATTTTTGCACCAAATTTTGTTCATTCGTTCGAATCGGTTCATTCGTTCGTCAGTTATCGTCTCCACAGACTCACTGACACACACACACACATACTTTCACACACACATACTTTCACACACACACACACACACAGACATCACTTCAAAAATTTTGATTCGTGATCAGGGATGCTTGAATCGTGCTCTCCCGTCGAAAACTCGAATTCGAATTTTCGACCCCGTCACAGTACTTTCCTTATACATTATGTATATAAGGAAAGTAATAAACAAGAATTGTAATTCTGTCATAATTACAAGTTCCACCCAGATAAGAAATTGATATTCTCACTCAGGTTTGCAAAGCTAAATAAATTTTAGCTCATATAAACTAATGCATCCTTTTCATCAATCAAAAGCTCAAACATAACTCACCTTTAAAATTAGGGATGCCGATTTGTTGGACATTTGATTTCATTTGAATTTAAATCATTGACATTAAAACAGGAAAGCCTTGGTATCTGATGTTTACAGACGGTGTAAATGTTGCAGGAGGTAAAAAATTAACTTATACATAAGAAAGCTTGTGTACATATTTAAACTATTAAAATAAAACAAAAGATCATAATGAATACAGAAATCTTGCTCTTTTATTATTGGATTTTTTTTTTTAACTAGATATATAATTTATTGCATTGAATAGAATTATTTTCCAACACTTTAATTTCAGAATTACTAATTTTATACATATCAGTCCCATGCACGATCAAATGCTATATTTCTAAGGATATTAAATGAATAATTCCCACCAATATGACAGGAATTATCAAAGAAAAGTTCAATTTTCAGATATATTGTGACGTTTCATAAAAGTTGCTAAGCAGAGCAGACACACAGATGAAGATCAAAGCTTTTCTTATAAAGTGTAAATGTTTCTCAATAAAATACAAAACTTTTTTTCTTTAATCTTTTAATTAAAGTTATGAAAGTGTCTGATTTCATCTAACATTTTATGGTAAAGTAGTTGTATTTTTTATTTTTACTATAGGATTCTGTCTGTCCTATTTATGTTAACATACCACTTTCAATTGGAAAAGCTCCTCCAACTCCCAAATCAGGTGATATTCCAATACGTAAATTATCAAATGATTGGTGTGAGTACATTGATGAAGAAACAGCACGGAAGTATTATTATCATTCTTCCTCTGGTAAAGTCACATGGAAGCCTCCAAGACGAAGGGAAAACATGCAGGTTGATAACAGTTTGTATATAAATAATTTAAAATATTCAAATATATTGGTAAAATGACTAGTGAAATGAGCATCACCTTATGCAGTTGAGCTTTTTTTATCAAACTGTATGATACAGGATACATAGGATTGTCACCTTCTACTTTCTGAAGAACTGAACAATAAATAATATAATTAGATTAATGCAAATTCCTAACATATACCAAACCACAGTATACTTAGAAATATTCACTCTAATTAAACAGGAAAATGGTAAAATAATATCCTAGTTGTACTTGAAAAAATTTTAAACTTTTACATTAATAATAACATTTTATTAATATATGAATATGTCAATAACAATTACACAAGAAGGAGATTTTGTACATTTGACTAGTTAAATATGTGTATTTGCACATTACAAGCAAAAAGTTTTAACATTTATTGGCATAGTTTAAGATTTATTAAATTGTTGTTAATCAACATTGTTTCTTATATGTTTATCTCTATGTCATGTTATCTCTCACGCCACGGATGTGTTTAAAAAAATATTGAATTCTGAACATAAATAATTATTCAGCTTCATTTACTCCAGTTATACACTCATTGCCATAAAAATTTGTACACTAAGAACAAGTTGTCAGAATCGAACGAAATTTTATATATGTGAGTGCAACGTTGATATAAGTAAGTAATTACAAAATCAAAGCAAAAGGATCATTTATTACAGAAAAAACTACAAATGAATGGGTGTTCTAGTATCCTGTTGGGCCACCTCTAGTGTGAATACACAATGCGATATGGGTGGGCATTGAAGCATACAGGTCCTTATACTGTCCTGCGTTATCTCACTCCACAGTTGTTGTAAGCGCACCTCTACTTCGAGCAAACTTGTAGGCTGGCCAACTTGCAGTCCCAAATGATCCCAGACATGCTTGATCGGTAACAGATCTGGGGATCAGGCAGGACAGAGCAGGGTGGTAATGTGGTGGAGGCATTCCTGTGACACCCTTGTTGTGTGTGGCTGAGCATTGTCCTGTTGCATAATGCCTCCTGGGAGCCCTGCCATGAGTGGTAGCACATGTGACTGAAGGATGTCACAAATGGGCTGTCATAGTTCCGTGGATCAATATTAGAGGTGACCGGGTGTCACATGCAACGACACCCCATACCATCACATCAGCTGTGGGAGCGGTGTGCTGCTGTAAAGCGAAGGCAGGATTGAGGTGTTCACCATGGGGCCTCCACACACGTACACGGTTGTCATCACTGCCCAAATTGAATCTCAATTCATCGCTGAAGACAACCTGGTTCCATTCGGTTGTGGTCCAATCCCATCGAGTGCGACACCACTCCAAACGGATTCAACAGTGTGTGGGTGTTATTGGCAGCACACGTAATGGGCGCTGCAATACCAAATGTCCTTCAGCCAGGAGCCTCGTGATGGTATGGACAGACACAGGGGCCCGTAGTAAAGGTGCTGCCTATATCCAGAATGCGGACAATGATGCAGTTGGCACTGTGCATGCATATCGAGTAATGTGACGGTCTTCTCGGCTATTGGTTTGCTGAGGGCATTCTGAGCCTTGCCGCCATGTATGCAACCTCTCTCTCATCCACTGGTCCCAACATCTCCTCACAGTAAAATCAAAACAACCTAGGTGATGGACTACTGGCCGAGCTGACCACCTGGCTTCCATCATCACGATGATTCTGTCCTTCTCGAACTCTGACAACTGATTATATTGTCTTCGATGGCAGCATAACGGCATTCCTAATGAAAAGCGCCGCCATGCAACAGATTAAGTACAAAAAAAGCCTCTGCGTACCTTTTTCTGTGCCAGACAGAAGGAAGTTAAACACCCTCTGGTGGCATTATGCAATACGCAATCACTCTGTATTTCTAATCATTTGCATATCTGCCAGACATGTACCTTCATGCCAAGTTTCATTACGATCCCACAATTACTTCTTGGTGCACACATTTTTATGGCAATGAGTGTATTTGCAATATACAAGTTATCTCAAATATTTATCTACAGTTTTCTCGCTTTTAGACAATATTTACTGGAACTAAATATTAAAATTATTTCTGATAATATATAATTAAGTGATGTATATTCTGAAATTAAGTAGTTTAAATATATATATATACACACACGCTCATATTTTGTAAAAATTGCAACACCATAATAGAATCACGTGATTGAGCTGAAACTTACAATAAATGCAAATTAGAGTGTGCTATGCAAGAGATTAGAATTTCAGAGTCACCGCACATGTGTGGGCTGAGCAGCACCCTCTGAACTGCTGTTTTAACCGTATAAATAGAGAGCTGTAGCAGGACATTGGAAATAGTCTATAGTTGTCTGTCAGCGGTAAACACTTCATGAGAAGTCTCTATGCCTCTATGATAACAGAGGGTGCCATATGAGCAAGTTACAGAGTTTGAACGGGGATGAATGATTGGCATTCCTGAAGGGGGGTTTCTTATTGTGCAATACCAGCTCGTATAGAGCGCAATGCCACAACAGTGATGCAGGTGTGGAAGCAGTGGATTGAAGAGAACTGGATGTGTCGAATCACAAATCCGGCAGTGGGTGATGAAATGTTATGTCAGCATGGGATGATAGACATCTCATCTGCATGACAGTGCTGGACCATACAGCTTCATCTCGATAGTTGGCAAAACGTTGGAGCACTGTTACAGGTGTGTCATTGTCTGCTCCAACAATTCATCAGCATCTGTTGCACTGTGGACTGTGTGCAAGAATTCCTGTGTACAGGATTCTCCTGATGCAAAATCATCGACGCCTACAATAGGCTAATCAACATAGACACTGGCATGTCAATTGGCAACAAGTCGTCTTTTCTGATGAATCCTGCTTTAATTTGGGTTACAGTGATGGCTGCATCCACGTTAGACTTTATAGCTGTGAACACCAGCTTCCGGTGTATGTTATCCAATGTCATACTGGACGAACGACAAGCATGATGGTCTGGGGCACCATCGAGTATTTTGGACGATCTCAACTGCTAAGAATTGTAGGTAATCTCAACAGCAACCAGTACATCAGAAAAGTTTTGGAGTGCGAAGTCATACCTTTCCTTCAGTGCATTCCTGGAGCCATATTTCAACGGAACAATGCCCATCCACATGCTGCTAGGCGTGTTCAAGACCTTTTTTAAGCACATCAGTTACAGTTTCTTCTTTGTCCTACCTATTCACTGGATATGTTACCTATTGAACATGTCTGGGATTTCGTCGGTCGGTGTCTCGCTTGTGATGTTCGTCCTATAGCTAATACAGCTGAACTTTAGGTTCAGATAGAAGCAATCTGGAATGCTCATCCTCAGGTACAAATTCAAAATCTGTTTGATTCAATGCTACGTCGTATAGAAGCACTTATTGTAGCACGTGATGGCGTTATGGCAGTTAACTATTGCCATTTATACCACCTGCACCAAAACGAACTAGAAGCGGCTTTTCTCTGTGTATCTGATAACTGAGGATACCGTTTCCTGTTTTGGGACGCCTGACTTCCAAAGACTCCCGATGGGGATTTGTACATAACTTTAACGCCTGTGACAGTATGTTGGCATGTGGAAGCCATAATTTTCGTCACCGGCATGTGTGAAAAACAGTACGATGGTGCACATCGAAAACATGTGGCGTACATGGGGGACACCTCCATAAATGAGCCCCAGACCAACGATGACCAATGAGATGGTCGGTCACTCCTTTTGGGCCGTATACAAAATTCAGTCTAGAAAAAAAACTTTCATCAATTCGGACGACTAACTCCTGAAATCTCAACTTGAATGGTCGAACCTCCGCTCGACTGCCTCGAACTTAACGTTCCCAATATCAGGACTTAGCCGCCTGCCGCAGAATCTCTCTGCAAAGCATTACAATGATGTACATAGAGCTGTAAATTTTACTGTAAATAAATGTGTTTTTATGCAACTTTAATGTTCTGCCTAGAGAACAACAACAAATGTCGGGGGATTGTGCCGGGCATTAATACCACATGTCAGGTTTAGTCCACACAATCAAAAAAACAAAACCACAAAAACCCCACCGCTTCACCAAATACTGATTTTCGACATGTAGTATTGTTTTTTTGCTTTGTAAACTTAATTATTTATTTGTATCGATACAGATCATTTGTGGAATAAATTCCATTAATTTCTGATGATTTCTTCATGGTATTACAATATTTACAAACAGGAGTTTATATATATATATATATATAATTTACAAATG
Organism: Amaurobius ferox; assembly: GCA_951213105.1. Taxonomy (NCBI): domain Eukaryota; kingdom Metazoa; phylum Arthropoda; class Arachnida; order Araneae; family Amaurobiidae; genus Amaurobius; species Amaurobius ferox. Next base: position 110,286,079 of record OX578142.1, on the reverse strand, counting down.
TAAAGCTAACTGTAATAGCCGCTTGAAAAATTATTTCTCTTACGTATAATATGCAAACATGGCGCTAAGCTGCCCTTGTACAGATTTACCAATATATTTACCAAAAGGAATACCTAAAAACTGAAAAGCAATAGAAGAATGCGAAAGACGAAAAGTATCACAAGTGGCCGGGGGGAGTTGTGACCCCTACTCTCCGTTGAGCAAATGCTTTATGCCATGGCGACACTCCCGGAAGCCGATACTTATACATGGAATGGCTTTAATACCATCAATACCGAACAGCAAAAACCCACAGCAAAAATACAAATATTCAAATTGAAAGATACACGAAAAACCAGTTCAATTTCTCTATGCTTTAACAAAAGAAACTACCCTATAACCCATCTCTACAAAATTCAAAAACTAATCTTACCAAAAATGTCCGATGTACAAAACTCCAACCAGAAGTCAACCTCACCAATATTCGAACCCAATTCACGTGAGACAACGCTATTTATACAAGGTTTTAACAGTTTAAATATCTGCCCTTACATTCAGTTACAGTTAGCCCATTGAATTCTGAAAGTATTTTAATTACAAAACTCATGGGGTAACCATGTTTTACAGCTTCATCCATAAACTCTGTATCGTATAGTATTTGATCACTTTCTCTACTATTCAAACGTTTATTTCTATTCAATTGGTTAATGATAATATTACGAAAAACATTTTTATGTAAATTACTTGACCAAGGTGTTATGAAATTTATTTTAAATGGAAAAATTTTTCTCTTATCAAAAATTCTGAAATATGTTTTATCATTGTTTTTAATTATACACAAGTCTAAATAATTTAAACTTTCATCCGAATTGCAAGGAGTTTCTATAAGTTTTAAAGTTTGTGGATAAAAACTAAAATCCATTTTAAAATCTGCAGCATTACAACACAAAATCACGTCATCGACGTATCTCATGTAAACCATTTCATTTAGTATATGGGTACCCGTTTCATACTTGTCGAGATAGATGTCTGCAAGAACCGAAGAACAACTTCCCCCCATAGGGATACCTTTAATCTGCTTGTAATAACCCTTACCATTGTAATGTACAGTTTCACCAATGCAGTATACCTTGTCAGCGACATCAATAAATACAATTTGTGTGTATTGTATAATTCAATCACTATATTAAACAAATCATTTATATCAATATTATTGTAAAGATCGCTAAAATCATAGCTCTTATACACCACATTATGCGGTATGCTCTTTAATTTATTAATAGCTTCAAAACTGTTTTTTATGAAATAAGATCCCTGGTTTCTGAGATCAGCAATAACTGGCCTGAGCACCATGAGTAACCTTTTGTTTGCATTGGTTAAGTATGACTTATATCCTATAGTTACAGGACGAAATTTAACTGGATTTTTATGCAGTTTGGGTATGAGCATGAGATAAGGAAATTTAATGTTACCAATACCAATACCAGAAAGTTTATACATTGCCTCAATACGATTTACTATTTCTATTTTAGATTGATTGACTTGCAAATATATCTTCTCATCATTATAACAATTTAATAGCAACTCCATATAGTATTTTTTACAAGTTAAAGCATAATTATCCGTAACCTTGTCTACATAAGTGATAACAAATCTATTTTGTAAAGCTTCCAATTCTTTTTTGTTAAACTTCAATAATTCGCCATGATCTCTATACCTGTTATACCAGTAATAAATTTTATTCATTATTTTACTTTTCCATTCACTGAATACCTCAGTAGATAAACTGTGCTCAACAGCAGTGTTATAGATGAATTTGATCACATCCCTTTCTACAGGGCCAACGGCCGTACCGTGCTGAAAACACCGGTTCTCGTTAGATCACCGAAGTGAAGCAGCATCGGGCGCGGTTAGTACTTGGTGGGTGACCACCTCGGAACGCCGCGTGCTGTTGGCCATCTCGGGTGCGGTATCCCCGTGGTTTACGCGCTAGATTTGCACGCTGCCACAAATGCCGCCGTGTTCATGCGGAGTACGATCACGTTAAACATGTGGGTCCGTAAGTCCTTCCGAGAGGTTGGTGGTAGGGGAAGGAGGGTACGGTCCCTGTGGATGCCTCCCCCACTGAGTTCCGGTCTAAATTGGGTGGCACTTCCCGGCCGTCCATACAGTTACCTTACACCTTTCTGGTAGGTCGGACGGTCTGGGTCTCAACAACAACATCCCTTTCTACAGAAAGTACGGCTTTATCATATTCTTGAAATCTTTATCATATTCTTGAATTTTTGATAAGAGAAAAATTTTTCCATTTGAAATAAATTTCATAACACCTTGGTCAAGTAATTTACATAAAAATGTTTTTCGTAATATTATCATTAACCAATTGAATAGAAATAAACATTTGAATAGTAGGGAAAGTGATCAAATACTATACGATACAGAGTTTATGGATGAAGCTGTAAAACATGGTTACCCCATGGGTTTTGTAATTAAAATACTTTCAGAATTCAATGGGCTAACTGTAACTGAATGTAAGGGCAGATATTTAAACTGTTAAAACTTTGTATAAATAGCGTTGTCTCACGTGAATTGGGTTCGGATATTGGTGAGGTTGACTTCTGGTTGGAGTTTTGTACATCGGACATTTTTGGTAAGATTAGTTTTTGAATTTTGTAGAGACGGGTTATAGGGTAGTTTCTTTTGTTAAAGCATAGAGAAATTGAACTGGTTTTTCGTGTATCTTTCAATTTGAATATTTGTATTTTTGCTGTGGGTTTTTGCTGTTCGGTATTGATGGTATTAAAGCCATTCCATGTATAAGTATCGGCTTCCGGGAGTGTCACCATGGCATAAAGCATTTGCTCAACCGGAGAGTGGGGGTCACAACTCCCCCCGGCCACTTGTGATACTTTTCGTCTTTCGCATTCTTCTATTGCTTTTCAGTTTTTAGGTATTCCTTTTGGTAAATATATATATATATATATGATACATATATTTTAGCCTAAGCCTTAAGCCTAAGCTTTTCCCCAGTAACGCATCTTTGAATTCACCATAAGTATTCCAAATTCCTATCTCTTAGCCATCACTTGTGAAAGCAGGTGGATAGCAACCTCATTAAATTTTATTATATACCTCATTAAGTTTTATACCACGCCACTAATATTAACAAGTGGTCGAACACTTAATTGTACACTTCATCTTTCCCTCGATCATACCATATATGGTCACGAATCCTATCCCTGTAAATGTTTTAAGATGCAAAGGGCACTTCTAATCAAGTGTTAAAGCCTAATGAACGCCAAGATAAAAAAACACATGGCTCATATCATAAGCCCTCTCCAACTCCAAGCCTCTCATAGCCTATCATGGCCCCTCCGAAGTGGACTATATAATGTACTTGTAGAGAAAGTTGGGTAGAGATGGCACTGGAATTTTGTACGAGCGGGTCGCTCAGGACCACGGTCAGACCCTATAATGATGTCTATTGAATAGTTACAATAAAATAAATTCTGGTGCTGAGAAAATGTCTATATCTTGGATTACTACCATCGCGAATGTGACATATATATATATATATATATATATATAATTGAAGATGTTTATGATTACTTGTAATATATATATACCCGAGAAATACCAAAGAAAATTGCTTGTAAACTGAAGGTAAAGGTAAAAAAAATTTTTGTAAATCAGAAGCCAAGTGTAGCACGATGAGCTAGGCCTTTTTTAGCTCCCAAGAAGTTTGGAAATGGAATAAATGGAATCTAGTGAATATTAAAGGAATAAAATGAATATGAAAATCATTTCTAAAACCATGTACGTTATCAAGGGCCATACATGTTTCATTAATGCTGATTCTACGTTTCTGTGTACACTACTGTAAAATGTATTACAGAAATAATGTACATGCCCCGACGTAGAAGAAAAGACAAAGTGGATCAAATACACAAAAAAATCAATCATGAATATAAAATATTCTGTTACACCAGCTTGTGGCTAATTATTGAAATGAGGATACAAAGTATTATAAAGAAATATCAAAAGAATTTAATGAAAATAAAATGAAAATATATCTACCCCTAGTACTGTGGTACTTCTGGAAAAGCATGTGTATTACCAATCATCTCAGAACAGGTTACAGTGAATTTTTAGTTACTGACTAAGCAGTTTTCGAAAAGCAGGTTAAAGTGAATTATACGAATTGTTTAACTGTTAGAAGAAGACATGGAGATTATGACTTATTTAGAAATTTTAGAGTATGATCTGTCAATATGTTGCTGTAATTGTTGCAAGTTTTTGAATTTAAATTTAAAATGTGTTTTAATAAAAGAAAAAATAAGGTTGGGCGGGTAGTTATTTTTGATAACGGTGTTGATGAATTTATGAAGATGTTCTTTGTAGTAACAAGGTGTGCTTAACATTTTGATTCTTAATAACTGGTTATTAATAATATTTCTATATACAGATTTGGAAAGATTGGAAGAGAAATGTTGAAGTTTATTTACTTTGAAGTTATAAGTTTCTGTTTTGTCATAGATTTTAAATTTTATTGTATTTGCATTTTTAATTGTTAAACTAACGTCTAGAAAATTTATCTAGTTGGATGTATATACATTTTCAATGAGTTGTAGATTAGTGGATAGAAATCAAAATTTAATTTATTGGCCTCATTAGTAATTCCAATAATAATAAGATCATCAATATATCTGTACATTATATGACTGTTGAAGGGGCTCTGATTTTCGTAAAAATATATCTGTACATTATATGACTGTTGAAGGGGCTCTGATTTTCGTAAAAATGTAGATAAAAGTTGGCCAGTATGGTGGATGATTTACCTCCCTGTGGTATTCCTTTATTTAATTTATATATGCATTTTCCTTGAACTATATACTGTTTGAACAAAATGAATTTTAATAAAGTTTTGAATTTTGGAAATATGTTTTTTGCCTGAGTAAATTGTTCATATAAAAGTAGTATGACTTTATATAAATCATTAATGTCTATATTATTAAATAGGTCTTTGAAATCAAAAGTTTTTACATCATGTATGTAAGGGATTAGTTTTATTTTATTAATTAGTTCTATACTATTTTTGATTATATGTGTTTTTTGTGCAGTAAAATAATCATAAATTTGATTGAGTATGATTAGAAGTTGTTTGTCAGCTGCATTGGTATATGAATTATATCCTATAGTGACTGTTCTAAATGAAATAGGTGTTTTATGGAATTTAGGTATGAGTACCAAGTAAGGAAAATTGAGATTGTATTTTTGTTTAAGAAGTTTGTAGTAAGCTATTATTTGTTTATTTATAACATTGATATGAGTGTATAAAGGAGTTAAAGAAAGAGAGGTACTGAGTTGCAATATATATATATATATATACAGGGTGTCCCAAAAAGATTGAATTCTTTACCTGTTGGAGATAAGTGGGCAATGTAAATTCCAAAAATGTTGAAAGTAAGGTAGGAAATAAGACTGTTAATGAAATAGTACTCCCATTAATTTTCAAAAAGTTCACTTTTTAAATTTTTATACGACCCCCTTAGACAAGTTTAGTCAATCACAAATGCATCTAACTAAAGCATTACACAGATAGAGATCATATAAAGCAGTGGTACTCATTACGCAGTTGGATATCTTATGTATTATCATTCAGTTTTATCTTTTTTGTGATATGTCACAAATTTACATTTTTAATTTGATATATGGTCCCCATTCAGAATGTTCAATTTTCAATTAAATATAACTCGCTCAATTTTAAAGATACAAATATGCGGGGTTTTTTAATGATCTTGTTGCATTAAAAATAAGAAAATTTCTGATTGACGAAATTTGTCTAGGGGGTGGGGGGGGGGGGGTTCCATATAAAAATTAAAAAAGTGTAACTTTTTTTAAATTAATGGGAGGACTATTTCATTAATGTAGTCTTATTTCCTACCTTACTTTCAACTTTTGGCAATTTACATTGCCCACTTATCTCCAACAGGCAACAGGTAAAGAATTAAGTGTGTTGCAATCTTTTTGGGACACCCTGTATATATATATATATATATAAAATATGAAAATACCGTGAAATATAATATTATAAAATCATCAGAAATCACACTTAAAAGGCGCAAAGCTGCACTAAAAAGAGGATTAAAAATATTTTCTAAATGAAAAGAGATATGGATGGAAGCAATATACCAAAAGATGGCCGGGGGGAGTTGTGACCCCCTCACCCTAGTTAAGCATGCTTTGCGTCGCGACAACACTCCCGGAGAGCTGGTATGTTGCAAAATAGAACACATACTACAAAATAGATACATACATACACACACGCACACTCTCTCTTGCAGTAAAGTATATGCACCTATAACAAATTAAGCTACAGCTGTCGAGCTCGGCACGTATGTATTGTTTGAGGAAATATGATTAAAATTTAGGAATAAAGAAACATTTAAGAAATGGTGGCAGCAATAAGATTACATTTTAATAAGGGGTAAATCCTCCCATGGTAGTTATACAAGCCAGTATTCTGTCTGGCATAGAGTCACTTAAGTTGCTTATGTCCCGCTGTGGAAGATTCTGTCACAAATGGTTAGCTAATTTAGTGGTATTCTAAGAAGGCTGCAATTGCTGTCTCAGATGTGTTCCATTTGTAATAGATCTGGGGATCCATATGAGTGCATTAAATTCGTAGGAGTGTATTAAATAGGAGCCATAGGAGTGTATTAAATTCTTAAAGAAATTGTTGAAAAAGTCATGCAGTATGTGATGGGCACTGCCTTGTTGGTAAATGAAACCTGGGTGGCTTGATAACTTAGGCAGAACAATAAACTGCAGAGCATCGTCAACTTACAAGCGAATTGTCAGATTGGCTTGTAGCACAACTAGACGAGTTCAGCTGTCCTATGAGATGATTTCCCAGACTGACAGCACATGTGATGGCCATGTACTGCTCAACAACAAATGCGGGATAGGAACGCTAGTCAGTCCTCTACACACATATACAACAGTCATCAGCACAAAGAGAGAAATGGGATTTGTTGCTCAAGACAACATGTCTCCAATCAGATACTGTCCATGCTGACCGAGTTCAGTAGTAATCCAGATGGCTCTATCTATGTTGAGGGATCAGTGGTGGATGTCGACACCTCATCTCACCTTCTGCCAGTTGTCTCCGAATAGTATACCTTGATACAGGATGTGTGGGGGACGGCAAATGCCTTCGAATGGCTGATAGCAGTGCAGAGATGCCAACTATTTCGGAAATTCTGGAGTGTATCTGGAATATGTGTGATCAATACGGAATACAATAAAAAATTCTCTGGAAGTAATAAAATATCGATTCATGCTCTCTGCAGTTCATAGCATCGAGCGATGATATTGGAGATTTCCCGTTCTTACATCTGGAAATTCTTATATCTGCGATCGCAAATTTGGCACTCGCATATAAAAACAAACTACTTTTCAAATGTATAATTAATGAAATTGCAGTCTTTTTTACAGCAGTAGTATGAAAAACTGAATTTTTATGCAATCCTCGGTATATTTCCTTTAATTGTGAAAATATTTTCCATGTTTGTAATCTGTTTGCATCGACTAAAATTTTCATAATTATTATGTATTGTATATAAAAAAGCTATTTTTCAAACGTATTATTGATGAAATGAAAAATTATTTTGCAACAATATTGCAACAACTGCATTTTCATAATACTACCACGAAAACACTGTATATATTTCGTTTCTGAAAATATTTTTCCCTTCTACAGTCTGTTAGCATCAACTATAATTTTCATAATTATTTCAGGTTGTGTATAAAAATGCTATTTTCCAAACATTTTAATGAGTTGGAGGGTTAGTGCGAAGCAGTATCACGAAAAACAGCATTTGTACGCAATCGTCAGTATATTTCCCTTAATTGTGAAATTATTTTCTTCTTCTGCAATCTATGTGCATCGACTAAAATTTTCATAATTATTGCTTGTTGTATATATGAAAGCTGTTTTCAAACATATTGTTAATGAAATTATGAATTATTTTGCAACAGCACCGCAGGGGCGCGGTAGCCCATTGGTTAGCGCGCTGGAGTTGCACTCGGTAGGCCCGGGTTCGATTCCAGCCGCTGCCAAAACTGCCGCCGTGTTCACGCGGAGTACGATCACGTTAAACATGTGGGTCCGTAAGTCCTGCCGTGAGGTTGGTGGTAGGGGAAGGAGGGTACGGTCCCTGTGGATGCCTCCCCCACTGGGTTCCGATCTAAATTGGGTGGCACTTCCCGGCCATCCAAACAGTTACCTTACACCTTTCTAGTAGGTCGGACGGTCTGGGTCTCAACAACAGCAACAGCACCGCAAAAAACTTCATCTGTCAATAGCGTACATGAGATTTTTGACTGGGAAGACTGAAAATTTGGCAAAAAATTTGATATTACAAGTGAAATTTAAATTGGAATTTGCATTTTTAGTTTTATTTCAATAAGTTTTATTTATTGGTGAATAAAATAAAATAATGTTACATAAAATACAAAGAGTGGATGAAATGCATGAGATTTTAAAATGTTACCTATGTAAGATGAATACATACAAGATATAACATTTTAAATGTATTCTTATTTCTACATTAGATGAACTTTTTCAATCATGTTATTAAATATGAAGTCATGGTCGCTCATAGGAGAAGTATAGGGGGGGGGGGGTCACACTCCCTCTTGGATATTAGTATAACAAAATTAGCATCAAGCCAGTTGATGTTGTACATCATGTGCTTGAGTGTGCCCCCCTCCTCCTATCCTGGAAAAAGTTTTACAGGCACTTATGTATGAGGTAGAAATATATTAGACTTATTAGAAAGTGATGGAAAAAATACATCAATTTTGTAAATATAAACAGCTAGAACTAATAAAATAAAGCAATTCAAAGGAGTGCACTAAACATGGTGAGAAAACTGTAGTCAGCAATGTCCTTAAACAATTTTGTATATTAATTATTTACACAAAAAAATACTATACCTTGAAAACCTAAAAATATCTTAACCACAATATGCAAAAAATCTGCTAAAAAATTATCAATAGTTTTTTGTTTAACCGAGATTCTCCTGTAATGTGATTTTTAAAGGGAAATCAGATTTATTCTTTCTAAAACTCACAAATATGCAAACGGATGCTTCGCCATATTGTTGCTGTGATTAAGTCTACTTCACAAACTACTTAAGTTTAATGGTAGTCATTATTAGTGTGTTTCTTTATCTTGATATTGTTTACATTTAGGTGAATGTCAGGTTATTCGTGGAAAATGCCTCATGTTTTTTAATATTACATATGACTTTTTTCTACGAAGGTTAATTAATAGAACTATGTTTGACCCAAAATGACGGATCCATTAGCCTTGCCCAAGAAATTTTCATTCATGAAACATCACAACCCATATCCAATCATTGTCTGTCATTATGCTATTTATAAAGGGTTAAAAATAGGGGAAGAAATAGCCACCCCTTTCTGGAAGCTAGCTTATAGTTTTACCTTATCAGCTAGGACGGAGTATAACAGGTGGGTGGTCCTAATACCATGCTTCTTTCAATGTACAGCAAGGCTAGATGATTTCACCTTCTAGATATGCGTTTTAATGGGAAAAATACTTTGAAAATCTCATTTTAAGTAAGTAAAGTGTAACAGTTTTCTAAAAAAAGATATATATATATTCGCAAAATTATATTAAAAAATATAATAAATAAAATAATTTTTAAATTATATTTAAATAGGGGAGGCCCAGCTTCTGAGCCTCAATGGGTACTACACCACTGGCATCTGCATGTGATTCTTTATATTTCATTGAATTGTGAAAATATTTTTCACTTTTGCAATCTGTTTGCATTGACTGTAATTTTCATAATTATTACGTGTTGTTTATGAAAAAGCTATTTTCCTAACATATTAATAAAATGAAGGGTTATTTTCCAGCAGTATTATGAAAAACTACATTTTTATGCAGTCATCAGTACATTTCCTTTAATTGGGAAAATATTTTCTACTTCTGCAACCTGTTTGCATCCACTAAAATTTTTGTAATTATTTCTAGTTTTATACAGATAAACTATTTTTTCAAACATTATTAATGAAATGGACTATTTATTGAATAACTGTTTAAAATAATGATTTGGATGTTTATAAATGTAATCTTTTTTTTTTTTAATAAATGGCCAGGCACTTTGACCTTCGTCATTTGCCTTTATTACAGCGGCCAGAGTGTGAACCATTTAGCCGTCCATTGATGTTGCCCCAGACACACCAGAGGGGGGGGGGGGCGGATCACATTGCGCCCACAACACAAACATCCATGCCTTACGTGGGGCTCGAACCCACAACGTTGCGGTCGAGCAATTGCTACGGAAATGCTTACCTTGACCACTCGACAACCATGTGGGCTAAATGTAATCATTTCAAGAGCATTTGATGCATTGGCAACTAAATTTGCATCTTTAAAATGTTTATTTATTTTTTTTTAAATGGACCTAAAATTTTTATAGTCCTAAAAAATCAGACTGATTTCCAACCCAATTTTTCGCATAAAGTATTATCAAATCTTTTATCCAAAAAATAAGAAGCATAAGAAGTAATACAATTAATGGATTATATACTACTCAATGTATTTATTAAGTAAGGTAAAAAGTGCTAGTTTCAAATCATTTCATTCATAGCACCATGACGGCCTCACGGGTTGAGATGCGGCGCACCGGGATAGGATAGACCTGCGGATGGGATGCATGGGGTTACCCCTTCCCCGTTGGGGGGAAAAAGGGCGTGCTTAAAAAAAAAAAAAGTAATTAATTTATAAGTTACAAAATGATATTGCATGAGAATGAAAATTGATACTCCTTAAAACCCTTCTGAAATTACCCAAGTTGACTCCTGAAATACCTCCGAAAACTCCTGAAATTTACCATAATGACTCCTGAAGAGTCTCTCTCTCTCTCTCTCTCTCTCTCACACACACACACATTCAAGGTTAACATCTCTGGCGATGTCATTGGTGTGGACAAGGGCTTCTCTCCTGACTGCACATTCCTCAGGGTGCATACAGATGCTTGAGAATTGGTAAAGTACTTGAATTTTAGATAACCATTTTCCAGGTCTTGAAAGTACTTGAAAATTCCCATTTTCTTCTTTAACTCTTTGAAAGTGCTTGAAAAAGGCAGAAATGAAAATGCTCCGCAGATCCATGGCATTGTGTTTTCTCAAGAAGTTCTGCTTTTCCTTGAAATTTCCCCAGTGGTTCCGCTGTTCCCGAAAATTTCCTAAACAACATGGATTTTTTTCCAAAAGTTTCCTCAATGGCTTTAATAAATAATAACATGAGTTTGCTATTTATTTTCCCTCCTAGAAATGCATACAACATCATAATAAGGGGTTGAATGACATCCTTGAAAAAAAAAATTACATGGTACTTGAAAGTCCTTGAAATTTTTAAGGGAAGTGTACTCACCCTGGATCCTAAGAACATTTCATATGAAAACGTGCATACGTGACCGTCATCTTTTAGGGTAAATTTTTCCTCAACGCGTATGCGTGACAGTCGTTCTTGAATGCAAGTTCGCAGCCAACATGTAGGCGCGTCGACCGTCCAGAAAGGGTTAAAAGAAACCGCATATCTCTATCTTTAAAATTGAGTGAGTTATATTTATTGAAAATTGAACATTGTGAATGGGGACCATATATCAAATTAGAAATGTAAATTTGTGATATATCATAAAAAGATAAAACTGGATGATAATACATAGGAGACATTTTTGCAAATTCCGCATAGGCTCACGATGCAATCACGGATTCTTAAGTACTTTTAACATTGAGACATGCCATGTGTTATTTAAAACAATTTATATAAATAAGTAAACAAATGCAAGTATGTATTTGATTTTGAAATTTAACATAATTTTTCAAAACGAAGAATAGAACTCAGACAATTTTTTCTTTCCTTTAACTCTAATTTTGCCGTTTCAAATGTTTATAGTAAAATAATTTTCAAAAATTCAAGAATGAAATGCAGATGTTTTATTTTTTAATTTACATATTTATTCCCACTATTATTTCTATTTATTACAACTAAACTTTTTTTTTAATATTATACCAAAATAAAGAAGATTAGAAATCATTCAGTGAATCATCAGCATGTTTAGTTCTGAATTGACGAAATAAGAACACTTAACTGGGGCTGTGCATTATGGTATTTTTAACAAATAGCGAGTTTTTCGAATTAACAATGATTTATGCTCTGTGTAATAAAAATACTCCAGACACTGCTCGGGATTTTGGACGGCGATAACCAAACTTGCTTGAAATTTCATGTACATTTGTTTATCGGATGATGATGAGATTAAGAACTACTGGTTCATTTCATCCAAGACCTGACACTGGAAGAATTCGTTTGTACACGGAGGACCAAGAAACTGACATCATCGCATATTTTTCTTTCAACCCATGAACAAGCATTCGAAAAACAAGCAAAACTTTGGGGCTACTTAGGATGTCAATTGCTAGTACACTTGGAAAATACCATTGGCATCTATTTTGTATTCATGGACTTCAAGCACTTCATCCTTCCGATTTTGACTGGCGTGTAGCATTCTGCAACTGGTTGTTAATCCAACAAGACATCAATTCGAGCTTTGTTAAGAACATTCTGTGGACTGATGAATGTTTGTTTACGGAAGATGGAGCAAGCAATACTCACAATGATCATTATTGGGATAATATGAAACCATTTTTTGTCCATGAAATACATCACCAGAGAAAGTTTCCTTTGTCTGTATGGTGCGGAATTTGGAATGGAAAACTGGTTGATCCTGTGTTTTATGAAGGGAGTCTTACAGCTGAAAAATACATGCAGCTTATTTTAAATGGTACTGTAACGGATTTTATGGAGATGACAACATTATTTTTTCTAAAAAATATGTATTATCAACAAGATGTTATGAATTAGCCTGCACACCAGGCTATAATTGTAACAAACTGGCTCAAAGAAAACTTTGATAAACAGTTGATTGGTGTGAAATGAGCCACAGAATGGCCTCCTAGATCCCCTAATTTAACCCCTCTCAATTTTTACTCATGGAGTCATCTTCGAACACTAGTTCATAATACTTGCCCACTAAACGCAATTGACCTTAAACAAAAGATAATTGATGCTTGCAACAATATTAGTGGTGAAGAACTCCAAAATATTTACAGAAGCATTATTAGAAGAGCTCAGTTATGTATTGGAGTTTTTCCTTTATCATTCAGTTGATTTTAAAGATACAGAGATACAGATATGCGGGTTTTTTTAATGATCTTGTTACATTAAAAATAAAAATTTTCTGATTGACCAAATTTGTCTAAGGGGGTTGTCTAAAAATTTAAAAAGTGTAACTTTTTGAAAATTAATGGGAGGATTATTTCATTAACGTAGTCTTATTTCTTATCTTACTTTCAACATTTTTGCAATTTATATTGCCCATTTATCTCAAACAGGTAAAGAATTAAAGTGTATTTCAATCTTTTTGGGACACCCTGTATATTGCATAGAAATAAATATTTTGATAAAAAATGTCCCATTCATCCCCCATCTCCCCTACTATTAGAGAATGTTAAACATTATTACAATACTTATACTACTTTAAGACCAGCGGTACCATATTTAGATCATGCTGAAAACTCTCTGGTGCTACTTGGGTTCTGTGTAATGTATTGAACTCAATGTGAGCTTAAATCACTGCTTAGCTGGAACTAAAAATTAAACTGGACTTTCTGGGTTATACTAATTATGCTAGAAGATACATTACTCTGGCCATGGAAAATATTACATGAAATACATTACATTTAATGTCTTCAAAGCAAATATGAAAAGCAGATACAAACCTTCTGGATACTACTACACTATGCTTTCGCTTGGATGCTAATTTTAGCATATTAAACTTCAGCCCAAAACAACACTTGGCAATAACAAGCTCCATACCTATTGATCAGTCCACATGATTTCAATGTTGCTGAAAAAGTTTAGTTTTATATCTCTCAATTGAATTTTATTTAGAGAAAATGTAGCTGCTGTTTCTTTAAACTATTTTCCATGTATGACAAATAAACATGTTAAATATTTAAAATACTAAATTTACATAAATTATACTAAATTTACAAAATCAATTAAAAATATTTTTTTCTATTAGTCTACTCCACTAAACAGTGAACCTAGCAGTCCACGGTTTGGTAATTCATCAAATATAGTTCCTGAACCACCACCAAAGCAACTAAAACCAAAACTGAAAAAGCTTGCTCATAGTAGTAATGAAAGTTTAGAGTCTCCATCATCATCTTGCATGTTTACCATCTTGCCTCCTGGATGGTCTCAAGAATCAGATTCTGTAACTGGAGCTGTTTATTACTACAATGAAGCAACAAAAAAGAAGGTATGGTTTATTTTACTTTTTATTGTAATATTGATTATACTAATCACGACTGAGAACCTCAAATACTTTCCAAATACAAGATAATATTTTTCATTTTACTGTTTTCAAGATATTGACAGCATTTTGTATTCTTAAATTTTGAAAAATAAATTTGAAGTAAAATAAAGGAAATAGAAAAAGAAAAAATACAACACTACTTTATCTAACTTATGAACAGTCATTGAATTGGGAGATGACATACATCACCCTTATTCTAAAAAAAAAAAGAAAAATTAAAAGCCATCACCCTAGTGGTTTAACTTCCGAGGCTGTGTACTAGTAACAGTTTTTGAAACAACTCCTTGTTATTGATTGCATCCCCCTTGTTAAGCTAGAATGAATACCCAGGATTTAAGGTGCAAACCTCTGATTAAAATTACACTAGAACTTATAATGAATTCTCAAAAACTGAGATGCCACAGCCTCTGTTCATTTTTTATTTTGCAATAGCTTTTTTGCAGTAGCTATTGATTGTATATTTACTTGCAATGTGCCTATGCAATATACATGCGCCTGCTGCTCACCTGCATCAGGCATGCAATAGCCAATGCATCCTGATATATACATAAAAGATAATCCGAATCTATTCAGTAACAATATATTCTAAATATGTCTTTACCCGTAATAATCCCTAAGTAAAGAATTGCATGTGATTTTTGTAAACATTGATTAATTTCACTTAAAATAGCTAAAAAAAACTATTACAAATTATTAAAAAATTGCTTCAAGGTGTCTTCGACCTGATGTGAACTACACTGTACTGAATTTCGTAGCTGTAGATCATATGGACTTTTCAATATGTGACTAACAGACATCTTTTATTATGTTAGATTTTATTAAATGTTATATAAAATTCTCTAGAGAAAACTTTTTCTATTCAGCATTTATATGAATTAATTTTATGAAAAGTAATTTTAGATTGTTATAATTATTTTATGCTTTTAGGAAACTGTTTTCAAACATATCAATCCAAAAACAATAACTTGATGATTGATGTTCAGTTTTCGTCTATTTCCATTCTGATTTCATATTTTATTTGATTTAGTATTATATGAAAAGTTGATGCTTTGGTACTTAAAATTGATTACTACAATACAGAATCTATTATCCGGACTGCTTGGGACTTCAGGCAGTCTGAATAAGGGGTTTTTACGTAATTTGGAATACTTTTTCTAAAACTTACTGGAATGGACTAAAATGTTATAGAAAATTATAATTAATTTTTAAAACATGTATTAAATAAAGATTTTTTACAATCCATATGAAAAGATATACTTGGTTAAATAAAATGCATTATAGTATCAAATTTAGTGATTAAGAAAATTTTTGAAAGAAAAAAATGTCTGAAAAAAGTTGATTATTCAGGATAGTTATTAGAAGTCTTTTTTTGAAACATTTCAACTAAAGTGGGCCCTCACCATATTCATCTAATATTTTAGCAGAAGCACCTTTGTTCATATGTTTCAAAATATTTTAAACTACTTTTAATAAAATTAAGATGAGAAGGATGTTCATTTTTAATTGAAATGAGAGATTCAGCTATGGGTGCAAATATATCAAATTCTAATTTATGCTCTTCAAATGTATTTCTAATAAGCCTTATAATTCTAAATGCCTGAATAAATAAAAAAAAATTTAATTTCGTTATCCTAAACATATATCTCAATTTCATCAACAATATGTTTAAAAGATAATATCCCAGCATAAAAAACACAAAAAATATAAAAATATTAGTGGATGGAAACAGATTGAAAAAATGGAAAATATTTAAAAATAAAATGAAGTATACCGGCGATCATGTTTAAATAAAAAAAAAATTCTGCGATATTGCTAAACTGTCTTTTATAAATTACTAATTAATAAATGTAACACGTTAAAATCCCATAAATATACTGCAATGGAACTTTTTATTAGGGTCAATTTTCGGTCCAAAATAGCCATTTCCATCCAAATAATAGGATTTAATTGAAAATGATTTTAATGTTGGAATTTCATCAACATTTTTAAAAATATTGAAGATGTGCATATTTCCACGGTGATGAAAAAAAAAAATCAGGTTTTCCCGAGAAAATGACAAGTTTATTGCTTAAGTTAAGTATTTAAAGAGATCAATCAGAAGGTTCTGAATGACATTTTATAGCTGCTATATTTTTCTTCGCATTTTGACAAAAGTTAACTCTCATTAATTTTGGAAATTCCATACTTAAATGTACTTTCTATCATCTCGCAAATGCACTGATGACTTTTTTTTTTCATCTTTTCCAATAAATGTTTATTAAATTTTGCAAAATAGTGTGAATTCTGTGCGGCACATCGCATTTGAAGGGCGTAGACAAAGCAAATAGAATTTCTTTAGCGATATCGGAATATTTCTAGCAAAAACGTTGGAATACTTTTACCAAAAATCAAAGTCCCGGAACAAAGTGCAGAAAAGAAAATGTAACAAATTTGGAAAAATCGAAACCTTTGTGCCTAGTATGCTCTGCCCTATACACCCAGAAAAAAAATGAAGCACCATTAAAAAAGTACCTTGCCGCAGCTAAGGCTCCTATATATACAAGAGCCTTAACCGTAACTAGTGAAGAATGGAATGATGCGTCTCACCCGTTCCTGATGCAGTCGCTTAGGAAATTTTCAGGGAAAACGGTGCTACTTCGGATGTTTTCCGGAAAAGTGGAGTTGTGCTATGGAGATGCGGAACTTCCCGTATAAAACATGATCCATGGAATATTTTCTTCCTGCTTTTTATTCGCTCTTGCGAGAATTCCTCGCGTTCGTTTTCAACATTTAAGAAGGATTAGTGGTAGGAATTCCCACGCGGCATTTTTATCTGCGCGGTTCGCTCGTCCTATTTCAAAACCTGGAAAAATGTAGGTTTCAAGGCATTTTTTTAAATTAATATTGCTAATTAAGGCAAAAAAGCATTTGGCGGAATTTTAAACAAAAAATCACTATTTGGCGCAATATTTGGCAAATAATCGCTTGTTGGCTCAAAATGTGGCATTATTTTGCCGAATTCCGGTTTTGGGAGCTTCCGGATATTGGGATGCCGGATAAGAGGTCGCGTACTGTACTATGAAAGTCAAACTGAGGACTCAAAATTTTATCATTTTGTTAAATCTTATTGATTATTTTATTTTATTGTTCAGATGGACTAGATTTAAGTTTATACTGTATAGGATATATTATCCGGAAAGCTTGTGACTTTCGGCTTTTTGGATAAGGACTTTTTCCATAGTTTGGAATACTTTTTCTGAAATCTATTGAATTGTCTAAAATCTTGTTATCTACTTTATTAAAAGTCAAAAGCTAATAGTTGTGTCCCATAGTTGTTGGCTTTTTAATTTCCCACAAGTAGCTATAAATGGTTCATAACACCTACCAAAGCCCCCACTTAACCTGGAACCTTGCTGTTTCTTTTTTCAAATGTTGTTAATGATACGGCCACATGCATAGCCATTTTGAATTTCAAAATGCATCTTAAATAATAAAAGGCAATGTCTGTCTGTGTGTCTGTCTGTCTTATACACTATAGGCTCAGCGACCGCGTGTCGCAGAGCTACAAAATTTGGGAATCTAAGACCCAGGAGGGGGGGAGAGGGGACACATGAAAACCGATTTTTAAAATTTGAATTATTTTTTTTTGCTATTTATTGTTTTATGCGATTTCGACCGTTTTTTCCCCTTTTTTCTCCACCATCCAGACATCGTAGAAAAAAAAAATCACACGACCGGAAAGAACAGACAATTGTGAGTAAAAATATATCAATTTCAAATCTCAGGGACAAATTCTTATATTTTTTAAAGATTTTAAAACAAGTTACTTTCAGCTCAAAAAAACGAACGTTCGTTTTTAAATCCCTACATCAGAAAAAGTACCAACAATTTCGACTAATAATTTACATTTTTAGAAAGCTCAAACATCAGGCTTTCTTAAAAGCTCAATCTGATCAAGGAATAATAAAAAGTAGCTGCAAAATCCAGATTTTAAGATTTTCCGAACTTCAATTTCTCGGTAAACCGGCAAAAGAAGTTTTTCTCCTTTATGCCTGCACAGACACACTGAAGGGCCCAAGAAGTTCGATTTTTCATCCACATGCATGCACAGACGTACGGTGTTGCTATGGAAATAATTTTTGGCCTAGCAGAATCTGGCTGATATATTTATCCTGATGAGGATATTCACATGGGTATTAAATTATATTTGCAAATGTCATCAGTGATTGGTTTTTATACAGTTTTTGTCCTGTGGACAATTGAAAACCGAATAAGTGTTTGCTTTTTATACAGTTTTTGGCCTAGGGACAATTAAAAACCGAATTAGTGTTTGCTTTTTATAAGGTTTTTGGCTCATTATGCTGGATTGAATTGTGGCAATGTGTTGTTTACATCGGGTGGTGGTTGGGACCACAATGAAAAAACTTAAACACTGAAGAAATAAAAAAAAAATTTAAAAGAAAGTTATGAAGTTTGTTGCTGTGCCTTAAAATTTCATTATTAGTTTTAACGTCATTAAACAAAACCAAACTTTGTTAACTCCATGGGGTTGAAGGCGCAGTAGCCCAATGGTTAGCATGCGGGAATTGCACTCAGTAGGCCCAGGTTCCATTCCCGCCACTGTCAAAACTACCATTGTGTTTATGCGGAGTATGATCACATTAAACATGTGGGTCCATAAGTCCTTCAGAAAGGTTGGTGGTAGGGGAAGGAGGGTACGGTTCCTGTGAATGCCTCCCCCGCTGGGTTCCGGTCTAAATTGGGTGGCTCTTCCTGGTATGACAAATAGTTACCTTACACCTTTCTGGTAGGTCGGATGGTCTGGGTCTCAACAACAACTCCACGGGGTTATGGTGCCAGCAAGTTTGCCACGGTCAGAATTTTCAAGGATAGAGAACAGGCTGGTTGCCGAAGGTGGCTAGTTTTACAATATTTGTAAAAATCTCTAAATTGAGGGTAAAAGCAAGAGGTAAAAAAAAGTATCACCTCCTACAAAAAATAATGTTAAGCTCTCCATTTTTTCTTCAAACATGAAACAGATAAATATCCAAAACCCTTTAGAAGCCTAAATTTTCAAAAATTTGGTAGTTTTTTAATAAAAATATTTTAAAATGAGTAAAAAGAGGAATTTCAAATACACTCAGTTGTAAAAAAATATATGCACCCATAAAAAATTGAACTACAGTTGCAAAACTCGACATGCTTGTTTTTAGAGTTATGCAAATTATCAAACTGTCAGCGCCAATGATGTTATATAGCTCATGCAAGACGCGTATGAGAACAATGCATCTTGTAGTATTTAAACAACCTGGTATTTTCAATTGCAGGCAATTGGATCTGGATTTTCTGTTTATATACTGCAGGTTATGTACAAAGATTCCTTTAAGATGTACTCGACGGTGCTACAAATAATTGTGGGATTTAGAGAAAGGTTGAATCATAAGCCTAAGGAAAGCTGGGTGGTCCAGCAGACTATCAGTTTCCATCTTGGTCGGAGCAATGAGCTAGTTGCTTGGTGTTGGCAACAGTGAATCAGAAAAGACACATGCAACCGTCGCAGAGGCTCAGGATGCCTCAGACAGGCAACTGTTTGAGAGGGTCATGCAATTAGGAGAGGAGCTTTGTCCACACCAATTGCATCGCTATCAGCTATTTGAAGACATTTGCCATCCTCCATGCATCCCCTGCATCAAGGGATACTATTCGGAGACAACTGCCAACAGGTGGGATTAAGTGTCAATGTCCATTAAGGCACCTACCTCTGATCCCTCAACATTGGCAAAGTTGTCTGGATTGGGCCCAATTTCAGTCAGCCTGGAGAGCATACGATTGATGGCATATTTTTAGCAATGAATCCTGCTTATCTCTTAGTGCTGATTACCGTCTATATGTGTGTGGAGGAGGACTGGCCAACTTTCTGATCCTGCATTTATTGGTAAGCAGCACAATGGCATTGCACATAGTGTGATAGTCTGGGTAGCCATCTCGTGGGACAGCCGATCTCTTCTAGTAGTTTTGCAAGCCAATTTAATGACTCGCTTGTACGTGAACGATATTCTGCAGCCGATTGCTCTGCCTATTCAAGCTGCCCAGGTTCCATTTACCAACAAGATAATGCTCAACAACATACTAAATGACTTTCTCAACAATGTCTTCTAGGATTTAATACCTTCCCATGCCCATTCAGAGGTCCTCAGACCTATCAGTAATAGAACATGTTTGGGATATTTTGAATCAGCAATTGCAGCTTTCTTAGTATACCACTGAATTAGCTGACCAGAAACACTTTTAAAAGTATGGTCTTCAAAATTTGTCATTATGAATCTCTCATTCCTTTACTATTGAAATATGCAATTATTTTTGTCACTTTATTTGGTAATATTTTACAATTAAATTAAGGAGTCAATAACTTTTATCTCAAAGTACATTAGGTTGTTCCGATTACTGGAAAGGAGTGCACAAGTTATGAAATATAATCTTTAAGTTACTTCTATCTGATATCACTGTGTAGAAGTAGGAAGTTCTATTATGGGGGAAAAATTTGCAATGGAACTTTTCTATCTTTTAGCATGCAGGAATGCAATATTGACTCATAGTTTTAACAGGTGTGTGGATGTAATATAGTATAAGACTGATTATCCAGAATTCTAAAGTCTGGAAGGACCCCAAATCTGTAAATATTTGAATCCTTTTACATATCCATTTTCAAGATGGTGGCATGATCGTAATGGAAAAGGAAAAATATTTATTCATTTCTCTGGAAATATCTTACATTCTGGTGGGAAATCATTGTAATTAAGTAAGTTTAAAACCTCCTTAGTTGCAATAGTAGGCAACCCTGGACACTGGTATAGTAAATTCTGCCGCAGAATTAGTTATATGTCTGAATGGTTTATTTTTCTGCTCAATTTCATCTTAGTCCATGAAATATTTTGACCACTTGTGCAGCTTTCACACTAAAAACTTGCATAATCCTGGTTTTCTAGCCTTTTAATTTGACTGTCAGTATAAACAGAGTATTAGTCATGTACAAAATGAATAATATAGCATGTTCAACTTCTGTATTTCTTATTGAAATCACAGATTTTTGTAATGGACCAGAAATCTGGAATGTCATTAGTCCGGAGATTTCTGGATAATCAGTCCTGCACTGTACTGACTTTTTACTTTCGGATGAGGGGATGGGAGAGTGGCTGTGGGGTGGCAGGGCCATTCCTTTTTCAGTTTTTACTTCTAATTTGACTCTTAGATGCGGGGATGCAATATTAACTTTTTACTTTTCAGTGAGGGCCCCCATTTTTGAAATCTGCATTGTCTTAGTGTCTTTTGTTATGATTTTGATGCAAGTTTTATGTTATATTTTCTACTCTGCAATGAACCCACTGGATCTGCTTGTGCTGAACCTCAACCCATTTTTGTTCTGCTACTTCTGTACCCTTGTAGCAGGTACAAAACTTGCTAAAAAACTGGTTGCTATATATTTAGTGACTGGTAATTTTTTACTAGCTGCAGGCACCACAGCTAGTAAAAAAGTATAATTCAATTTTTAAGCATAAATATATTACAAAAATACTTAGAGTGGTAACACGTCAAAATTGTAAATTGATTTAAATGAATTAAAGACGAAATCTTTAGATTTTAAGTGTCATTTAATAAACATCCTATAGACATACACATAGATTAAAAGCCAGCTTGCTTTCGGGCATCACCATACCCTTCCTTAGTGGCATTATATGAAAATCATACCAACAAGCTTAAATACTATTCACATTGATATGCAAAATTTGCACGTTACAAATCGGCATCATTACAACAAACACGATAATGCATCAACATAAAAACATGAGCAAGAAATTTAATTGAAGGCTATTATAATACAAAATTAGAAGGACAAATTGTTAAGTTCTATATCAAACATGGCATGTATTAAGCAATTCATTTTAAAATCAGAAATAACATTGTAAAGGCTTGACGCGAATAGAATCGAGAACGAGTCGCAAGGCCTAACTCAAAACATGCACAGGATCAAAATTACAGATAGAAGCACAGTATAAATAAATAATCAGGGATTCATACATTAAAATTGAACGGGGATTATTACAAGTAATCAAAAGAAAAGATTTTTCAAAACGGGTTGAAAATTATCTTTAACCACAAGTTTGGCAAGAGCATAGAATGTTTACCATTTTTAATGTCCCAAGCATGTGCAGCTAACCTTTACCAGCCATATGTTTAGTGCTACCAATATAAAATTTAAAATCATTACTAGGAGAAAGAAGGGGTACCACATATACCCCAGCTTGACTTTTAAAGTTGTCCTTAAATTTATTAGTGCGAATACGATTAAACATAGTTATCACAATCAAGTGAGCGGGTCTAAATTTAAATATGGTGCAAAATTGGATAAGGGGACGAAAATTTTTGGGTGATACGAAAAACTTGTTTTAAACGGTATATGATCATTAATAGAAATGAGTTTAGAATTGGGTTGAATAAATTTACGGCAAATTTGAGAAATTTATTTAGAAACAAACTCAAATTAGTAAGCAGCATCCTGACCTAGTTTAAAGATGAAACTAATTTCATTATTTAAAGACGAAATAGAGGAACAAACATTAAAAGCACGATTAAAGTATGCATTAAAAGAAACTTTTTTAGACGAGATGGGATGAAAAGAATTAGCATGAATACAAGTGTTAGTAAAAGTGGATTTATGATAGATAAATTTCTGAAAACCAAAAGAATTACCAGAAACAAGTATGTCCAAAAACAGCAAAGAAAAATTAGATTCGTGCTTGACAGTAAAATTAATGCAGGGATAAAAATCATTAACAATATCCAAATGATTGAGCAGTTCATTTAAACTATAATCCCAAATAACAAAAACATTGTCAGCATAACGGCGCCAGAGGATAGGTTTAAGGGCTAAAAATGGCATAATCTCATTCTTGAGTTCCTACAGCACAGCTTTAGTGAAAATACCAGACAAGGGGCTACCCATAGGGACACCAGAAGTCTGCAAGTAAATATTGTCACGGAAACCAAAATAATTGGTCTCTGCCACAATGTTCAATGCAGAGTTTATTGTGTCGATAGAGGGAATACTGCAATTTTGCTTTTAAAGCTTTTTGGCAATAATTATTATTATTTGGCAATAAGCAACATTACTCATTCTAATCCTGGTTGTTTTGGATGCTGATCCTAATTGCTCTCCTTTAGAGACGATTAACATTCCATTTTCTTCTGTTCACCCTAATTTTGAGTATTGTCGCCATGAACTTCTTAGTCTCAGACCTAAGCCTTTTAACCAGCTTAAAGTGCCTATTCCATTTCCATTTGTGAATAATTTCTCTCAGGATATTTCATCTCAGCATTTTACCTTGGAAAGGGACCCAAAATTTGCCTATATGCCTGTTTCTTCTAACTTCACTAATTTAATTCCCTGTGTTGAGGAAGCTTAATTTCATGTTGCTCCGCGCCATAGGGATCATGGCTGTTTTATCATGCACCATTCTATTTCTAATTTTCAAAATAATAGTAAAATTAAAAATAAAAAAATAATTAAAAATAATCCTACTTTAGAAGTTCCTTTACATGTCGAAATCTCAGAACTTAATAGGCTTAAGTCTAATTGCAATTTGATTATTTTATCTGCCGATAAAACCAAACAACTGGTGCTTGGTTATCAGCTTGATTATATTGATGCAATGCAGAGGTGTATTGCCGAGATGGATTGCAATCGAGTTAAAAATTCTAGGATCTATGTCAATTCTAGGATCGCCAAACTTAAAAATTCCACTGATCTTCCTCCCAATATTAAATATGCTGTTTTCCGTAATTCCCATCAACGTCCTCAAATGTTTGGTCAAATTAAATTACATAAAGTCAACCACCTTATGCAGCCAATAGTTTCTAAATGCAATGGTCCGACATATTTTTTGGAGAAAGCTTTGGCAAATTTCCTTAAGCTATTTTTTAATAATCATTGCTATATTATTACTTCCACTGAACAGTTCATTAATACTCTGTTTAATATAAAATTTGTTCCTAATTGTACTCTCCATAGTTTCGATGTAATTTCATTATTTCCTAGTGTTCCCATTAGTAATGCCATTGATATTATTGCCAAAAAGCTTTTAAAGCAAAATTCCAGTATTCCCTCTAGTGACACAATAACCTCTGCATTGAACATTGTGGCGGAGACCAATTATTTTGGTTTCCGCAATGATATTTACTTACAGACTTCTGGTGCCCCTATGGGTAGCCCCTATGGGTAGCCCCTTGTATGGTATTTTCGCTGAAGCTGTGCTGCAGGAACTCGAGAACGAGATTATGCCATTTTTAGTCCTTAAACCTATCCTCTGGCCCCATTATGTTGACGACATTTTTATTATTTGGGATCATAGTTTAAATGGCCTGAATCTTTTGGATATTGTTAATGATTTTTACCTGTCCATTAATTTTACTGTTAAGCATGAATCTAATTTTTCTTTACCATTTTTAGACGTACTTGTTTCTCGTAATTCTTTTTGTTTTCAGACTTCTATCTATCGTAAACCCACTTTTATTAACACTTGTATTCCTGCTAATTCTTTTCATCCCATCTCATTTAAAACAGCTTCTTTTAATACATACTTTAATCATGCTTTTAATGTCTGTTCCTCTATTTCGTCTTTAAATAATGAAGTTAGTTTCATCTTTAAACACTAGGTCAGGATGCTGCTTACTCATTTGAGTTTGTTTATAAAATATTTTCTCAAATTCGCCGTAAATTTTTTCAACCCAATTCTAAACTTATTTCTACTAACAACCGTATGCCGTTAAAGCTAGTTTTCCGTATCACCCAAAAAATTTTCATCCCCCTATCCAATTTTGCACTGAGTTTAAGTGTAGACCCACTCATTCGACTGTGACCACTATGTTTAATCATATTCGCACTGATAAATTTAAGGATAAGGATAACTTTATACGCCAAGCTGAGGTATATGTAGTACCCCTTCTTTCTTCTAGTAATGATTTTAAATTTTATATTGGTAGCCCTAAACGTATGGTTGATATAAGGTTAGCTGAACATGTTCGGGACGTAAAAGTGGTAAACATTCTAAGGTTTTTGCCCAACTTGTGGTTAAAGATAATTTTCAGCCCCGTTTTGAAAAATATTTTCTTTTGATTAGTTGTAATAATCCCCGTTCAATTTTAATGTATGAATCCCTATTTATTTATTTATACCATGCTTCTATCTGTAATTTTGATCCTGTGCATGTTTTGAGTTATGCCTAGCCACTTGTTCTCGATTCCATGTACATCAAGCCTTTGCAACGTTACCTCTGATTCTAAAATTAATTGCTTAATACATGCCATGCTTGATATAGAACTTGACAATTTGTCCTTCTAATTTTGCATTATAATAGCCTTCAATTAAATTTCTTGCTCATGTTTTTATGTTAATGCATTATCATGTTTGTTGTTATGACGCCGATTTGTAATATGCAAATTTTGCCTATCATTGTGGCTGGTATTTAAGCTTGTTGGTACGATTTTCATATAATGCCACTGAGGAAGGATATGGTGCTGCACGAAAGCGCTCTGGCTTTTAATCTATTCATACATCTATGGGTTGTTTACTAAATGACTTTTAAAGTCTAAAGATTTCGTCTTTAATTTATTTAAATCATATTACAACAAGAAAGATCAATCATGCTTAAAGCATTGATTATGAAACACTTTCCAACTTCAATGCAATTTTATTTAAACATGTCTAAAATGCAATACATTCCTCGGTAATATTTTAAAACTTATCACAATACTACATTAATTTATTATATTTGAAACCTTAAACCTTCATCGAAAAAAATTAACTTCATTCAAATGACGGCATTAAAATATAAATTGCCTGGTTTAAACATCTCTAAAATGTGATACATTCCTCGGTAATAATTTTAGAATTATCATAATACTACGATAATTTATTATATTTGAAAACTTCATCGAAAACAACTGAAATTCATTCAAATGACGTCATAAAAAAATAACACGCCTGGCTCTCTCTATAAAATCAACATTTCATTCATAAATAATTCCCCCATTCATGTCATTCATCACAATACTATAATAATTTATTTTATTTAAAAATTAAGACCATTGAGCCACAAGTAAGTAAACTCTATGCGTTAAACTTCATCGAAAAATATCGTCCTTCTCTTTCTAAAATCAATTAATATTTCATTCATCTCAGCTAAGCAGACTCCATGGACTAAATGATTTTGTATTAAAGAATTACAGCGATTCTAATACAACTCATTCTACATATTTTGCTGTTTACATTTTACATAGGTGAAAAATAGGCTTAATAGTAGAAATAATCAAATTTAGATGAGCATTTAAACTGGAATATATTGTCATTGTGTTGTTTCAGTATGTAGATGCACAGAATTTAGGCAAAAATAAAGTAGTTTTATGACGGATACAACACTCAATATGAATTAAAAAGAACTTTAAAAATCACGATTTTGACACAAGATGGATGCCATATATCATTTTGAAGTGGGTCATGTGATCGTTTCGTATCATGGACACGTGATAGCTTCATATAAGAGGTGTTATTATTATTTTAATTTTTATTTAAAAAACTACGGAATATATTTCGCTGAATTTTTTTTGTATATTTTATGGAACAATTTGAATATTGCCTAAAATTTTCGAAGCAATTTGTGAATTTTAAATCCGCTTAAAAAATACTTGAAAAATTAGGTCCCATAGGGCTCAATGTATTCCATTTTTTCAACCCGGGTTCAATCCAAAACTAATTGGGTGATATTATTCATTTATATTCCCATAGGTCCTATAGACCGTCTGAACAACATACTAAAATTTCATTTTGATTAAGTCATTTCTACGGCAGTTATCGTGCTAACGGACAGACAGACAGACAGACAGAATGAACAAAGTCATAAACACTTTTCAACTTTGTTGTAAAGTGTTAAAAAGCTTTATTTTGCAATCTGTATGAAAAGTATACTTAATTAAATAAAATTGCAATATTATATATAATTAAAATGTACTGCCTTCTAAAAATAAGCATGCGATGCAAATTCCCAAATAACGAACATATCTGCGAATTTTATTGGATGAAACTTACTGTTGATGATAGGAATATGCAAATATATCAAATGATGTGTCCAATAACGATTTGCCCCTCAAACAATATGAAAATTGGGTATAGGCAGTTATTCAGAGACCTATTTCAGGCCTTCCTAAGGCTGAACATCCTCTGATGACCTGTACATAGCATTACTGGCCAGACGTAATTACCGAGAGACAGCACCAGCTCTCCAATCATTGGCTACCACAACAATAAGAAAGTCATTATCCACTAGTACTGTGATGTGAAGGCTACATAGCAAAGGATTCTGCACCTGGGTTCTACGAGTTTGTGTCCCTTTGAGTACTAAGACCAGAGAAGTACAATTAAAGTGGTGTCGTCAGCATACAACTTGGGCAGAAGAGAACAGACAGGACATTTGTGAAGAGTACAATGTACTTTTCACAGATGAGTCACAATTTTTCCTAGATTCAAACAATAAATATGTAAGGATCTAGAGAGAATGATGAACATGCAACCAGCTGAATAACTGTGTTAACACCACACCTATAGTAGAGGTAGTATCATGGTATGGACTGTATTTTCTTTGGAATATCACACCGACCTGCTTATGTTCACAGGGGATACTTTGTTGGTAGAAAACTATTAAGGATCAAGTCCTTGGACCCTTCATGAGACTGCTGCA
The DNA here is from genome assembly GCA_951213105.1 of Amaurobius ferox. NCBI lineage: Eukaryota > Metazoa > Arthropoda > Arachnida > Araneae > Amaurobiidae > Amaurobius > Amaurobius ferox. The sequence goes on along the minus strand of OX578142.1, from coordinate 110,257,851 downwards.
GCAGTGAGTCCAGATTTTCTTTTGATGGACTTTAATGCTCGTCCACACAGAGCAGGGCTAGTGGACAACATACCTTGAGAGCAAAGGTATTGCTTGTGTGTAGTGATCAGCATTATCTGGACCTCAGTCCCATCAAAATAATCTTTAGGATGCCTTTGAAAGTACTATTTCTGCCTGTCAACTCCCTTCAACTACTCTTCAAGAGCTGAAAACTGCCCTTCTACAGTAATGGCAGTTTCACAGCCCTCTGCTGTGCTGGATCACCTGATTGAAGGGGTGAAATGTCGATGCAAAGTTTGTGTCACAGTCTGGGGTTTACATCTCATATTAAGGCATATTTGGTTTGTTTGTATAGCATACAACACTTTTTCTGAAAGTGCCAAGTGTGAAGTAAGCACCAAACAGGTTAAAAATGTATCTACATATATTTTCTTGAATTTTATTATTATACTCATGAATATTATTACTCAATTGAGAATATCCTCTTGTGAAATTTGGTGTCAATCAAAGCAGAATTTTCTTAGTCATGTCGGATTTACTGCTACATGATTGACTTTTGAAAAGCATCATGTAATCATATCTAGCAGTTAAGAAAAAATTATGAAAAAGGTTCAAAGCATAAAAGAAGTTAATAAGTAAGACTTGATAGAACACAAATTATCACTAAAGACAATAACAGCTATTAATTTTAAATAAAATTATAACACATTATTCATATATGTGAATAAATACATCACATTTTAATATATTCTGTCAAAATGGCTGTATTTTAAATGCCTATATTGTTGTTTCAATACCGTTTTTCAAAACATATCTCTTCATTTCATTAATTACATATTTGAAAAGTAATTTTCTCACATAAAATATGAAATTATTATAAAAATCTTAGTAAATGCATGCAAACAGATTGTAAAAATGAAAAATGTCTTTACAGTAAAATGAAAAAAAAATCAGTGATGTGAGCTGGAAAATTGTTTAGAACTATGTTTTTCCAGAAAATCCCCCCCCCCCCTCTTTTTTTCTTCTTTTTTCATTTAATTTAAAAATGAAATGTATACCCTTTTCAAACTGTTTTTTTAAAGCCTGTAGCTTTAAAAGTCTTTGATTATTCAGTTTTCCAATTTTAAAGAAAAAAGGGAGAGGATGATCGTTTTTTTTTTTTTTAATAAAAAGAATGTATGAAAAAAGCAGGTATAGTTTTAAGAGACCTACCTATTCCATCAATGTTAAGTTCTGTAACTTTCATAAAATTATAGGATGCTTTCGCAAGTACTTCTTCAGAAGAAAATCATTTAATAGCACTAAATATATGTTTAACTGATATTCCACAAAATTGCCTCTTCTATCTTGTAACACTCACCCATTCAATTACAAGCAAGTATTTTTTAAAACAATTTTTGATATATATGTATAATAATTTATTTTTAAAAGGGGATTAATTATAAACATTTCTAAATTTAATTCTGACATATGTTTATATATTTATAAATTTTTTTATACATATAATAAACTGAGTAATTCTTTTTCTATTTATTTATTTATGTATTTATATTTTAAAAAAGTGGTAAAAATACTTCTTTCAATTATCAGTAGGTATTTTTTTTAATATACTGTGTTGCAAAATATATATATGTACCTATAAGAAATTGAGCTACAGCCACTAAACTCGGCATGTATAAATCGTTTGATCGTAAATGATAGAATTTGGGAGCAAAAATTCATTTTATTAAGAAATGGTGGCAACAAGAAGATAGCATTTTAGTAAGTGGTAAATCCTCCCCTGGCAGCTATACAAGCCAATATTTGGTGTGGCGTAGAGACAATTAAGGTACTTATGTTCCTTTGTGGAAGATTCTGCTACAAATGTTGCAATTGGTCAGCTAATTCAGTGGTATTCTGAGAAGGCTGCAATTGCATACCTGCCAACTTGTACGATTTGTTCATACAATGTACGAAATTTGCCTCATTTTTACGATTATACGAAATAATAACAAAATGTATGAATTTAATAGTTTTATTCGTAGGTTAGCGAATTCTAGTGACTTTGCGCTAGATTTGGCAGAAAACTGCAAGTTTTAGTAGAAAATCGCTAATTTTGATAACATCAACTTGAAAATTGGAAAAACATTGATTGCGTTAGTGTTGCCAGTTTTGGGGAAAATTGGGCTTTTTTTTCCAGTTTGCTAAAAAAAATCACTAAGTTTGGCAACAACATAAAATCCATAAATTCTATATCAGTGTTGCCAAATTGAACTGATGTGTGCAAATTCGGCTACTTTCGGTAGAGTCTTCCTAAGATAATTTGGGATAGTTTTGAACAAGTTGCGTGGCAACACCTCACGGGGTAAACAACACAGCCGTCGTGGCTCCCAAGATAATTTGGATAGTGTTAACAAGTTGCGTAGCAACGCCTCACGGAGTAAACAACACAGTCGTAATGGCACCATTTGCATCTAAAATTACGTATGTGGATCCAACTCTCTGTAATTCACTTATAGTGATCATGTCTTGTGGCAAAATGTCCAAAGTAAAGCTTAAACAATATTCCCAAGTGTTTAAACAATCCTAAACTCAGGAGTTTTCCTGTATTGTGCAGTCTCGCAAAGGTGTGCATTTTGCCTTTTGTTCATTGTGTGCGAGTGATATAAGCATTTCACATGGCGGATTAAACAATGTAAAAGTACACATGCGTTCTAAAAAACATTGTGAGTTTGCATTTAATTTTGAAAAGAATTCAAATGTTGTATCTTTTTTTTCATAAAACAACTGGAGATAACGATGTTATTAAAGCAGAATGCCTTTTTACTGCATTCATTATTGAACATAACCTTCCTATTTCCATTGCTGATCTTGCTGGACCATTGTTCAAAGAAATGTTCACTCGCTGTGAGACTGCTAAAAATTATGAGTGTGGAAGGACAAAGACCAGTGCTGTTCTGAATAAAATGGCTTCGAGTGGAAATGAATTATTGGTGGACTTGCTAAAGGTGACTCCATTCTCTATTTCAACTGACGTAAGTAATAACAATGATGGGCAGTTGTATCCAATTGTTGCTAGTTTCTACAATGATGAAGTTCGGGAAATTGACTATACTGTGCTTGCACTACCTGTTTTGTTGAGGGACTCAACCGGTCGCAATATTGGAAAACTTTTGCTGGACAACCTTAAATCGAAGAAAATTCCTTTTGAAATTAACTGCATAGCTTTAAGTTCAGATAATGCACCGGTAATGATTGGTTCCAAGAATGGTGTACCAGCTGTTTTAAAAAATATGAACCAAAATTTGGTGGTAATTGGCTGCCCTTGCCACTTGATTAATTTGGCTGCTCAAAAGGGAGCAGCTGGTCTCCCAGTTTCTGTCGATGAAATTCTGATCGATATTTTTTATTATTTGCAAAAAAGTAGAAAAAGGAAGGAAACATTAAAACAGCTGCAAGTTTTCCAAGAAAAAAAAGCAAAAAAGGTGTTGAAACATGTTTGTACAAGGTGGTTATCTTTAGGAAGAAGTCATAAACGAGCACTTGAGTTATGGGAGGTATTACTTAGATTTTTTAAAAATGAAGTAAATGATGCTAGAGTAAAGAAGATTAAACCTAAGTCCTTAAACAGCTCTTCCACCTCAAAGTCTAAGTCTGAAAGAACGTCCGTTTCTCAAAAACCTAAAGCTGCACCAATTAATGTTAAGAAACGGAAAATATCTGTAATGTTTAGTCTTGATGATCCAGTTGCAAAAAAGAAAAAAGCTGTTAAGGATATTGAGACCTCGATGTGTGTCTCTAGTAACAGTAAGAAAATTGTTGTGTCAAGTACAAGTGCATATTTAATCTTAACCCGTGAAGAAAGAATCTTCATGTTTCTATCGTCAAACGTTAATAAAGCTTACTGTCTTTTCCTAAATTTTATATTGCCTACATTTGATGATGTAAATATTGTCCTCCAGTCAAAAATTCCAAAAATTCACCACCTTAGATCTATCTTAATGGACTTCTACAGGGACTTGTTAGTGAAATTTGTAAAACCAGAATTTTTAAAGAACTGCCAGTTACTTGAAGTAAAATACAGTGATAGATGTAATCAAAAGGATGATTCTGAATTAGTGATAGGTAGTGCAACTTCAAAAGTTATTCAGGACTTTACCTCTTCAGAAAAATCAAGGTTTTATTCTTCAATACGCTCATACTTCAGTAAGAGTTGCGATTATATTTTACATAAATTCCCTCTTGATAACGAGATTTTGAAACATGCACAGGTTGCAGATGTTTCGTCTTTTGAGAATTGTTCATTTGCAGATGTTAAGTATTTTATTGACAGATTCCCTATTATGTTGCATATCAAAGATAGTGAGAGTGAAGAAGAAGCGATAGACAAGCTGCAGCATGCTCAGTTTTCTGCGTTTCAGGTAGATGATATACCAGAACATATTAAAGAGGAATGAATAAATACTAAATGGTCTTACATAAAAGACATAAAATCGGCAAATGGTGCTTTAAAATACGATAGGCTTGGCAGAGTTATGTTATCAATTTTAACTCTGCCACATGAAAATGCTGAATGAGAACACATGTTTAATCAAATAAAGAAAAATAAGTCGCAATTTCATAGTTCGATGTCTGATGCAAATTTAGAAAATTTGTTAATTGTTAAGACCATGCAAAGAGGAAAATGTTACGAGCAAAAATATGAGGACAAATTCTTAAAGAAAGCAAAGTCTGCTACCTATGACATGCTTAAAAACTCTAGCAACCAAATTCTTGGCCAATAGATGTCATTTTTATGTTACAGTGTTGAAAATTAATTGAATGTCTTTATATCAAGGTACAATAAAGGTTAATTTCATTAATTTCCTCAGTTGCATTGCCTAATGTTTTCGCATATGAAAATTGTACTAATTTTGTACTAATTTTAGATGTCAATTGTACTAATTTCAACATTTTGAGGTTGGCAGGTATGCAATTGCCCTCCCAGCATATCACAGATGTACTTTATTGGTGATAGGTCTGGGGGACCTGGATGGCCATGGAAGGGTATTAAATCGTCAAAGACATTGAGAAAGTCATGTAGTATGTGATCAAGCGTTGTCTTTTTGGTAAATGGATCCTGGGTGGCTTGACAACATAGGTAAAATAATAGGCTGTAGAATATTGTTAACAAGTGAGCCGTCAGGGTCGCTTGTCAACAATTGATGTTGATTGATTGTTGTTGATTAGCCAAATTGCTAAATAATTTTAGCAATTTGGCTAATCAGGAACAAAATATTGTAACCAAATGAAAAAGACGGTTAGCAAAACAGATTTTCATAAAGCATGGATTCCCAAATCGTTATTTTAAAAAAAGTTGTTCAAAAAAGCTAAATCATAAATTACTTATGAAAGTTTTTCAGGTTTTCTGAATTTTGATTGTATGTACTTTTTACTTTTGTTTCAATTGTGATAGAGGTCAGTCAGAAGTGACTTCCAATAGATATATTACAATAGCAAGGATGTCATTCTTATTAGGTAAAACTGAGATTCATATCAGTTTTGTGATAAACAATTTTGTAGCAATGCATAATTTGTATCATTTGTAGCAAAGCAAATTTATTCAAAGGCTTTTTTGTCATAAATTTACTTATATTCAAGTTCTGCACTCTATTCTAATTTTTCAATGAGTATTATAAATGTGTTATTTATTTATAATAACATACTTGTTAAATGTCAGTAACTTTTGGAATATATTCTATAATGTACATTCACTAGGTATAGAAAATTCTGACCCCCCCCCCCCCATGAACTTAAAACTGAAAAAAAATCATAAAAGAAAATTAGAGTATCATAAGGGAAATACTGGGTATCCATACCTACTGACCTTTGAAGAAAAAACTGTAAATTTTGATGATATTTTTAAAAGTAAAATAAGATGAGGAAAGCTTAAAAAAAATTGTGAATTTTTTTTCTTAATTGCTATTATTAATATGTAATTTAACTGCATAATTTTTCTGCATAAGGATAAATAAATGTTCATAAAATTTTTATTAATTTATTTTATTTTATTTATTGTTTAATATGTTATCAATTTAAAAAAATTATTTTAGAATGAATCTCACCATAATAAACACATACTTGCAAGCAATAAAATTAAAGACACATATCATATATAAAAAGGTCATTTAATCAAATAAAACCATCCTATAAGACATACAAATGTTAATGCCATAACATTTGTATGTCTTATAGGATGGTTTTATTTGATTAAATGATCTTTTTATATATGATATGTGTCTTTAATTTTATTGCTTATAAATTGAAGTTGACGTGATACCACCGTAATTATTAAAACATACTTACAATTTGAAAATCCAAAATAATAATTTAAAAAAAAAGTCTTTAAATTCAAAGCACTGCATGATGATATTAACTATAAGAATCATCTTACTCTTCCATCATAGTTACTCTTATAACATTTGGTTAATGTTGTAAAATATTTGTTTTCAATTAACCAAAACATGAAAATAAGTAAGTTTATCTGCCTATTGTGCAATAATTGGAAGATTGAGATAGATGGAAACAAGAAAGATCAATCATGCATAAGCATTGATTATGAAACACTTTCCAACTGAAATGTAATTTCATTTAAAAATTTCTAAAATGTGATTCATTCAGTGGTAATATCTTTTACATTATCACAGTACTACAGTAATTTATTATACTTAAATATTTAAAACTGTATCGAAATATAAATCATCTGATTCTTTATGCAAAATCAATGAATATTTCATTCATATAACTTGTATTCCAGACTCCAGAGCTAAATAATTTTGTGTGAAAAAAATTCAGCAATTCTTATGTAATTCATCTTACAATCGCTTGAGATATTTGCATTCTGCATATGTTAAAATTAGGTTTCCTTGAAGAAATAATAAAAGTTTAGGGATCATTTAAAATCACAACTATTGTAATTGCATAGGCACGGAATTTAGATACACAGATAATACACAGATAATATATATGTGTATGTGTATGTACTCAAAGTATTGGAATCGTGCCGAAGATCGGAACTCGAATTTTCAAAGGATCTACACGTTTTGGGACTTCTAGAACACGAAAAAACTACTTTTAGGAAGACGTCTGTGTGTGTAAGGGTGTATCTGTGTAGGTTTCTGTGTGGATATTACATCCACTCTAATTGAAAAACTAATGGACCGAATTTCATACAATTTGGTAGGTATGTTTTTTGTGGGAAATCCTGATGTTCATTAGATTATAGTACGATTCGTAATAAAAGAATCTGCCTTCTTTGCGAAATGGCCGCAGAAATTGCCTTTATCCACTCTAGCTAAAAACTAATGAACCAAATTTAACAAAATTTGGTGTATAATATTTCAATAACCGACAAGTGATTTATATACCAAATTTAACAAAATTTTGTATATAAGTCATTTGTAGGTTATTCTAGTATGATTCGGGAAAAAGGAATGGGCTATTTTTGCGAAATGGCCAGCAAAAATCGTTATATATAAAAATAAAAGACTACGTGTGCTCAATTATATCAATTAAATTCCTATTTTATATGTGATTTTTGACAACAAAAAGAATAAGACTAACCCCATTACTCTAGGACTAGCCGTTCTTGAGATATTCTAGTTTTTTTGCGTTTTCGCTACGCCACCTTTGACAATAAGTCCAGCTATCAAATGAGAACCAAATTTAAGTTTAACGTGTAAATTCAATGTCATTTAAAATACTTATGTTGTGCAGATAAACTCAAATTATCATTGAATAAATAAAGAGAACGAATATGAGTCTGCAGCGAAAGACATGTGCTGTCCACATCAGAATTTTTAACAATATTACAACAATGATTTATAGAAGTGAACGGGGATTATTTTCAGGCCATTTCGAAAAAAATGTATGATCTATATTTAAAGATCCATCAAATTTTTGTCGAATAAAATGTTCAACAAATTTAAGCTGTGTACCAAATTTTAACTCTCTAGGACGTAGGGAAGTGCATTTAAAATGCCATCAAATAAATTTATCATGAAGAGTTATATAAAATTTAAAAAAAAAGAAAAATTGTTATCTACCAAATTTACTTTAAAATATGAAGCCACTCCCATATGCAAAACGTTTAAACAAATGGAGAGATATTTATTATATAATATCTCTTTCTTTTCTTTCTGGCAGATATCTCAAAGTCAGAATTTAATTGAATTTGTTTTTTTCCCTATATTAAATATTTTTTTTAATTAAAAAACTACTTAACATATTTTACTGAATTTTTTTTTATATATTCTATGGGATAATGTGAATATTTCCTAAAAATTTCGAAGCAATTCGTAAATTTTAAATTTACTTAAAAAATGTTTGAAAAATTAGGTCCCATAGGGTTCAATGTATTTCATTTTTTCAACCCGGGTTCAATAAAAAACTAATTGGGTGATATTATTTATTTATATTCCTATAGGTCCTACAGACCAACTGAACAACATACTAAAATTTCATTTTGATAAACTCATTTTTACGGCAGTTATCGTGCTAACGGACAGACAGACAGACAGACAGACAGACAGACAGAATGAACAAAGTCATAAACACTTTTCAACTTTGTTGTAAAGTGTTAAAAAATGGTATGGCAGTACAAAATGTATTGTGCAATCACACTCTTTGGGTGAAAAATTATTCTATGAACAAATTTGAGTTTGTAAGGAAAGCTATGAACTGGCTACATCAGATTTTTTTTAAACAAATACTTTTTCAAAGTTAGATTTATATTTTTAATCCATTTTTTATTGGTTCTGACATGCATAGAAAGAAATTAAACTGGATGAAAAGAGATTGCAATTGAAAGTGTCATATTAATGTTTAAATGACATCAGGCAAATGTTTAAAAATAAATATTGAATTTGATAAATATTTATATATTTCAAACTTACTATGGCATTGAATAATACAATATTTCATAAAAATATCTATATAACAAAAAAAAAATGGATGCTAATAGTATCTGTAGGATTTATGACAAAATGAGGTCAAAAGTCATGCCTTCATTTCGCTATGATGAAAATTTTATAAAAGAAAAAACTGGGAAATAAATTTTACATGAAGGTAAAAAGAAGATATTATACACATCGTTAATCACAGATAGAACTTTTCTTACTCTCCAGTGTTTTAATTGACTGACACAACATAAATACTTCAGTGATTAAGTCATTTTGATCATTTGATGAAAACATCCTTCACGTTTATGCAAATAAGGAAGGAACACATAAAGGAATTCAAGTCCCAATATTTTCTAGTCCTATATTTTTAAATACTGGTTTGAAAGCAAAAATGTTTTATAGAGATCAAATTTTTAGAACATTTTACCCCAAATTGACGCCAAACAATCAATAATTGAGAAAATATTGAACTTTGTAAAGATAAAGAAATGTATAGTTATTTATCAGGCAGAATCGAAAGAGCACTATTCAACAATCTTCCAGTCTCTCTGTTTACATTTTTTTGGGAGGAAGAAATGGTAAGAAGAATGTTTTGCTTCATTCTTTTCTACTTATGATTACCTAATGAAGTATCAATTTTGAAGGAAATGAAACTTAATGAAAGAAAGAAAAACATTCACAATCACTGATATTTTGATTATATTCCTCACAATTGTGACTGAAAGCTATTTCTATTGGTTTTTATTTTAGACCTTTAAAAAAAAAAAGAAAACTCTTAGGGAGATTTGAAAAAAATAACTATCTATAATTAAGCCACTTGTAATTTGGCGAATTCAATCGCTTGTTTACTCTCCAAATGAAACATTTTATCATAATTTAGTGCAATGCCGGTTGGCAACAAAAACCCTGTATATGTCTTCTCTAATCCACTGTAGCCAACACCGAGCAACTACCATATCGCTCCGACCAAGGTGGTGACTGATACGTCTGTTGGACCAACCAGCTTCCATTAGGCCTATGATGCGACATCTCTCTAGATCTGACAATTGTTCGTAGCATTGTCGTGTACTTCTCAAAAGCATCTCTGCACACAACTTGCAGTATCAAAGCAGAAAATCCAGTTCCAATTACCCGTGAATGAGAACACCAGGTGTTTTAAATGCTGCATGATGCATTGTAGCATCATTGGTGCTGAGAGTTTGATTATTTGCATAACTCTTAAAATGGCATTTGCATGCTGTGTTTCATGGGTGAAGTTCAAATTTTTTATGGATGCATATATATTTTTGAGTGTATTTTATAATTTATTTTTAAGTTATGAACAGTTTTTAACTTTGTTGAACATATTATTCCAACTGAAATGTAATATTGAGAATAATTTCAAAATTTTCCAGAAATCCACATCTCTACTAAAGATTGTATACAAATGCAGATTTTTGTACTATTGCCAGAGGATATTTTCCAAATTGCCAACAAATAAATGAAATACGACATATTAAAAACATATCAGCCTACGAAGTAAAAAATTTGTGCTAAATGTAGATCATGTGTTTTAGTCAAATGAGTAATTTTTGACATGTATGGGATTTCATTTTAAAAATAAAAAAGGATTTTCTCCATAAACCTTTTAAACACTGAGATATTTGTATACTTGTCCAAAAATCAGCAGAAAACAATAAATCGGAGTCTCACAAGAAAACACACTATTTAAAGATGTCAAATGGAGATCAGTTTCAAATAGCCATTTTACAGCCACTAATTTTTTTTTGTGTGTGTGTGGCAATCAGACATGGATAACTCAAATTAAATTTGGAAATCAGATTCTAAAAATGCTCTTTTCAGCATTCAATAAAAATAAAAAAGTCTTAGGCCAAAATTGCATTGCACAAATGCAGGAATAATTCACTTTTACATTCTTTCCAAAAAATTTGCATAAATCATGCACTATAGTGCAGAAATGCAAAGCCTGTTTCAAGAAATTTTTTGGTTAAAAATAATTTCGGGCAATCTTATTTTGGCACAGAAAGCATTTAACACAGCTCTCAGATCAAATTGGATAAAAGCAACCCTTTCATAATTTAGGAAGTGCTATAAGTAAGTAATGATTGGGTGACCCATTTAACAATTTATGCCAAATTTAGAAACTTTTTAAGAAGCACATTTATTATGTTCGAGAAAAAGGATATATTAATTAATGACAAATGCAAATTCTTGTTGCATGGATTGATATTATATTGGATTGACATTATATGTGACTGTAAATCTTCATTCCTTGCTGTTGGCAGCAATTTTCTCATAGGAAAATATGGTAATTCTATAATTTGCATTATTAGGATTGAAATTATAAAAAATCTGTAGTAATTAATGCCTCTGATTATTTGGCAGGAATAAATAAAAATACTATTTTGCACAATTTTTAGTGAAAAACTTTGTTAATTTGGTATCATTCTGCTGAATTCTGGTTTTTGGAATGTTTCTGATATTAGAATGCCGGATAATGGATCTTGTACTTATTAACATATTCTCTTATCCCTAAACAAAGTGAAAATCCCTTTTTCCCTTCAGTCCAAAATTTTAAAGATCTACTATAAAGAATCTACTACATGTAGAAGAATGTTTGAGGACTAATTAAAAAAGATTGAGAATGAATTTATTTTTAAAAATGCAGATAATATACGGCAGTGAAATAAAGCTTCGCAAATAACTCGTATATTGTCTGCTTGGGGGGGGGGGGGGGATTGCAAGTAAATCTAGCAATACATTTGGCTGGAAATAAAACACAAATGCACGATAAATTATTTTTCGCCTACAGGAAATGGCGTCTGTTCTTGATAAGATAAGCAATATGCAGCCTTAAAATTTTGCTTTCATTTGCAGAAATCTGCTACAGAAGCATATGAAATGTTGGAGCATGGTGAGGCATACTTGAAATCCATCATTACTGCTGATGAGATTTAACTACACCATTTAAGATCCTGAAAGCAAACAGGCAAGCACAGCCTGGAAATCACTAAGTTCTCCCACTCAAAGAAAGCCAAAGTTGTAAAGTCTATAGGAAAAGTAATGGTTATTTCTTTCTCTGATTACCATGGAATTGTTTATCAACAGGCAGTGTTTGAGCATACAACTATTTCTGGCCAGTATTACGTGACAGCTTTGAAGACCCTGACTGAACATATCCGATGAAAACGACCTGAGCTGCATGCATCTGGTTAGCTCTTACATCACGATAATGCACACCCTTATGTTTGCAACATTGTTACTTAATATTTGACTCAAAAAGGAATAGAATATGTGCCACACACTCCATATATCCCAGACCTAGCTCCATGCCACTATTTTTTATTCCCTCATCTAAAATCAGAGCTTCGAGGCCACCACCATTTAGATTCATCAATGGCCGTTTTGAAGAAGGTGGAGACGGTTTTAAAGATGATGTTAAAAAATGAGTTCAAGCACATGTTGCAGGAGTGGCACATGTCGGGCCAAGCAAATAGCAGTTAATGGTGACTACTTCAAAAAAGAACATCTGAACATAGACTCTAATGTAGTTCATGAGTAATAAATGCATTCTCATTCTTTTTTGACTAACCTTCTAACTATAAAGAATGTTGTACAAAAGTCTCTAGGATTCGCACAGTCATTAAAAACTCCTTAAGAACTCCTTAAATTCATATTTCGTTTTTAAGAGCCCTTAAAATTCCTTATTTTTGCCAAAATCTTCTTAAAAACTCCTTAAAAAAAATTCTGTTCCATTCCCAAAATGTAAAAGGAAACTGAACTAACAACTGACAGTCCTAAATCGGCACTGTGAGGAATATTATCAAAATACTAAAGATTACTATTTTCTTCTTTGTTTTTTAATTTGTATTGCCTCAAAATCTTTTTTTTTTTTTTTAATCAAATGGCCAGGCACTTGCCTCAAAATCTGAACTTCATTAGCTGGGTCAAAAGTAGAAAAAAAGAAGCAAAACACCCTGTTTCACCTCTCCTGGAAAAAAAAAGTTAAAAAAGACTGGAAGATTGTTGATTAATGTAGTGCACTTCCCTTCTGATAAATTACTATAAGTTCATTTTTTTTTTTACAAAGGTAAACTTTTGTTCAATTATTCTTTGGTGTCAATTTGGGGTAAAAAGTTCTGAAAATTTGAAATCTAAGCATTTTTGCTCTAAAACCAGTATTTTTGATTATAATTATTCAGACTAGGATTCCCTTTTGTTCCTCAACAGTATTTTCAGCAAGAACAGTATTTTCACAGAGTTTTTACTGTTTATAAGTCAGTCAAGTCAAAACACTGAAGGTATAGGAACCAGTAGAAGTTATGTCTTTGGTTAGTGATTTCGACCATGAATTAATGGGATTAAATGATTCAAGCATCTTAATGAGTTTGAAATATAATATTTATTTTTAAACATTTGCCTGATATTTAAATTTTAATATACAACTTTCAATCATCAATCTTTTCATCCAGTTCAATTTTTCTTTAGGCATGTCAGACCCAACAAAAAATGGATTAAAAAATAAGTCTAATTTTAAAGATAAATATTTGTTTCACAAAAACTCATGCACATATTTTTGTCTTCAGGGCTCCTGATTATGTGCACTATATGAATAAATCACCCCAATATTTTTAAAGTAACCCATTTCAAATACTATCATCAGGTTATTTTTATAGTGCACCGATATAAATTAATAAATATTTTATGAAATAATTTATCACATAAATGGGGGGATTTATTTTGTATCATGGTGCATTACAAAGAGTCCACAAGCAGCTTTTTCCATCCACCTCCATCCTTTAATTATTACACAATAGGCAGACTAAATTTGCTTATTTTCATATTTTGGTTAATTTTAAAGAAATATTGTACATAATTAATGAATTATCATGAGAGTTAATAATCATGAAAGTAAGATGATTCTTATAGTTAATATTCTTGTGCAATGCTTTGAATCCCAAGGCTTTTTTTTTAATATTTCAGGTTTTCAAATGATTATTATGCTGAGTTTATTTCAAAACTAACCAATTTACTTGTGCTTTGCTCATTCTTAATGACTAGTGGCCACTAAATGTAACATCTACACACTTAATAAAAGTTCTGAATATCAGAATATCTGCTTCAATTTTAAACAAAAAATAAAATGGATTGGCACACATTTTGAGAGCTGAAATGATGCAAGTTTTTAAAAATTCTTTTATATCGTCATGCTTAATTAAAACTTTTCATTTATTTGGAAGCTGAGACAGATTGAATGAGTCCAAAGCCAAGATTCTGGATTGAGTGAATGTACTAGATCAGCTTGAAAGCTGTTTTGAATTGTTTAATTATTCATTTGCATCGTTTCTCCTAATTCAATTTTTTCAAAATATTAGATTTTTCTGTTGACCTAGAAGATTAGACCAAAACCAAGATTCTAACTAAAGTGGAAGCGCTCAATAATTAGGCAAAGATATTTTGAGTTTTATATTATGCCTTTGCACCATCACCTCTAATTCAAAATTTTGAAATTTTAGAATTTTCCCTTAGTCTCGAAGCTGAGACTGATTGGATCAGGCCAAACCAAAAGTTCTAGCCATTATGGAAGTGTTTGATAATTTTGATACATCATCCACTCACTCAGTCAATTCAGTACATATTGTATAGATATATTTTTTTAATTAATTGATAATTAACATGAATAAATAAAAAAGGAAAGTTTAATAAAAATTTTGTGAGCATTTGTTTATTCTTGCGCAGAATTTTTATATATGTAAATTTGTAATAAAAAATAAAAAAAGACTTCACTGCTACAAATCATTCAGATTGTTCATTAGTCTGCTATAAAACTAATGCTAAACTTGGATTTACCTTCTACAAAACTAATACGAATCTTAGTTTTTTCTGATACTTATTTATGTTATTAATACAGTGACCGCCGCTTATAAGAAACATGTTCGTTTCACTGGTTTTGTTTCTTATAAGCAGTTGATTCTTAAATATCCGGAATTTTTTTAAATATCATTCTTCTATTGTAAATACTAACTATTGAACACAGTTTTACAGAATTTAAAAGATAAATGAATATAAGTAAAATATTAGTACGTACATAATACATTTGTAAATTGAGTTTTGCCTTCAAAAATATTTCTTATTTTACAAAGTAAGCCTTACAACTTAAAATATTATCTATATGCATATAGTATGTAGTTAAATAAGAATAAAAAGTAAAACTCATAGGTTGTTCATTTATGTATAAGAGCATAGTACATTTTCATACATACCGTAATCTATTACTGAGGAACAGCAAAAAACTTATCCAGTGTTGTTTGTGCTAACGAGTCTTGTGATTAGTTTACGTACATCTATTTCTGAATCGTAAAATAGTCCATAAACTTTTTCTGATGCCCCTCTGTGTTCAAGAGTTTTTCTAATTATAGTTAGGGCTTCTCGTGACTGTTTTGCTGTAGGAAAATTTTCTTCTTGTAAAACGTCTTCATTTTCTTCTTAATTGCAAACATTCTGAATTTCTGCCACTATGTTATCATCACTTTTTTCTTCAGATGTTTATAAATTTTCGTCTATGTGAATCCATTCTTCGAAAGGTACTTCTAATTCTTCTTCTTCATCTTTTGCTGGTATGTCAACATTATTTTTCAAAAATCCTGCTTTACGGAAGCAATTAAAAATGCATATGTCAGAAACATTTTTCCATGCACCTGCGATCATATGTATAGCATCAAGCAAGGTTTATTGTCTTGCTTATTTTGGAAGCCAATCCTTTCTCTTCATCAATTGCATCCACTATTTTCTGTCGCATATTTGACCAATACAGAGTTTTAAATGCTTCAATAATTCCTTTGTCAAGAGGCTGCATGTTCGAAATCGTATTGGGTGGCATAAAACAAAGTTCAATATTTGTCAGCTGTACTACAGGATGAGCTGAACAGTTGTCAAGGATTAAAAGATTTTTTACTTTTCCCATCAGTTCCTTGTCCCACTTTAACAAAAAGTGTTCAAAAATTCTACTTGTCATCCAAGAATTCTTTGAATTTTCGTAGATCACTGGGAATTTTTTTATTCCACTTAAACAGCGGAGACATTTACTATTGCCATTAACTAAAGGTTTTTTTTTTTACAGTTCCCGTCATATTTGTTGTTAACAGAACTGTAACTCGATCGTTTTGATTTTTTCCAACGGAGAATAGATCATTTTTTAACATCATTGTATACTCGGGCATCGCTCTAAAAGAGAGCCCAGTCTCGTCAGTGTTAAAAATTTGATGAGGAGCATATTTTTCTAATAGAGGTGGTAAGCTTTGCGTAATCCATGAAGATGCCGACTCGGAGTCCATGTCCTGCTTCTCTCCATAATTTTTTTTGTACACAATGTTATTTCTTTCTTTCCAGCATCTTAACCAACCATCAGTCGCACGGAACTTTTTTTCTCCTTATTTTTCTGCAAAATTTTCTGCTTTTTTCAGTAAAATTGCCCTACTGATAGGAGCATTCTTTAATCTGGCATTAGAAAACCATTGTAAGAGTGCTTCCTCTATAGCAGCTGCTTTTCCTTCTCATTTCCGTTTTCTTTAAAGATTACAATTTGGCATCAAAATTTCATTTCTGCCTTTCAGAATTTTACATAATGTTGAGTGCGGAATTTCTAATTCAGAAGCAGCTACTCATTGACTACACGGAGGAAGAGAATCATACTTTTTAAGTAAGGGTTTTTCTCTTTTGTGGCATGCTTCCACTAGCAAAACATAAAATGACTAACTAAAGCTATACGAATCTTATTTGAGTGCATAAACAAAGATGCCTTTCCTTATCAGTACATTTCCTTAAGGGTGAGCCTCAGTACATCTTCTGCCCTATCCGCGCTTTGTTAACTTTTGCAGAACACATTTTTCGCCGAAATTCTTCTCAAACAGTTGCGAAATATTTTCTGAAAGATAAAATGCAATGTTTAGATTATATTAAAACTAAATTTCATACTTAATAAAATATAGGTTATATTATTTATTTTAATCCAAAATATTTTTGGTGCTGCCATCTGTTGGCGTAAATAATTCATACCGACTATTTTTATTTTTTAATGAAAATTTTTAAATGTCTATTCCTTCTAATACAGTATTAAATGCAACAACCAATCATATATAACAATACCACAATCACGGAAAGGTAATTTATCATTCTATAAATTTGATAAGGGAATCTAAATGTACATCACTGAGGACTGCAGCCTTGTCTTCAAGTTCCTTTGTCTTCAATTCCAAGTTCAATTACTTTTTCGTGATTGTAGCATTATTATATATGATCTGCTGTATTTAATACCATATTAGAAAGAATAGACATGTAAAAATGTTCATTAAAAAATAAAAATAGTCGGTATGAATTAAATTACGACAACAGATGGCAGCACCAAAAATATTTTGGATTACAATAAAGAATATATTCTATATTTTATTGAGTATTAAATTTAGTTTTAATATAATCTAAGCATTGCATTTTATTTTTTAGAAAATATTTCACAACTATTTGAGCAGAATTTCGGCCAAAAACGTGTTCTGCAAAAGTTAACAAAGAGTGGATAGGGCAGAAGATTTACTGACATTCACCCTTAAAGCCAAGACTCCTGTGTGTTTGATGGAAATAACATGTCATATGGTTTTTTTATGAGATATTAACTGTGTTTACAATATTTTACACTAGAGTAGGGCAGATAGGGCAGAAGATTTACTGACGGTCATTCTTAACTGACAAAGGACTAAAACTCGTTTCTTACTTATTTGGGGTTGTTCCCCTCAATCCTTTCTACGGAGAAATTCTCTGTCATTCTTTGTCACATAGCAAACTCTCCCCCCCCCCCCCCCATATGCCCATAGACAAGAGATAACAACTCATCCTTCAGTTAACCTTAAACAAATCGATTTTTTTTCTTTACACCTACGTCGCAAGGAAATCAACAAATTTTTGATAGAAAAACTGTTTCTTATAAGCGACACAATTTTAGTATGTTAAAACGAAGTCTGTATTTGTTTCTCTCATTTTGGGTCTTATAAACAGCTGTTTCTTATAACCACTGAATCTTATAACTGACGGTCACTGTATATAACACTTGATTGTATATTAGCATTAAAGAAATTTGTAATTTAAACAGTTGCATAGGTGTTAATTAATTTTTCTGAAACATATTTTTCTTTGGAAAGTAATGTTCATATAAAGTAGAGGGCATGAGCATGTAATATATAAACTCCTAAATTTTTTTGATAAGCCATTATCCTTAATTTTTGTTTTCAAAATTGAGTATAAGCCCTGGTCACCCACATTTTCATTTTCTTAGGTTGATAGTTATACTTTTTCGAGGTGAAGCTAGTTCAAGGTTACACAGTTGTATGTATTTGACTTAGATGACTAAAAATTTTGATTTTTCACACCACCAATCAAGCACATTTGCATAAAATGTTAATGAAAGCCATGTTGTTTAGCACCGTCCTTTTTCATTTTTGGTCAATTTTATATGAAATAATTTACTATTTTGTTATAAAAGAAAAACAATATTACTTAAAATGTTCTGATAAGTTAAATAAAGTAGTTAATTATTATAAAAGAGTATGTTTTTTTTCTTTGCTATTACAAGTTATTTATGCTTAAATTATTATGTTACTTTTATAAATTCTTGCTTTAAAACTAAATAATTTTATCTAATATTATTGTATTAAAAGCAATGGTTTCTGATATTCATATTTTATATATTTATGCTGTCAAAATTGAAATGATTTTCAAAATATAAATATATTTTTATATTAAACTAGTATAAACCTTACCTTTGAACAGTTATTTTTTGAAATAATTATCATCAGAAACCTATTCTTTTTGTAGTTTTATAAAATCAAAATCTAAATTTGTTTTCTGCTTGAATACTTTGGGAATAATTTTCTATAAAATGACTGCAAGTGAAGAAACAGGAAGTTTCTCTCTTGCTATTTCCTTCCTCTAGTTCTCTCTCATAACTTCCTTGTTGCATTTCTGATACTCAGATAAATCAGCTTCTATTGATAATTTTTGAATGTGACTTAATTATTTTTGAGAATGAAAAGTGAAGATAATTCTGATGACAGTGATCTTTTTTATGATTCTCCTGAAGAGTTTTTTCTTTCTCCTTTTAGTGAAAGAAAGTGTACTCAGGTATTAAGTTCAGAATTTGGCAGTGTTGCAAATGCAATTTTATTTTATTTTCATACTTTATATAGTAATGTATTTTCGTATTTATATTTCTTCAGTGGTTCTCATCGTTAGATGAAAATGGACGAACTTATTTTTATGATGAAGATAGCTCTGAGTCTGTTTGGGAATTGCCAGATCTTTCAATTTCTTCTGATTTTGAGGTATCATATTTTTACTTATTACTTGATAAGAGACCTATTTTTTCTCTAAATATAAAAAGAAATATTTTTGCTATATTACAAAAAGCAAAATAGTCTTTAAATGTGCACATATGTAATAAATCATTTTATTTTGTAGATACTGATTCATTATGTTTATTTATAATTAAAATCTAGAATCAAATGTCATATTAATTGTATTTCTGAATGATAATGATTTATTTTATCAAGAGAAAATATTTGTCAAAAATCATTTTGCCAATGATATATATATATTTTTAAAACTTTTATTATTTATATTAACAATAATTCCAATTATATAGCACTGGCTTTGTATCATGTTTAAAATTATGATTCAGAATTTGTTTCCTTAAGAATTCACTTAAAAATTGGGTAAATAGGTTTTGAAACTAGAAAAAAATCCTTAAAATTGTGTAAATATCCTAAAAATAGAAAAACAAAGCCAGCTGAAAACAATTTTATAGTAATTATTAAAAATTACTTTGATTTTCTTTACAAAAAAGATAATTGTATATTTAGTATTTAAAATAGGTGTCAAATGTCATAAGTTCTTAATTATATAATAATAAAAAGGATAAAATTGCAGATTTGTGTGATATAAATTTTATTTTCTTACACTCTAATTCACTTTCATATACACCTTAATTATTTTAAATGTGAAATGTCAATTGTTTGAAAATGAGTTCTATGCCTCAAAATGCTTATGAATACCTATGGATATGTTTGAAAATTTTAAGTTATCTAAGAAACAGTTAGCAATATGATTAAATGTGAAAATTTCTTTTATTGTACATTAAAAATAAAGAACTAAAAAATGCTTTTAAAGAGATCTGAAAAATACTCTAATAAAATAATTTCCCATGTTATGCAAAAAATTTACTTTTGAAACATATTATTAATGAAATAAAAGAATAATTTCTAAAAAATAATATTAAAACAACAATTTAGACACTTAGATATATAACCATTTTGATGGATATGTTGGAATTTAATGTATTCATATCCATAAATACATTGTTATATTTTTAATTAAAAATTAATATTTGCTATTATTCTGGTGTTCTGCCAAATGTAATTGTTTGTTTTCAATATAAAGTAATTTTTTAGTGAAAAAAAATTAATTAATTTATTATTATATAATTGTCTATACTTTGAAATAACTTATGTATATGTATTTTTACTTTCCCTGTATACATAGTGCGAGGTATGATAAAAATTATCCTGACTTGTCATATGAAGTTACTTGTCGTTTCGAATTAGCTGGGTGGTTCTTCTTACTACTTTCTGATTGACTCTCTCTTAATCTAGGTCTTGGGTATATAATTCCCCCCCCCCCTGCTTCTTCCTTTTGCATCCATTTCTCTTTTGGACTTCAGGTTTGTTGGTTCTCTTGCATTAATGAAGGGGAGTCAGTGTATCCTCAAAACAGCTGTATGCTGCATTATTGTGTTATTTGCACTTTTATACATTGCTCAAGTTTTCTTATCCTGACTGGTTGTATAGGTTCAGAATTGTGTGATGCAGCAGGAAGTAGTTTTACACAGATTGTCTTTGGAATATACTATGCATGTATTATAAGTCACATTATCCCTGCTCTAATGGTTTTTTCCCATTAATTTCTTGTTCTTAAGTATGTGAAGTTATTCATCACAATCAACTAAATTGCATTAGATTTTGTCAAAACTTACTAAAACTTGCAAAGGTACATACTTAAAGTAACAGGAAATCTATGGAGAGGATTGCATAAGTCATGCATAAGTTTATGAGTGGTATGTAAATGTTTAAAAGATGATCATGAATTCTTTCAGAGTGTCGAACATTCTGGGAGATGCTCTATCAGCAAATGTGGAATATGTGTGCACAGCTGTGCGAAAAAGTTGCTTAATTACTATTTGTGAGTTATCTGAAGACTTCAACATTAGTTTCGGTTAGGTTGAGTTAATTCTTACATATCATTTGAGTATAAGACACGTCTCAGCCAAATTTGTGCCAAAATTGCTCTCAGATAAATTATAAAAAGCCCATGTTTCAGCTGCTGCTGACCTTGAGTGCAGTGAATACAATAAAACTTTTTAAAAACTATTGTAACTCGTGATAACTCATGGGTTTATGGATATGACCTCGAAACTATGACCCCAGTCTTTACAGTGCAAGACCCGAAACTCTCCCAGATTCAATAAAGTACAATGATGTTAATTCTGCTCTCATCACTCCAAACTGCTCCAAAGGTTTCTTATGAAATTTGCTCCCATCCTGCTCCGAAACATAATATTTATAATTTGAGGTCATCAGTGGTGAACTTTTATTTTATTTTATTTATTAATTTTTACTCAGCTTAAACATTTCTCTAAAATAATATATTTTATGATCAATATTTAAAATTTATTGTTCTTATTAAAAGTAAGAATTAATTCTGGAGTATTAATCCATTGTAATTCTATATTTAGTATTAAAATTTTTTAACTAAATAAATCTTTTGGATCCCCACTTCAGACGAGGCTCCCAAATTTCATGATTTTTAATTTGAAATTATTACCAATTTTTACTTAATTTGGGGAATAATTATTTTGTATACTCTCGAAAATAAAATACTGATAGCTAAAAAAGCAATTTCAACTTACAGGACCGTAAGAAAATGTTTGCGGGGATCCTATAATTTTAGAAAATATTAAAATTATAAAAGCGCTCTTCAACCATGTCAGAATGCTGCTATCAAAGACAGTGCTGGTATTTCCTGTGCTTTTCAAAGGAATAATTTTATTTGATTTATGTAAATTGAAATAATTAATTAAAGCACTACCATAACAACACAAAATATAATAATGTCATATGGTCCCTAAGAAGCCGTCCACTTATGGCTACCGTCAGAACCTAATGAAATACGTAGGCATAAATTTCCATTTTTTAGATTGACAGTACACATGACTGTAAATTTTTGGTAGCCGACGGTGTACCGAACTGGGCTGTATTTTCAATGCTCATTGCTTTGAGCCCGTTCGGTGGTTCGTTTTTCTAAGCTTATGCAAACACTTTATAATCACAAGACATATTTATTAATTGGACTATTTATACATATATACACATCTTCACAGATTATTCGATTCATACATCATATTCCGGACTCCGCGAATGCGACCGTCCATTCTGTTCAGACTCCAGAAAGAAAATCTTCTTCCAATCGCCATTGCCCTCCCCTCCAATTTCTGGCCCTTGACTCCCCCACAGTCCGCAGTATCAAATTGCGTGACTAGCTGCACAACTCTCTGAGAAGTAAGATTGCGGGCCAAGAATAACCTTTCTCAGTGTTCTTGGCATGGACAGAGAGGGGTTTGTGACACCTTCCCCCCACTTTTCAGTCCATCCGTTGATCAACGATGACTGGAAAGTCCATATCCTGCACCCCCCCTCCCCTTAATGGAAATTCCCACATACAGGCTATGCTCTCTGCAACCAAGAATTCCTCTATGAGCCAGTGACAGGATCGAACCATTACATAATAGTTATCCAAATTTAAATTTCGCACACAAAAGTACATTACCATAAACACTAAATTATTCTAAAACACTAATTATCAATTTTCCACTTCTACTGTTTAGCACTTAAAACAAAATCATACTATAAACCAAAATTATGCTTAAAACACTAATTATCAATTTTCCACTTCTGACCATATTACAATACTACTAACATATAGAAATACCTTAATTATATTAAATACCCTACACAATTCACACACACACACACACATACATTTTTTATAATTTTAAAATTTTTAGGTTAATGGCTCAACGCTTTATTCAAAGAACACACAATATATCATTATAGAGCCAGTAACCCCCTTCGTCATTTCATCTGCCCGGGAGTTCATTCTAGTAACTCCAACTTGCTTCTATCCCCACCAGCCTTTTGTTTCTCCTCACTGGCCGAATCCATATCATAACATTGGCCTCTCAGGGAAGCCAGTTTGCTTCTACACGCACCAGCCCTTTGCTTCTCACTGACCGAACCCACAGCTACCTCCATAATTCCTGTTCCTTCACATTTACCTTCCAACATTGTTCCCACTTTAACTAATATGGCCTTCTCATGACTTCCAACTAAGTACACTTCATTCCCTTCCATTCCTATTGTTTCAAGTTGAGCTATAACTGACTCTCCAGTTCCCCATCTTTCATTCATTGTCTTCATCTCCTTTCCCTCACACTCCGTAATTCGACTCTTATCCATTCCTTCCGAATTCTTCAAGATCCCCAATGTCTCTAAACTACTCGTAACATTTTTCTTTTCGGTGATAATTGGACTCACAGCTATTGGGACCCCAGGGTGACCTTTCTCAGCCCCTTCCCCTTCCTTATATTGCATACTATCAGACTCGGAACTTGAAGTCGCCTGCTCGATCGCCCCCTTTCCCTTCAGGGACAACTTTGACATAGACATATCTATGATCAGGAAACTCTCGACTCCCCCCCGACTTTTCTTTCGTTAGCGTAGGGTCCAGTCACAACATTGTATGCCTTTTCTTCCTCAGCATCTTTTCTCTTTTTCTCCGGAACTTGGAGTTCATGGGAAACCCCTCTCTTTGAGACTTTCCAACCCCATTTTCCATAACGGAATTCTCGTTTTCCATTCTGAGACACGGTAGATCAGATACCCGAAAAGGCAGCTTAATTTTATCAACGCTTTTCGCCCCTGTCTGAATATTCAGGCTTGGCAATTCTGGTTTTTCCCAAGTCTCCTCAAATATTTCAAACTGAGCTTTTCGTCACTTTTCCGAATTAAGCTTTATACTTTTTCGCGACTTTTCCGAATTAAGCCCTTTACTGTTAAGCGCACTACATATTTCTGGGCATTCATATCTATAGTGCCCTAACTTTTTACATGCGAAGCACAACACCGTGTTCTTATGCACATTTTTCACCACTCTACCAATTTAGCTGCTATAGATCTGGGTAGTGGTATTCCGTGCAATTTGGGTTTCACTATTCTTATTCTAGTTCATTCCC
This sequence comes from Amaurobius ferox, assembly GCA_951213105.1. NCBI lineage: Eukaryota > Metazoa > Arthropoda > Arachnida > Araneae > Amaurobiidae > Amaurobius > Amaurobius ferox. Next base: position 110,233,545 of record OX578142.1, on the reverse strand, counting down.
AGTTCCCACATTAACCATTTGATCTCCCTTTCCCTCTTTTGCTGCTCCTTTCTCTCCAACTCTCTCAACTTTCTATTGCACTCTAATTCTTTTTTCTCCCACTCTTTATTCTCTCTATCCCATTCTTCATTCTCTTCTCTCTCTTCCCTAATAGAATACAATATATTTCTTATTGCATCTTCCTCATACTCCTTGCTTCCACAAATTATATTTTTTAATTCCACCATCTCACACTCAGAATTCGCCGTCTCGCCTATTTCATTACAGAGCCTCACAAGATCAATTTTCTTCTCTTCCAATAAATATGTCATCCTAACCACTGCCATGAGAACCAAAGATTACCTACACAAAAATAGCTCACCCTAATTTTAGCACCCTCTTAATGCATAACATTGCATTTTCCCCTTGCTCCAAAATACATGCCATATCACATTTATCAATTACATATATCATAGCATATTACCCCAATATTTTTCTTTGATTATAAATTCTGCTCCTAGGCATTGAATGAATGAATGAATGAATGAATGATATGAAGGTGGGTGGCTCCAGAAGAGCCCAGCACATCGACCAGAGGTCTATTGTACTACCCCAAAAAGAAAATGAAGATCCCTAAGAAAAGAGACCAGTAGCCAATGCGAAAATAAGCAGGCACTTGACAGGTATGTCGTTCAGCTCCCAGGGTTCAATCACATGACGACCAATGTGTTCGAATCTGTGAGCAGAGTAGGCCTCACATTCACATAGAATGTGAGCTGCAGTTTCTTCGCTGTAATTGCAGCCTCTGCAAAGCGAATCCTTGGAGACACCCATAATATTAAGATGTCTCTTGGGTGCAGTGCCCAGTAAGGAGCCCAACAGCTCTCCTGATGCCAGTTCTACTGAGCCTGAAAAGTTCCTTTTGACGTGTACTAGGGCAATTGCAGTTGAGGATTTTCGCTTGCCTTTGTCCCTTAGTGTCACGCCAGTTCTTACATTGAAGCTTCCTGAAGATGTCATAGACAATTCTTCTGACAAGGTCATTGGGAATACCCAAGGCCGGCTCAGGGCCCACAAAAGGAGTGCTAGAGCCTTTCCTAGCAAGTTCATCTGCCAATTCATTGCCAGGAATGCCCGAATGACCAGGCAGCCAGTACAGAATGACACTATTATTACTAGCAATTTTACAGAGAGCATTATAGCATTCCCAGACAAGGGAAGATGTCACAGTAAACTTCCCCAGAGCCATAAGAGCAGCCTGGCTATCAGAACAAATAAAAATCTGGCTATTCTCATACTTTCTGTCATAGCAAATTCTACAACACATAAGAATGGCAAATACTTCAGCCTGAAAGACAGTAGCAAAATTGCCAAGCGGATAAGATAGCTCAGTGCCATCATCAGGGCAACAGACACCAGCACCAGTACTTGTGCCAATCTTCGAGCCATCTGTGTACCATACAAAACATTTATGTTTATTGTAGGTTGGAGTCCTCTTCCAATCATCCCGCGAGGGGACAAGAATTTCATAAGGCTTATCAAACGTAAATTTGACATGTATGCCATCAGGTGGCATACAGAAATAAGGATGCCTAGCAACATTACTGTTAAGTTCGCCCCAAGATAGATACCTTGAGTAATCTTTCCAGTGCTTCAGATATTTGAGTCTGTTCATGCAGATAAGTGCTTCTGCTTCAATACGCATATAGAGCGGATGCAAGCCAAGTAAAAGTTCAAGAGTTGCAGTAGGAGTGGTTTTCATGCATCCGGAGATTGCAATGCACACCATCCTTTGAAGCTTAACTAAATCAAGTTTAGCAGTTTCACTTCTAATTCTGGACCACCAAACAATGGATCCATAAGAAATGATAGGACAGACTATCATCGAGTAAATCCAATGGATAGCTCTGGGATTAAGGCCCCAGGTTTTCCCAATAGCATTCCTACAAGACCAGAAGATTCTTCTGGCTTTAGTTGTGCAGTAGTCCAAGTGTCTCTTCCAATTAAGTTCCTTGTCAAAATAAATTCCCAAGAATTTAACCTCCTTGGAGCAAATAAGCTTCTGTCCAAAGAAGCAGATATTCCTAAGATTAAGTATGCATTTCCTTGTAAACGCAACTAAAGCAGTCTTCTGCGGATTAACCGTAAGGCCTGAAATTACTTCGCCTCCTAGGCATTACCTCCTAGGCATTACCTCCATTACTTACCTCCTAGGCATTACTTCGCGGAGCATTTTTTCCCATTAATATCATTTTTTTCTTTACAGTAAAATTGTTTCTCTTTACCACAATTATTTACCCTCAATCTTAAATTTAACACCAACGTTTCACATTAATATAAAACCAAATACCTTAGAAGTAATATCATTTATATTTATCTTAATATTAAAATACTCTACAAATAATATTATATATATTTCCACATACAAATTCCACATTAATATTAAATGTAACACAATTTCATGCAACAATTTACTATTATTTCTTATCAAACCAGCATTTAAACACATTTGTATATTGAAGTAAAATTTTTATCCATATATTACTTCTGTCACTGCTCATCTAGGAATTTCCATTATTTATTAGCAAAACTTTTAAAGTCATAATTTACTCCCATCAATAATTTACTCCCCACAAACCAAATGACTCACTTTAAACTCATTACTAATTTTACAATGTAATTTAAAATCCGCCCTAGCACAGAGAGCATCACCCAAAATGTGAAAATTTCTACTTACCTCTCCTTCTGCACCAGATGTCATCATTCTTTCTTATGGGTTGGGATCTTTGTCACAGGCTATACCGATAATCCATTACGTACATTAAACACACACATAAATGAGTTCCATATGACTCATGCCGATATATCATCATCAAATTTATTTCAAAGCGTTTTCCACCTTTCCATTTGCTTAGCATTTATCTATGTCGACTGCGCCAGTGTACCGAACTGGGCTCTATTTCCAATGCTCATTGCCTTGAGCCCGTTTGGTGGTTCGTTTTTCTAAGCTTATGCAAACACTTTATAATCACAAGACATATTTATTAATTGGACTATTTACACATTTTCACAGATTATTCGATTCATACATCATATCCCGGACTCCGCGAGTGCGATCGTCCGTTCTGTTCAGTGTCCAGAAAGAAAATCTTTCTTCTTCCAACCGCCATCCCCCCCTCCAATTTCTGGCCCTTGACCCCCCGCAGTCCGCAGTATCAAATTGCGTGACCAGCTGTACAACTCTCGGAGAAGTAAAATGGCGGGCCGAGAATAACCTTTCCCAATCCTCTTGGCATGGACAGAAAGGGGTTTGTGACAGACGGCATATAAATCCATCTGTGTATTAGAAAATGTAATTTGTTTTATTTTTATTTTTTGATTTGTATGTTTTATGTTAGGAAAAATCAATTAATACAATGTAGAAAGCAGAATGTAGTTTGTTAAAAATTTCCTAATGAACCGCTCCTAAACCTTATATCAGACCAAATTCAAAACAGACCAAAACTGCATTATACAAACTTGGGAGTGATACACTTAAAAATCTGCATAAATTATGCACTGTAGTATAGAAATTCAAAGTTTGTCATAATAAATTTTTGGAAAATAATGATTTTTTGTAATTTTCTTTTGATGAAAAAAACATCAGACATATCACTCTTATCTAATCAGAAAAAAAAAGCCCTCTACAATTTGAGAGATGCTATCTGAAATGAAGGTAATAATCTCAATGGCCCGTTTTGCAATTTATGCCAAATGTAGAAACTTTTTATGAAACATATAATATATTATGTCCAAGAAAAATGGGATATTAATTAATGAAATATGGCGGACATAAATTTCTTTTGTATGGATTGACAGTACACGTGACTCTAAATTTTGGTGACCGATAGCAATTTTCTGTAGGAGAACATGGAAAACCCGTAATTCATATTATGAGGACGTTTTCCATAGAAACTATAAAGAAATCAGTGGAAAATAACACTTCTGATCATTTGGCGAGATTTAAAAAAAATTTGTTTTTCGCAAAAATATGTTTGCTGATGCAAAATTTGGCATCATTCTGTCCAATTTTGATTTTGGGAGCGTTCCGGATATCAGGATGCTGAATAAATGATCTTGTACTAATATTTATGCATAAATGTCATGATGAGTCCCCCTTTTAAGTTTGGGGACCCACCACAACTGTGGGTGTTGCAGGGCCCATAAACTGGCCCTACATAAAAATTTTAATAAGTAATTCTTCAATTTGACCTCATTTTTGTCAATTTAGCATCATTTTTGCAATTTTAATGATATTTTCATCAATTTGGCACCATTCTAAAAAAGTTTTCAAGTTGGCAGTATTTTGCCAAATTAGTTACAGAGGTCACCAAATTTATCACCAAGTATTACAAACAAAGAAAAGGGTTTTCTTATATATGAATAAATGACAATTAATGAATTGTTGGGTATCAAAATGCAGAGCTATTATGCAAAGTATTTTTTCTCGGAAATGACATGAACTAGATCAACCAAATAGGATGTTAACAAATTTGTTACATAAAATTGCATATGAAAAGTGAACATATTTCATGTTAATACTTTTTAATTTTCTCTCAAATATTTAATGAACTCTCAAACTCTCTAATATTTAAAGAACTTTAATGAACTCTACTCTCAAATGATCGGTTTTATACAGAGACATAAAAATTATGTGGACATAAAAATTATCTGTGTGATTCTGTTATCCATTCTTTGGTTCTGCCTATTGCATTCTGTTAATTTTAATGCATTTGATTATATCAGAATTTGTATACAATTTGTATAATTCGAAATTATACCTAGTAAACCATGTCCGCTGCCTAATGTTGGGCACTTGAAAGATCTCATGTTTAATTTGGAAATGAAAGATCTCATGTTTCCACTATTATAATACTAATGCCCAGTGAGTTAACCTCAGGCTTTAAGGAGCAGTTTTGTTAAGGAATGCCAAAGCTAGCAAGAGATGGACTCTGTTGCTATTTTCCCCATCATTTTCATTGAGATCCAAATTACACTGAATTTGCAGTTTTATTTCAATTTTTTCTTTCATTTGGTGACTGGACATATTTTCAAAAGTGACATGACAATAAGGTGAAAAAACTGAAAGATCTTAGGAATGATTAGTCCTAGAGTTACAGGGTTAGTCTTAGTCTGTTTGTCATCAAAAATTACGTATAAATAAGAATTTAATTAATGCATTTGAGCATACAGTCTTATTTTAGTATTTGTTGATTTTTGTGGACCATTTCGCAAAACAAAGCAGGTTATATTTTTCCAAATCAAAAATCTAATCAACACCAGAGTAACCCACAAGTGACATATCTTCCAAATTTTGTGAAATTTGGTCTATTAGTATAAAGTGGATACATACAATTCTTGAAAATCTGGAAAGTCCTTGAATTTTCAATTTTTTCCTCAAAGTCTTGAATATCTTAGAATAAAGGGTATTTCTGGAAAATGAGCCTGGAAAATCCTTGAATTTAATTTTCAAAGAATTTTTGAAATTTTGAGTGGATAAAAAAAAAATAATGATGTGAGTTTTCCCGCATTCCTCTAATTCCCTCCACGGTTATCCTGTAGATATACGAGTTATTCCCCTTTGACCTTGTGAAGGCAATCTGTGTGACATCAAAAGGAGGTGTGTGTGACTGTGTCCAAAGTAGCAGCAAGATTTGCATTTCAGCCGAACTATTGAAAAGTTCTTTTTGCTAATCAGCTGGGAATTTTAAGAGTTCAGTTACAGACCTGAGATGGGACATAGACCTGAAAATCGGCCACTCGCCGCAGGTCAATTAAATAATGCAGTTTAATCATCAAGTAAAACAATAACTGGCCAATACACTTTCCATTAAAACATTGTAGAAAGAGCAGAAATGGGAAGATTTAAACAAATATATTCCCTATTCAGGCACTAAATAGGATATTATTAATATCGTTGATTTGACGTCAATGTCTAATCTTTGTATTACACTAAATATACTATAAAACTATATATTTCATAACTTATAAATTATATGCATTTTATAACTTAAAACAAATATTTTATTTTCTAGCATCTATTATACATCGTTATATTTTAAAAAGTTGTTGCCTCTAAAATGGAAAAACTTATTAGGAAAAACTTTATTAGGAATAGTCCAATATATAAAAAATACCGCAGTAGAAAAAAGAAATAACTTTTCTTATAATGAAAAATATCACTCCTCAATGATTTTCCTAAAATATGATGAGTCGTTATTGAGCAGCAGCACTGGAAGGGAGTGGGGCATTGAATGCAAAGAAAAGAAAGACATATGCTTGACTCCTGAAAGCAGCTGACCCCTGTGAGAGGTCAGTGTGTTAATGACCTTGTTGTTCCTTGACAATCTTATTTAGTCATTTGTTATTTGTGGTAAATATAACTTTTCAAACAAAAAGAGTAAAAGGTGCGGTTGATATCAAGTTGAAAATTGATACTTTCACTAATGAAAATAACAGCTGTGCTGTTTTTGAAGTTTGATTGAGCATAAAACTCTTCAAGATATTGGGGTGGGGTGGGGTGGGGGAATGCTGAAGACGAAACAGATAATTAAAAATGTATCCATGTTATAATGATATGAACAAAACAAAATAAATTTCCATGATAAAGAAGCTAACGTCAATGTGATTCACACTTGACTTACGGGTCGATCTATTGGTGTCTATTTTTATGTCTGGTGTATAAATCAACTCCTAAATTTTAGTCTCATTTTTGGGGTTCAAAATGTTAACTCATACACTGGAAAACATGGCATTTGTTTATAAAGTATAATTCAATATAAGTAATCTGACCTTGTTGTTTTAAACTTTAGTAGTCTGATAGTTAAGAAAACTGGAAAATTTGAAAAATATCCAAATTTTTTAGATTGTTCTGTATTTATTTAAAATTAATATTTAACATTTTATTATAAAACCAGTATATACATACAGTTGATAAGATTGAAAAGAAAAAGCATTCTATTTTTAATCTTGTTTCAAGAAAATTAGCAACTTTCATTGAAGACACACACAAAAAGGAAAATCATTTTAAGTTTTTCTGGATTCTAAATAATTGATCCGTCGTATAATTTTTTTTTAATTTCTTATATTTAGGCTTCTCATTTTATTTTGAAAGGTGTATAAAATTAACATTTAAATATTTTGATAGTATTTCACAGTTGTTTAAATCTATTTATACATGAAATTTTTTCGCATTTTTCCTTAAATTTGTTTTTGCAGTGTCCTAGAAAAGTCCTTGATGTTTTTTCCTCTAACAGTTTATGGACCCTGAAAGGAGGGCAGATTCTTTTCATCCGAATTATACCAAAATCTAACCAACACTAGAGTAACCCACTAATAACTTACCTACCAAATTTTGTGAAATTGTGTTGAATAGTTTTTTAATTAGAGTGGAGACATACATTGACACACACATGCTAAAAATGGTAATTTCAGGTTCTAGAGGTCCCAAAATGTGTACATCCATCCAGTGGCGCACCCAGAATATTCCTAAGGGGGGGGCCATTGGTGCACAAAATTTTTATGAAGGAGGATGACTCCTCGATAAATTTTCCGAGAAAAAATGATCAGAGGCCATATCAATTAACAAGGCGGTTGTCTTTTTTTGTACATTTATTTTTATCAAATTACTAACAATTCTTTAGTGCAGTGCAAGAGAATTGAATGATTAGAAGAAGTAGTGGTAGATATTTATACAAAACAACACAAATTAAGAAATAGATGAAGATAAAATTATTTGTTCTGGTCTGCTTATACTGTATACTTGTTTTCAACCACTCTCTCATGATTACATATTGTTATATTATTCAATTATGATCTATACATATTCATAAAACGAAGTCCAGCCTCCTGTTTTTCTTTGTAGCCAGAGCATTAATTATCTGGTCTGGATCAATTTCCACTTCACGGTGAATGTTCATTGACGCCAGTCCATTCAGTCTGGTTTCACTCATACTGTTTCTCAAGTAAGTTTTCAACCTCTTCATTGTGGAGAATGACCTCTCAGCACTGCTTGTTGATACTGGGAGGGTGGCATACACTTTTAAAAGTTCAAACACAGTTGGAAAAGTCCTTTGGTCACAAAAGTTAAGCAGTTCGATTGGGCTTTTAGTTTTCTTGTTCAATGCAAAGACCTTCATGTACCACAGATGTAGTTCAGCTTTTAGAGTATTATCTGATCTGGGTCCTAAATCATCTGCAAATTTCCTTGATAAGGCAACAAATCTCTCGTTTTCTTCCAGTGTCGGCTGCCTTCCATTCGGAATGACAGATGCAAAACTTTGTAGAAATTCCTTATGTTTGAGAAATTTTTCATGGAGGTGAGTGATGAAATTATCAATCCATGGAATGAAAATAGAAAGTCTGTAGTATTCTTCAGGAGTCTGTACGTTGAAATTTGATCTATAAATTTGTCTGGTGGCACGGTGTGGTAGAGTAATGTTTTCTCCATGCTGTTCCAGCTTCTTAACAGCTTATTCAAACAGATGGTGAAACTCGTTCTCTGCGTTCTCTCGAATTATAGATATAGCTTTCAAAACGTCTTCTACGTCACTCACAGCAGTTGCCAGATCAAGGTTAACTTCCTGCAGCTTTTCACTCAGACGAACACTGTAGCTGAGTAATCTGTCAGCTGAAACAAGTGCTATGACAAACTGTGATGTTAACATTGAACATAACAAGGTATGAACCTCTGTTGATGTCTCCTTGTCATTCCAGGTAGTAATCTCCTCCAGAGCCTCGATTACTTGATCAAACAATGAAACCATAACTGTGACGGCATCATGTCTCTCCACCCAACGAGTAGGGCATAATTTCTTCAGTTTTTTGGCACTGATTTCTGTCTCTCCCTGATTAGCTGCATTAATTTTGCTGGTGAGAACAAGGTTTCGTTTTGGTGTGTTGAAAAAACTAGAGATTTTCCCTATTATTCCAAAGCTGTTTCGGATATCCGGAACTCTAGATGAATAAGTTATGGCTAAGTTCAAACAGTGTGATGCACAATGAACGTAGGGGGCTTTGGGGTGTTGCTCATATATAATTGCTTGGGCGCCATTGTACTCTCCACTCATTGCAGAAGCTCCATCGAACCCTTGTCCACGGAGGAAAGACGTATCAATGTTGCAGTCTGCAAGGCCTTTAAGAATAGCATCTGCAATTGCTCGACCTGTAGTTTCAGTCAGGGGCACAAACTTAAGGAAGTTCTCCACTATCTTAAATTCAATTTTATACTTATCATTTGTTTCAAACCGTTTCAAGTAACGAACGCAAAGTGTCATTTGCTCTACCGTTGCAATATCTGTGGTTTCGTCACATAAAACCGCAAAACATTTGGCCTCATTCACCTCAGTTGCTATGTGCTTCACAATGGAATCATTGCATGCTGAAATAATCTCATTTTGTATATTCCAACTTATGTAAGTTGCATTTTTTGCACAACCTTGTAGATGAGTTTTCAGTATTTCTTCTCCTGCGTCAACTCGGAGTCGCAAAAGGGCTCTAAAATTTCCTTCGCCTTGGCATGGTTCTGACAATACGTCCAAATCCCCACAGTCTCTATGCCCTCTCATGGCCAGCCCTTGCCTTCCACAAAAAATCACTGTTTTGATAATAGGTTTAAGAATAGCCCTATTCTGCAAAACTTGTTTTTGCTTTCCTCTGTCCATTACTTGATCCACAGGAACCGTTTTTCCTTCCGTGACCCTTAAGAACTCATCGGCTTTGAGAACTGAATCCTTATGATAGAAAAAATTTTCATGTTGACTGAACTTCTCCAAGGCCTTCTTCCAATTATTAAATCCTTTTGAAACAAGTTGACCTGTAGCTTGTGTGGATCTTAAACCGACTTCATGGGGTGCAAAGAGAACACAAAATTTGCAATAGGCACTGTCCTCTGCCTTTGAGTAAGCTAGCCAGTTATGCTTACTCAGCCAAGATGAGCAGAACTTCCGAGTGTGGTGAGGTTTTCCTTGACTTGATACAGCACTAGTGACAGTAGCAGGAAAACTGTAATTTGCATATGGTTCCCAAAGATTTTTTAGCGCTGTTATCCTATCTTCATCTGTGAGGTTAGATTTCTTGACATAATTAGAAATATCTGCAGCCAGAATTTCTATTTCAACTGTGTTTGGTATTGTGTTTTGTCCTACCTTTACCTCCTCACAAGAGTTTGAAGACAGCCCGGGGTCACGGCTGTTGCTTGCTTCGACTGCAGCCTCATCAATGTAACAAGAGCTCAGGGAAACGTCGTTGGGAACGTCACTATTTTCAATCTTACTTTTTTTTTTTTAAATAATTTCCCAGTGTCTGTTGGCCTAGCCCTTTTCGTTTTTCACTCATTGTCTTTTTTTTTACCTTGCTCCTCAGTTATTCAAGAACAAAATTTGCTATATAGCCGAAATACGCACATAAACACACACACTGATCGTTAAAGATGCATTTCACTGTAAGATCAGTTGAAAGTTCAGGACCATTATTAAATTTAGCTATTCACCACGCAGGCCCTCGTTCCGAAACTACCAATTCACTGTTATCACCTTGTGTCGTAACGTCGCACTTTATTTCAACTCACAGCAACACTTAATTCGCGAAGCGTTGGCACGATCTATTTATTCACTTCCACAATTTTCTCACTGGGTAAACGAAATCCTCGAGTTTTCGAGCGAACAGCCGCTTCCCCGCCGTTCACTCTTTATATAGGGCCACGGAGGCGCCTGTGACGTCACTCTACACAGCACTGGTTTAGTACGACTCCAGCGAGAAGGCATTTGGGTCACGTGATTTTGGACGAGTCCATTAGTTAAATTCAATCACAGGTAGAAACGTCTTAAGAAGAACGGGTTTCCAGAATTGGCGCCTTTAGTGCGAATTAATTTATAATTTGTACAGTACGATAAAGAGCTTTATATGTATAATTACATTCAGTGTAAGTGTTGGCATATGCTGGAATTGTTTTCTTCACAATGATTAAAATTATTTATTACAATAATGGTTGTAAATGTTTTTTTTTTATACTTTCTCGAAGGCAGACCTAGTTCTCCCTTGTGCTGACAGCGCTCTTCGCGTTTTGCTTTGTCAGCCCAAGGGGGGGGCCAGGCCCCCCCCCCCCCCCCCCCCCCCCCCCCCCCCCCCCCCCCCGTGGGTGCGCCACTGCATCCATCAAAAACTTGAGTTGTGATTTTTTTCAATGCAATTTCAATGCTTTCCCTATACATTGCCATGTATTGTAGGGAAAGTAAAAAAGAAGAAAATGGGTAAGTATTCTATATACAGAAATTTTCTGAAAAGAAATTACATCACTATAAGGAATACCTAATTGCTACAATAAAAAATAGAACATCTTACCAAAGGATTTTGTTTAAAAATTTGTTTGTTTTTATTTAAATTGTTTTTCATGTTCAGTTTATTGTCCATGTTATTGGGGAAAGCACTATTTGTGAAACCTTTTTTTCCCTCAAAGTACATTTTTCTTGTGTGTGATATTTTTGTGAGGCACATAGCACATCCATGGGATTATGAAACCAGATAATGTGTATCTGATTTCATCACAGACTATTCTAAAAAACTGTCTATCATTTTCCTCAATATCTAAAACTTCCCCCTTTATAATGCATATAGTTCTATCATTTTTTGCTAGGTGGGCTAGGTAATCTCCAGGCAGGATGTGGGAATTTTAAGCAATGTTTTACAATCTAAGAAAAAAAGATAATCACATAATTTGGCTACTTTTGTACTATGAATCATGCCAATGTTCCCAAATGAGAACACTGATATTTTATACATTATAACAAACATATTTCTTGTTAATATTATAATTTCTTATGTTTATTCATTAAAATGAACCTCTTTATTTACAATTATGAAATTTTAAAAGTGTTGGATTTTTTTTTTAATTTCATATAATGTTTTAAAAAAAACACTATGAAAAATAGTAAAAAAGCCTTTTTTAATGAAATCCTGTACACTATAGCACTTATATCTGAGAATTAGTTCTTATGCCAAAAAAACGTGATGTTATCGATTTGAGACACTAATGTGTAAAATGTTAAATCAGTTATTTATTATTTCTATAAGACTTGCTAGAATGTCAGTTAAACAGACTCCCTCATCTGTATGTAATGACAGCATACAGGAATTCTTACAACTGTTTGTTTTCGCTGTAGATTTTCTGTACATTTTTAGATTTATTTTCTCCCGTGTATTATTGTCACTATTATTATTTCTATAAGACTATTATTATTTCTATAAGACTTGCTAGAATGTCAGTTAAACAGACTCCCTCATCTGTATGTAATGACAGCATACAGGAATTCTTACAACTGTTTGTTTTCGCTGTAGATTTTCTGTACATTTTTAGATTTATTTTCTCCCGTGTATTATTGTCACTGATGTGTTTACCAGAAATTGCAGTATGATTCTGTTAATGAAGTGCTCCCCATTTAGTTTTTTTATACTTAAAATGTTCTTGATAATTTTCCAATGATTAACAAGAGAGATATTTTCAATATGTGAGATAATAGAGTACTTCTAAAAAACAATTAAGGTTTAAATTTTTCTTATAAATATGTATTCAAATAAATGCATACAAAGTACTAAAATTGTTTACAAGCCAAGAAATGTATAGACTGGTCAAAATAAGAAAATTTACACTTTAAGCTTACTTTTTTTTTTAATTTTTAAAGCAGAAACTTTATCATGCAACATAATTTAATAAGAATTTAATAATTTAATTATATGAACAGATAATTTAGGTAATCATCAATGCTTATTATCTCAAGAACATATTTTTATTATAAGAATTTTATTTTAAATATTGCATTTTCAATGTAGTTTGAATTATTTAATCTAGATATCTAAAAAATCAGATGCTAATGAAAATATCACAGAATCAAAAGAAACAAGTCTTAGTCAAGATGCATCAAAGGAATCAAATGACTCATCTTCAACATCACCAAAGTTTATGCGGAAAGCTCCTAAATTACCTGTTCCACGACAGTTTAAAACAAGGTCATTGGTTGTTCCTGAGTGTGTAAATTTAGGTGGTGGTGAAGAGAATAAGGGCTTCTTGCCTGCATCCTTTGGTGAGGGTTATTGGCCATCAGTTCAAGATGGTCATTTTGTAAGTATCTTTAGTACAGTTATGATATATATCAAGGATATTTCATAGTTCAGGCAACGTTTTTTATCATATATATATAAGGAAAATCTTCGACAATGTAATTTAGCATAAATTAATAAACAATGCAGCATTCAGCTATTTCAAGGATACGCTTGATCTCATTTTTCATTGCAAGACAGACCAATAAACCCAAAGTCAAAAGGAAGATAGAGGCACAAATAGTAGAAAAGAGGGGCATATATACCCAAGTCATGAACTAAGAATCAACCTTAGAGAACCAACCAATCAAAAACAAATAGAAGATAATAATTAGAACCCTCATATAATTTATGCTGCTTACTTAAAATCTGAAAAGTAGATAGAAATGCTCATTATACCATCATTTTATATACACAAATATAATTTTTTTTTTACCATGAAGTGAAAACATTTATACTGGGTTCATAAAAGAACAATGATGGTTATTCGAAAGTTATTTCCAGATCTGTGTGGCAATGGTGCTTAATTACCCTGCTTTAAATAAATATTCATGTGTCATACAAGTGCTAATACACCCCTTTATGATAGGAAACACCAAGGAATATTAATTAAAGAGAGGCAATAAAACCCATTGTAAACATTGCCTCTTAAAGTTGTTGATAACTGAAAAATGTGTGTGTGTTTTTAACTTGTTTGATGTTATGTAAAATTTTGTTTAAATATTTTATATAATAATTTAAAAATTTTCAGATATATTACACATACTTATTTACAGATTTATTATATGATAGAGACATAAGTCAAATAACTGATACTTCTCTCCATACCTTGAGCTGGTGACTACTTCAGTCAGGTGCAAGTCACTACTATGTCTGTTAACAAGGAAAGCTTTCCTTACGGGATCTACTTTTGTAAGATCTATTATAGCAGAGGGGGTGGAATAAAAATTAGGGAAAATTTAAGAGATTGACAAATACAAAAGTTATTTTTCTGATAACACAAATTCACAGAAATATTTTTATTTTTTAATGAGTAATATTGTTAACATGCATTTAATTCTTCTCATTTTTAACATTTTCAAAACCTATTTTAGGCATTTTTCTAAAGCTAAGGTTTCTGTAAGTCACTGAAATCTGAACCCAGTATAAATGTTTTCATCTCATATTATAAAAATTTAGGTTTATGTATATAAAGTGATGGTATAATGAGCATTTCTATATACATTTCAGATTGATCCCTTTTCCATTTCTTAAAAGTTTTCAAAATTTAGATTTTTCATTTATCCATTTTCTGAACATTTCAAACATTTATTGTCACTCATTTTTTTAAAACCTTGTTTTAAATCTTTCTAATGTTTTCTGTTATAGGTTTTATAATTGTTTTCTAGGTCATCTAAAAAAAAATTCATTTACCATTAACCCTTTCGGGATGATTGGCATGCCCGCGTGTCGGCTGCGAACTTGCATTCAAGGACAGATGGCACGCACTCGTGACTGAGGAAACTTTACCGTAAACAGAGAGTGGCACGCATGCGTGCCTTCACGTGGAATGTTTTAATTTGTCTACTAGATGGCATTAAATGTCCTTGGAACTAACTTCAATGTATTTTACAGATGCATGACCTTGGCATATGGAGGATCCAATGAATTATTTCTCCATTTGGAGCGGTGAAACATGATTTTGTAATATAAACAGACAGAGCAATTCTCGCAGCATCAACAATTTTATAATTGAGTTTCGGGTTTTGTTTTTATTTCAGCGTTATGATTTCATTGGTAAATCATAGGAATATAAGACAGTATTTTTTTTGGGGGGGGGAGGGGGTTAGAGGCAGTGAAATTATTCGTTTATTTCGGATAAAAGAATGGGAGCAACTAACGAGTATTTTGTATTCAGATTTGTATGAAAAATATACATCAAATAGAAAATAAATATTTCTTTTATTCCTGAAAAAAGTAGATTTCTGTGTTGAATAGGTGATTTATAGTGAATTTTTTTCGAGAGTTAGGTTTAGCGCAAAAAATTTTTCATCCTTTGGGAACAGTTCGGGAGCAAAGCGCTCCGTCTTTTGGGCCGCAGCAGCTCTGGAATGCCGCCGTCGCGAAAGGGTTAAGCATTCAAATACTTTTAGGAGTAATTTTAAATTCATTTTTCTCCATAACACTTTAATTATTCAAAATGTTTCCAGCTTTAATTTTTTGCTAAAATTACTGATTATTTCTGAATATCACGGTTTCTTAAGTTTTTAAGTTCTCTCATCTTGATCTTTTTTTTAAAAAAACTGATGAAGCATTTATTATTAATATTATGCTTTTTTTATTCTTAAAAAGGCCGGCCACTAATTTTTTTTAATTTATGGGGGTTTACCAATGATTTTTGATGATTTTTAATTAATTTATATTCTTGTTTCTAACTTTTAAAGCATCTCGATCCCCATATTTCGGTAATTTTTCCAATTATATTATCGGATGTTATGAATGTAGCAACCATTTTTATTGCAAAATTTTCCCTATATGTTTATTTCATAAACACTAAATTCTTTATCCTTTTAAAGAAATTTTATTTTATTTAATATTTCGACGTTTCTGAATTTAAAAAATATAATTTTGTATCGTTAAAAACATAGGCTGTTATATTGTTTTACTCGAATTTCCCAATCAACGGGATAGAGCATGAACCAACTTTGGCCACTGATTTAACTTTGAATTGATAATAATTATTTACTGTTGGCACCACTAAAAACACAACTTAGCTGTAAACAGTTTAGGAATACAAACATTTTTAGTTTTTATACCGTCAATGGTAGATTAATAATTTAAATCAGGAAATCTACTGGATAGATTAATAATCTATAACAGGAAATCTAAAATTTCTCTAGTCGAAAAACTATCATGCTCTGAAACTTTCTTCTTCGTGCTAAAAAAAAACCAAATTCTTGTGATCTATGTCTGGGCAACATAGTACCTTTCAAATGCACTACTTTTACCATCATTCATATTTACCGTATGATCATTTATGGACCGTGCATATGTAAGTTGAAGTAGAACAACAATTTAGCTCGGAAAAACATGCCCCCATTCTCAATGTTGATGCCCTTTATTAGTACCTGCCCCACCCCACCCCCCGATGCAGCGTATACCCGAAACTATTGCATATAGATTAATTGTTTAAATTTATCATGATGGAAAATATTTTATAAATAATTCATCAATAATCAAATTCACAAGCCGAAAATAACAGGGGCATTTTTTGCGCACGATTTTAATTCCATTTGCGCATCTGCTTTCGGAAACCATTTAAAGTTTGAGGCAGGTGTAAAAATGATGAAACTCCTGTGCGACTAAGCAATGGAAATAAATTTATTTACTTGTCATGAGCAGAATCGTGCAGTATCAAAATGAGGAAGTACAAGAGTCAGGTTGCATAACAAAGTCCACGTTTATTTTGAACGTAAGAATCTTGTTATAATACAATGATTAGCAGCTTTAGTAATATGCAGCATGAACATATATACAAGATTTAAATGTAGAATTGAAAACATTTAAGAAGTCCACAATGGAAACATCAATAGAGACGATTTTTTCCATCATACTCGACTTATACAGATCACATACTGGAACATTAGGAAACTATATTCTAACACAAATATGACTAGATACTTTAGTGCTTATGAATGGTCTTACACATGCTCAAAATATTAAAAGCATAAATCACCGGTATAATACTTATATGACACATAAACCGTCACATACGCAGATTAACACAACTACGTATCATTCAATACTGAACTCGCCTTTTTGACTAAGGTTGTCCATTCATAGACCATCATAACATAACCAGATTTCAACACAAGATCAACTACTAGAACTGATGACTCCTTTAAAGATTCGTCTAACTAAAGACCTGAAGATTTTCTTAATCTTCTAAAGATGTTTCCAAGGTGAACCTCTTAAATACACAGGGATCAGTACCTACCAGAACGATGTCCGGGATCTGCCCATAAATATGCAAATGAATTTGTGTACATGTTAGATATTCAATTTACATGAAGACTACTGCTGAAAGAACTCCATGAGTCACTCCCGAGAACGAGGTAAGTGAATTAAAAATAAAGTTATGTTTCTGAACATCGTTCTGGGGAATAGTGAATCATGATCGTATGTTTACATTCTTCCAGCTGAAACCCTATTAGTATAGTATGTAAAAGTGGGGGCACTTCGAATTTTGGTAGGGTGCTGGTGGGGTCAATTAATAGAATGCGCTGCGCCCAGGCATGCCTCAAAAGTAAATACATCCATGGTCACGGGGAGGAATGAGATAGGAATGTGGATTGCACTCATTCTCGGCTGCAAGTGCAATAAATTAAGATTTTTGTCAGATTTTTCTAGCTCTATAGAGGGATTGTTTAGGAAAAGAGACATTTTAGCTGGTCAGGATTTCGTTAATCACTAGTTTTTCAAGTTGAATCACCATTGGCGAGTGGGAATTTTAATTGTGGGGTTGAGGAGAAACGAATATTCACCAGAGGGGTGGAGAACAATGAAAAACCCTTTACAATAACACGGGGTGTATCACTTACTTGAATGGTCAAACTCAGAGGAATGCGATTTCACCCTGAGGGTGCTGACAAAGGGCTAAGGAAGGGACATGTTCAGTTTAGTACACTCCCCATTCATTTGTTTTCAAATACTGCTGTGACTTTTGTGGGGCTTTAATAAATAATGAATGGGAAAAAATTTCTCACATTTCTCAATGTTTAGATAATTTGAGAATGCATGGTGAGGTGTCATTTTGAAAAAGGGTTGCCAGGGTGGCATTTTTCAATCTCAGGGTACAAAATTGCAGTACTGGGGCAGGCAGGGTGGGTTTTGTAATTTCTGAGGGCAGCAGGGTGGGCTGCCCCACGAAAAATACCTAAGATGAACCCTGTTAAGTTATCACCTGGGTTAATCACTCTTGTTTCAGGTACCATACAAGACCACCTTAAATATGTTTTAATGTATTTCTATGCACAGCTATCTGCAGAGAGAGCTAGTGAATAAAAGTAAACTAAACTAGGTGTAAAAACTTCATATATCAAAGGAGAGAATTTACAAAAGTTAAAGAATACTTCAAAAATATGTTTTTAGAGAATGTGAAATTTCTCTATTACAGATATTCAAATTACCAAATGTGTTATTAATCTACTGAGACAATGCTGTATTAGTTTTGATTTCATGTTCATATTTTGAGTAAAGTCAGTAAAATTTCTTTGAAAATGTATATTATACTGTCCTTTGCTTCATACACTTACATATTTCTTGTTCTCTTTCTAAATATTTCTCAACAGTTTTTGAATTACTGTACTAGTATACTCTGAATACAATGCAATAGTTTTTGATTAATTCTTTTTTATTTCATAATGAATTGTACTATATTCAATGTCTAATGAAAAATTCTCTAATAACTGGAATGTCATCTAGGTATATAAAGAACTACTGTGGTACATATATTGAATTTTATATACCTTAACAAGATAATATAGAAAGATTAAAATCATTCTGGATAAACAAGAAAACTGTTAGAGAAATAAATGTTTCTTATCAATGTGAATGTTTTTATAAAAATGCTATAAATATTCATGTTCAATAAATAACTATTTAACTTTTTCTGAATTTCTTGATAAGTTTAATTGGTCCCATTAAATGCAAGGCCATATTAATTATATTCTAGTTAATATTGTATTTTATACGAGGGTCACACTGAAATTTTTTAGACAGGAGTAGATGATATGGGCTAGAAAAAAATTGTTGGTCGGATATTTAAATTTGAATTCTTTATGTCCGCAGACAATAATTTGTGGCAACAATTACAATTTAGCTATTGCAGAATAAATTTTGAAAGAAAAAAAATATAGTTGACGTGAGAGCATTATCGAGCTATGATTTTCTATGATTTTAAAATGGGACTAAATCATGAAGAATGTCTTCAACGTCTACAATTGGCATATGGAAATGATGCTCCATCTCATGCCACTGTCAGATAGTTTACAGAGTTTAGAAGAGGTCAAAATTCTCTCCTGGATGAAGAACACACAGGAAGACCTTTGTCAGCTGTAGTCCTAGAAAATGTGTCGACCATTCGAAAAATGTTAATCGATGATAATCGCTGTACCTACCAAATGATGCAGAAGGAACTTAACATTGGATCTGCAGCTATACATAAAATTATTCATGAAGAACTGCATATGAAAATATTAGTTTGTCGTTGAGTCTCATATAATTTAACAGAACAACAAAAAGCAGAGCATGTCAATAAAGAAACCCTAAAATTACTTAATGATGGTGGACACTGCATTATTTCTAAAATCATAACTGGTGATGAAACGTACATACCATTTTTTGACGTTCCAACATGTCAAGAAAGTAAATTTAGGGCTTTGAAGATGACCCCAAACCAACAATGGTGAAAAGACAATGAGCAATGAAAAAGTAATGTATGCCATGTTCTTCAGAAGTACAGGTCTGGTCAAAGCCATAAAGCTAGAGCGACAGAAGATAGTTACAGTTAACTGGTACACCACTAAGTGTCTTCCAGAAATTCTTCAGGAAGTGAATGTTAGAGGACTCATGCTTCACTATGACAATGCATCTTCTTATTCAGGAAGAATAACAGTCGAATTTCTTGAACAAAAAAACATTAAATTTATAGAACATCTACCCTATTCTCCTGATCTTGCTATTTGTGACTTTTGGCTATTTTTTAATTTAAAAAAAAAATTTACGTGGGCATTCCGAAGATGAAATTGATGAGGCTATAAAACATATTTTTCATCGATTCCAAGAAATGGATGGCTTGGAGCATTTAATCTTTCGAGAATTCGCCTACAAAGGTGCATTGATGTTGAAGGAGAGTACTTTGAACACTCCTAAGAGTTGGTAAGTTTAATGTGTATCACTTAACCGTATCTCAAAAATTTCAGTGTGACCCTCGTATTTAACCCTTTCGGGACGGCGGCATTCCGAAACTACCGTGGCCCAAAGGACGAAGCGCTTCGTTTCCGAAATGTGCGTAAAAGACGGCTACTTTTTTGCGCTAAGCCTTACTCTCGAAAAAAATTCACTAAAAATCACCCGTTCAACACAGCATTCTACTTTTTTCAGGAAGAAAGGAAATACTTATTTTCTATTTGATGTATATTTTTTATTCAAATTTTCTTTTATCAAAATATTAAAAATTTTAGTGTATATATGTTTTAGGTACAGATGGATAATTCTTTGGCATGTCCTTCCGATTTTTTAAAACTGTACCACATATATGCATATTCTTATATTCTTAGACAACAAATACTTTGCAAGTACAGGAGAGGTAAAAAATTTATCCAAATACAAAGTATATCCTTTTCCTGAAAGTTCACTTAGAAGTGTTTTCACAACACGTTCTCCATACCCACCATCAGAGCTTGATAATCCCGTGTCCTTTCCAGTATACACAAGGAAATTCCATTTATGGCCTCATTCCGATTCTGACGATTTATATATTTTTATTCCATATCTGGACCTTTTCGATGGGATATATTAACGAAATCCCAGCCTTCCTTTCCATGAGAACATAAATAACCTAATCATTTCATTGCCTCACATTCCTTTACCCCCCCCCCTCCCCCACCCACTCAAAAAAAAAACCTCTCTTATATTCCTGTAATTCAACAACCAAATCAATAAAAGACAAAATCAGAACGAGACCCGGAACTCAATTATAAAATTGTTGATGCTACGAGAAGTGCTCTGTTTACTTTACAGAACCATGTGTTTCACCGCTCCAAATGGAGAGATAATTCATTGGATTCTCCTTGTGCCAAGGTCAAACATCTACAAAATACATTTAAGTTGCTTCCACGGGCATTTAGCGCCATCTAGGAGACAAATACATTCAAACTAAAACGTTCCACATAGAAACACCCATACGTGCCAGTCGTCCTTTAGGGTAAAATTTCCTCCGGCCCGCGGGAGTGCCGTTCGTCCTTGAATGCAACTTCACAGCTGGCGCGTGGGCGTGCCACTCGTCGAGAAAGGGTTAAGGGGGAGTAGAATCGGTTCTCCATGATCGGGATCATGATTAATTTTTTTTTTTTTTAAGCTACAAATTTTGCCTGCAAGTAATAAGGGGAAAGATGCCTAAATAAAGATAAATTAGTTTGGGCTATTATGTATATGTTTATAAATGTGTATCTCTTTATTCAGAAATATTGAATACATTAGTCAAAAGAGATTGTTCGGGACTGAATTTGAAATGTGTTGTCAACAGAATAAAACCACACACTTTCATGTAATGCTAGTCCATTGTATATTGCATAAATGCACCCACACTTTCATTAAAATTTTTGTTATTTTTATTTAGCATTGCTCTATTCTAAAATAATTCTGAACACTTTATTTAGAGTGAAGCTTAATTTAAAGATTGTAATTTAGAAGTATTTCGTAAGAGTCAATCATAAAATGAGCCATGAGAAATAAAATTATAAAGTTAAATGTTGCTTTTACAAAAAATATAATTTATAATCTGAAATATACTTTGATCACCTTATTTAAAATATCAAGGAATTTTAAAAAATACCCAAAAAGTCTGTAAGTTGTAATAGAAATCTTTGAGCCCCTTGCAGACAGTGGCATTCTGAAACTGCTGTGGCCCAAAGGATATAGCATTTCACTTCTGAACTGTTCCCAAAGGATGGTGCATTTTTTGCACTAAGCCTAACTCTCAAGAAAAATTCACTAAAAATCAACCCATTCAACACAGCATTCTACTTTTTTTAGAAATAAAGGAAATACTTATTTTGCATTTGATGTGTACGTCCCACACAAATTATCTTTTATTTAAATATTAAAATTTAAATGATTAAAAATTATTAATTAACTT
Source organism: Amaurobius ferox (assembly GCA_951213105.1). Classification (NCBI taxonomy): domain Eukaryota; kingdom Metazoa; phylum Arthropoda; class Arachnida; order Araneae; family Amaurobiidae; genus Amaurobius; species Amaurobius ferox. Next base: position 110,211,536 of record OX578142.1, on the reverse strand, counting down.
GATTAAAATGGTTATTATTTGTTATGCAGGAAAAATATCCAAATGTCCAATACTCAAAACCTTGTATAGCTAATAGATATTATGTACAATTTTTAAGAAGAAAATAGCATTGTTACAAATTAAAGGAATCATGCGTAGACCAACATTGCAGTATTTGCATTCATAAAAACTATCTGTGCGCTCATCAAAAATACCAAAGTTCCACAAATCTTCACTACCTGCATTACTTTCACAGCAATTTGGGTTGATTACCATGCTAGTATATTCTTACATAAATAGATAATGTCTTGACTCAGCCATTCTTTTATCCAAAATAACCTAATAAATTTACTACTGCACATTCCTCTAAAACCCAAACAGAACCTGACAGAACTCTTGTACATTCCAATAATTCACCAACACAATCATTAAACTAAAATCAAAACCACAGTAATGTTATAGATCATCCTTATTTCCATATGCCATCTGATGGTATTCTTGTCGGATATACTTTTGACAAGCCTTATGAAATTCAGGTCCCTTCACGGGATAACTGGAAGAGGACTCCTATCTACAATAAAAAGAAATGTTTTGTATGGTATACTGATGGCTCTAAGCTAGGCACTAGTACTGGTGCTGGAATATGCTGTCCGGATGATAGTACAAAATTGTTTTACCCTCTTGGCAGTTACTCTACTGTCTTTCAGGCTGAGGTCTTTGCCATTCTTATGTGTTGTAGAATTTGCTATGACAGGAATTTCAGGAGCAACCAAATGCTTATCTGCTCTGATAGTCAGGCTGCTCTTATGGGTTTAGGGAAGTCTACTATAACGTCATCCCTTGTCTGGGAGTGCTTTTTATAAAATTGCACTTTATAAAATTGCTAGCAATAATCAAGTTATACTTTACTGGGTGCCTGGACATATTGGTGTTCCAGGTAATGAGATGGCTGATGAATTGGCTAGAAAAGGTTTAAGTACACTGGCGTAATACTAAGGGCCAAAGGCAGACGAAAGAACTAAACTGTAATTGCCCTATCATGCACCAAAAAGAACTATTCAAGCTCAGTAGAACTGGCATCAGAAGGGCTGTTGGGCTCCTTACTGGGCACTGCACCCTTAAAAGACACCTAAATATTATGGGTGTCACTAAGGATTCGCTATGCAGAGGCTACAATTATAGTGAAGAAACTGCCACTCACATACTATGTGAATGTGAGGTATTCTCCGCCCATAGGTTCGAACACTTGGGTCGACATGTGATCGAACCCTGGGAGTTGTATGGCATTCCTGTCAAGTGCTTGCTTATTTTTGCCTCGACTACTGGTCTCTTTTCTTAAGGACCTTCTCTTTTCTGGGGTAGTACAATAGACCTCTGGTCTATGTGCTGGGCTCTTCTGGAGCCACCCACCTTCATGTCATTCATTCATTCAAAATCAAAACCAGAACCCATACTCAATTATAACAAAGCAGAGTCTACGAGAAATGATCTATTCATTTATATTACAAAACCACATTTCACCACTCTTGTAAAATCGGAGGTATAAAAATATTATTATTAGCAGTGCGCAACTAGCAGTGATAAAATACCATGATAATTGTACATCATGCCACAGAACGTGAGAAAAAAGGCAGTGTCAAAAATCATTTCCTATACTCATGATCAGTAAAGAAAATTATATGGTGGAGTACTAGCAGTACAAAAATAGTAATATAATATTACCATACTAACCCAAGGATCCGTCCTTTCCCATGTAAAGGGGAAACTCCCTTTAGATAGCTAGAATAAAACATTGACATGGCAGGAAAGAAATAAGCATGAGAAAGGACTAAGTAAATAAATTTACAAAGGCTGGTGGAAATAAAATTACTCATCCAATATAAACACAAGCATTTGGTAACAGTGAAACTCTTCAAATATCACACTATGGTTTCATCTAGGTCAGATTCACATTCTTCAAACTCATCATAAAATTTACATTTGACCAGTAGGATTTTATAATTTTTACGTGTTTATCTTGAACATTTTAAATATAAGTTTAATCAAGACACGGGACAAAAAGTAATTAGAATGTCGCTTGCATCGTAGGGCTCGAAAGCAAAAGTTTCTTGTAGTCAAATTAAGATAGCGTGGCAGCAGTCGACTCTGCTCTTGCCAAAGACATCGATCGAAGATGCTAGGATACCCGAATTATAAGTTCAGAGTGGAAGCTAGCTTTTGCTCTAACCTTATAATGTCGGTCTTGTAAGCACCGGGTCCCTGGTTCGGGCCTGGCAGCATCAAATTATTACAAGAGGAAAACTCGAACCCATCATCTCAAAATTAGTTTAATATACTACTTATAGTACTTGAATTTGTGTAGGCACATTACTTTTAGCACAGCTGCTCATCACATTTAAGTTTCTGTCACAGCGTTAATCTAAATCATCGAGTCTAATGACTCCAATAAAATTCAGGCCTTTCAACACCTCATAAAAATACTCAACACCTACGATTTTTATTTGGTTAAAATATTTAGATATTCCAAGAGAAAAATTGCTATGGCTAAGAGGTCCATTCGGGAACAAAATTCCACTTTAGCCATTTCCACAAAACACAGCCAGCTTTGCCATAGTGGCCACCTAATATCACTGTCTTTGTCCCTCTGCCGCTTCTCCAAATAGCATTGTCTCAAAAGCCATGCCAGTGATGTTAAAATCATCACTCGCTTCAAACTGCACCACTCACCATGCTCAAAATTGGATGATGAAACAAACCGAACTTTTCCGCATGCGCATCCTCACTACCATGAGTCAGCGAAATTCGAGTGCGAGAATCTTCCAAAGTAAAGCTCTCCCAACGAAATCGAGAAAAATACATTTGCATTTCTAATAATCAGTGCAAAACAAAAGTTGCATTTCTTATATAATGGATACTTATAATAGTGTGATTTTTATGCACAAAAAGGAATTTGAAATAGAATACACACAGAATAATTGTAAAATTTAAATAAGTCAAAAATCGTTGACAATTCCGTCCTTATACTCAAGATGAAGTGCTGATTCATTGGGACCCCCTATACCAAGGTCAAGTATTAGCAAAATACGAAAATACATTGTAAATATAAAAATCGACATTCAGCACCATCTGGTATTCAAATAAAAATGTTCCATGTGAAAACGCATGATATCCATTGTCCTTTAGGGTATATATCTCCTCGATGCGAATGAGTGAGTATCGTCTTAAATATAGTTTCATATTCAATGCACAGATGTGTCTGCTGTCCACAAGGGGTTAAAAAGTGCTAAACTTAGATAATTTGGGGACTTATAACATTTTTGTTAGCATTTATTCACATTTTGTGAAATTTATTAGATATATCATATACTTTGCTTTCAGACAAATTGAATAATAATGATTAGCTACTGCATTCAGTTTAATTGTTTTCATAGTTCCCATGGACTTTAAAAAGCTTTAATAAGGCCTAAATTTTCATTTTAAAGTGCTCTGAAAAGCCTGTTTTTTTTTTTTTTTTTTTTTTTTTTTTTTTTTTTTTCCAGAAAAGGCCTGAATTTACATTTTAGTCACACATTCCAGCTTCTCTTTGTGCCGTTCTCAGCTGTTCTCTATCACTTTTCTTCTTTACTCAAATTTTTCTTTTTTTTGTCCAAAATATATGTATGTTAAAAATTGTTTTAGGATACATTTCAATTAGAACAAATGTTACAGTAAAACAATCTTCTTCCGAATGTAAACAAATAGCTATTTTAAAGTTTACATCTTGAGCTTTTTGGAAGTCAATACATACAGCTCATGAACCCAAAGCAAATGGAATGTAAATAATGGCATAGATATTTAAAGGGAAGATCATATAATTTTATTTTGCATTGCTCAACATATTTGACAATAACGTTCTTATTGAAATGTTTTCAAAATTGTTTTGTAATAATTTCGCAATTTCTGTTTATCAATGTAAAACATATTGAAAAATTGGTTTTTTTTTTAAGCTTTGAGAGTGATCTTCCCCCTTAAATGAATTAACATTTATAGAAACAACACATATTGGTTTTAAGCAAGTTTCATTGTGAGCACACATTTTGGCAAAACCTGGTATAAAAGTAACATAAAAAATTTGAAATATTGCCGAATTTCTGATCTGTATAAAAAGTGGAAACGATTGTTTTGAATTATTTGCATTTTAACTGAAAAAACTTAAATCAAATTTCTAGAAAATCTGAAAGTCAGATAATTTTATTATGTTATTATGCAGTACATATTCATATTTACATGATAGTATTATAAAATGTATATTAAATTTATATCTTCACATTTTTTAGTCAATTACTCACAAAGGAACTCTTAATAAAACAAAATTAGTAGAAGGAGGTAGACGAATTAGAAAGAATTGGACATCGTCGTTTGTTGTTCTCACTGACGTAGTTCTTCTTTTCTTCAAAGATATACGCTCTGCACATTTGGTAAGTGTTATATATATTACTAATTTTTTCTCCGTTATATGTTGTTTAAGTATGATTGCTTGTTGAAAATACTAATGCTTAAATGTAAAAAATATTTTAGATTTGAATTCTAAATGAAAACAAATTACAGCATAGAACACAGGATAAATATCATACTCTTCTTTCAAAAGACATTCAATTCTTATATTTTTATGTGTTATAATTAAGTAATCATTACTATCAACCAGGAAATGTGCATCACTTTAGCTTCATAATCTTCATAATTTCGTTTCCAGAGTGAGTTGTGTTGAATATTTCCCAAAATTGGCCAAAAATAAAAGGTTGAATCAAATTATCACAATAGAAAGCATTCGTGCTACTATTTTGCTTCTGTGTTTCTGTTAACATTAAGATTTATTCTAGTGCATTATCCACCCTGCAGCATTTACACGACATGGAGGTTTTCAGGCAAAAGTTTACTATTTTTAAAATAAATCAAAATTACATATTTTATTTGCATTCTATATCAAAATATGCATATATATTTTTAAATCACTGATAATTTTTAATAAGATTAATTAATTAAATATTGTTTATTCACATTAAAAATAATAATGCATTGTCCAAAATTCATCCCAGTGATAGTAAGCAAATTTTCAAACATACACCCACACATATATATATATATATATATATATATATATATATATGTGTACATACAGGGTGTCCCAAAAAGATTGAAATGCGCTTTAATTCTTTAACTGTTGGAGATAAGTGGGCAATGTAAATTGCAAAAATGTTGAAAGTAAGGTAGGAAATAAGACCATGTGAATGAAATAGTCCTCCCATAAATTTTTATATGACCCCCTTAGACAAATTTGGTCAATCAGGAAATTTTTATTTTTAATGCAACAAGATCATTAAAATAACCCGCATATCTGTATCTTTAAAATTGAGTGAGTTATATTTAATTGAAAATTGAACATTGTGAATGGGGACCATATATCAAATTAGAAATGTACATTTGTGACATATCACAAAAAAGATAAAACTGGATGATAATACATAGGATACCCAAACTTCGTAGCGAGTACCACTGCTTTATATGATCTCTGTCTGTGTAATGCTTTATTTAGCTACATTTGTGATAAAAAAAATTTGACACATATTAATGTATTTTTGATCTAAACAATTTCCATCGTCAATTTGTTTATAATCCCTATTTTCACTCATGAAACAGCCTTTTACATAGTACGGAAAAGTGGCATAAGTCCGATTTTTTCCTTTATCATAATTCAGTTGATTTTAAAGATACAGATATGTGGGTTTTCTTTAATTGTCTTGTATTAAAAATAAAAAATTTCTGATTGACCAAATTTATCTAGGGGGGGGGGGGTCGTATAAAAATTTAAAAAGTGTAACTTTTTTTAAATTAATGGGAGGACTATTTCAGTAACATAGTCTTATTTCCAACTTTACTTTCAACATTTTTGCAATTTACATTGCCTACTTATCTCCAACAGGTAAAGAATTAAAGTATGTTTTAATCTTCTTGGGACACCTTGTATATGTGTGTGTATTTAAAAACTATAACTATGCATTAAGAACTTCAATGACTAACAACCCAACTCTAGCACAGATGTTATGGTTAAGTTTTTACGTAGGTAACTATATTTAGATACAATATGGAAAATATTAGCAGGTAACTTATCTATATAAAAGGGGAGAATGTGTTGTGGAAGATATATATACAAATATATATGAAAATGGATTAATAACTAATACCAAGTAATCAATGATAAAACATTAAAATAGTAAGTTAACCAAATAAGTTAAAACAAGGCCACCATGCCGAAAAAAAAAAGAACAGCAGCATTAGGCCTAAGTTGTAGGTTAGTTCAGATTACATTCTTTTTTAGGACTCAGTATCTAACTTAAATTAACCCAAATGAATGCTTGTTTTTGATTGTGACAATAGTTACTATACCATAAACCCAGTCTACAAGCAATACTGCTAGTTAAGATTAAAAAATTATTATAACATTATTAAAAAATCAAGTATTACCTGAACAATATGCAAGAAGAGACTTCAGGAACCACATGATTGCTCTATTCATAAGAGATTGAAAAGGAGAGTTGAATTGTATCCAAGAGGAAGGGAGAAAAGAAAGATACAGATTAAATCATGGATACCAGATGGGAGACTAAGTGTTAAACGGATTACCAATAAAACTCAACCCAGGGAGTAAATGATGGAGATAGATAGCCTTAATTAAGATAGGGTAAATAAAATGAACAGGAATCAAAGACGAAAAGTATTTAGAGGTGTCAGAGATAAAATGAAAATGAAGTGGAAATATCATTAAAATTTGAATTCCCGTTAATAAATTGACCAAAGGTTAATAGCCTTCTTAGTGATCATATAGGATAAACACTTGCCTTCACTTACCTCTGACACTTCTGTAAAACAAATAATTACAATGTCTATAAATGAAAGGGCTAAAAGAGGATATCACAAAGGTTTATTAAAACATATAAAAAATAGATATTTATTCATTGTGTTTTTTTTATCCATTTTCTTTTAGTATTGTTAGTATGAATCATTTCATATTGCAATTCAAACTTGTTCAACGATAATAATTTCATAGTAACCTTTAAACAAAATAATGCCATATCAAGCTCGTTTACATTTTGATTCCACAGACCATTATCTGATAAAAATCAAGTATTACCTGAACAATATGCAAGAAGAGACTTCAGGAACCACATGATTGCTCTATTCATAAGAGATTGAAAAGGAGAGTTGAATTGTATCCAAGAGGAAGGGAGAAAAGAAAGATACAGATTAAATCATGGATACCAGATGGGAGACTAAGTGTTAAACGGATTACCAATAAAACTCAACCCAGGGAGTAAATGATGGAGATAGATAGCCTTAATTAAGATAGGGTAAATAAAATGAACAGGAATCAAAGACGAAAAGTATTTAGAGGTGTCAGAGATAAAATGAAAATGAAGTGGAAATATCATTAAAATTTGAATTCCCGTTAATAAATTGACCAAAGGTTAATAGCCTTCTTAGTGATCATATAGGATAAACACTTGCCTTCACTTACCTCTGACACTTCTGTAAAACAAATAATTACAATGTCTATAAATGAAAGGGCTAAAAGAGGATATCACAAAGGTTTATTAAAACATATAAAAAATAGATATTTATTCATTGTGTTTTTTTTATCCATTTTCTTTTAGTATTGTTAGTATGAATCATTTCATATTGCAATTCAAACTTGTTCAACGATAATAATTTCATAGTAACCTTTAAACAAAATAATGCCATATCAAGCTCGTTTACATTTTGATTCCACAGACCATTGCAATCATTTCAAGATACCTTTGCATATACTAAAATATCCTTGGGCTCTATGCCTCTGTAACAATGACAAAATTTATATACATGGTGGTCATAAAAAAAACTTCCCCAATATATGAACCCCTAGCGGCCTATCCGCTCAACCAATCGAAAGGAAATTTCAGATACTGTTATTTGAAGGTATGCCCTCAAGAGAGATTGTGATGATTTCAAACAATAGAGCTCTCAAGGTTACGGTTATAGTGAAAAATTTTCAAAATTCTCGAATGGAAACACCCACTTTTTTCCTGCGCAAATTGATCAGCGCATTGAAAACCATAAATGGCGTTGGAATGATACACGTATGACGAAAATTGACGGCATAAAACATTTGCAAAGAAGAGCATTGTAAAGGACTAATGACAACACAGAGAGGAGGTGCATTGACACACTTTGCATAATTCACAGGAATAGACAGTAGAAACACCAATCACAGAACACCATATGCAAAGCATTGCTTGTGAAAAACCTTTTATAAGCAGTGTGGGAAGATTGTTTCATCAATCAGGTGTTCGAACGTGCCAACAAGATGACACTTACAGGGAAACAACAAGGTGAATTGATAAAGCTCTTTTATCTGAACGGGGAAAATGCTGCCAAAGCAGTACGAGTTTATTGGCCAAATCATAAGCTAAGACTAGGCCCATGTTCCGTATGAAATGAACTGTTTGTGATTTGATAAAAAATTTTGAAGAAACTGGATGCACATGTGATGGACCACGATCAGGACGACCATCTGTTCCTGTTGAAGTTGTTGCAGAAGTGCATAATACGATTACTGCAGGTTCATTGCGTACTGCAAGAAGTGTTGCCCGTAATTTGGATGTACCGAAAACCACAATCCTCAAACTTCTGCGCTCTGTGCTGCGGATGTTTCCTTATCGATTCCAGTGCGTCCAGATGTTGCAACCTGGAGATGAGCAACAGCGTGTCGACTTTGCGAATTTTTTTCTCATCAGATATGGTGAAGATAGCAGGTGGCCACTGCAAATATTATGGATGGAGGGGGCACTTTTCTCCTTAACTGGGAACGTAAACTCCAAGAATGCATTCACTGGGCTGATGAAAATCCTCACGATGTGGCACCAGTGCCTTTACACGAAGCTAAAGTGACTGTGTGGTGTGGCATCGCAAGCACATTCGTTCTCAGTCTGTACTTCTTCGAAGAGGTCACTTCCAATGGTATGCAAACGTGCTCCATCACAGGTCCTCGGTATAAAACAATGTTGCAGAATTACGTAATTCCAGAATTGCAGCAGCAAAATGTCGTTAATGATATTGTATGGATGCAAGATGGTGCTGCTCCACACGTCGCTACATGTGTTCGAAAAGTGCTTCAACAGAACTTTGGTGATAGAGTCTGTAGGAAGAAGTTCTTACGTGAAATAACTACTCTTACCCATTCCTTAGCCAGAGGTGATAAAATATCTTAACATAGCTAAGGTAAAAAAAGTATAATCCAAAATGGAATAAACTGACTAGGTCAGTCAACGTGATGAAGACTATGACCGTCTGACATCCTTTCTGTTCCATTAACCTACAAATCTTACCTGAATTTAATACACTCAATATAATTTATTTATAATCAACAAATAAAAACTCATTTTGTAGGGGTACCATCATTAATATTTATTACCAATATAATATTATTCATTAAGATAAAAATGCCTTAGGCTGTCATTCAATTTTTACTTCTCATTATGTTAATTTAAAATTCATTTTTCATTGTATCATTAAATATCTCATTAACACCTTTACTTAGACAACACCATAGGTATGAATATAAACTTTTGTATAGACACAGTACTTTCTCATATTTCTCAACAACTTTCTTAAATTCATGTAACTTTATATATCAAATTTATCATATTTTCATTTCTTAAACTCTATGTATCAAATCATATTTAAATTCAATTTAACCTTCTCAATATCTTTCTCATGTGATGTCAACTTATAATTGTGTTTATCAATTCTAATTTAACAAAGTAATTATATTTATTCTGAATTGCAGGATACATTTAGAATGTCCTTATCAAAGGAAAGCACCGGTTTCTCCTGCACGATAAATAAATGTTATGTTAAAAATCAAAATTTCAATTCACACTTTTAAGTTATATGTATCAAAATTCATCTAAGAGTAAAATTAGCGTTGTATGTCAATATTCCTAATTATAGTCTCAGCTATAATTCTATATTCTTTCAGGACTTCCCCTGTCTGAAAATTTGCCTAAGCAAACATGGAATTTATTGTTTTAACTACCCATTTCAACTTTTGTAAGAATTAATACTTTATAATCATTTTCATTTATTAATCTCCATCAATCTCAATATTTAACCAAAATTCAAATTCATGTCCAACATGTGCAAAATTAGATTTGCAAATCTTAATTTAAATCACTAACATTCATCTTAATATCAAATACCCTAAGTGTGTCAAGTTTTAATTGGATTAACATCAAAATGTACTTCTTTCGTTATTTTGTGCATTCTTAATTTTCATATCTTATATTCGATTTTGAAGCAAAGCTTAACTTAGTGATTCATATTTGAAACATTATCAATCTTAAATTCTATAAAAAAAAAAAGCTATAAATCATTTCTTAATTGTGCATGAAGTTTACATCTAAAATTACCAAATTATCATTACATTTATCACAATATTACACTCATTCATTTTAGCATTACTCTCTAGACTATTCTACTAATTATATGTATTCAAATACTCAATTAACAACATTATTAAAGATCTATCTACACATTTTTACAAAATCAATTTTTTTTTTCCCAGAGCTTATGAACTTTTTTTTATTTTTGTCTTTGCAGACCAATTAAGTGTTTGTGAATATCTTATGCAAATCTTTAAAAAAGTACTCACCAGTTTTTTTTTAATCCAGTATTATAATAAGCGCTTCGTTCATTGATTAAATTTTGTATAACGCACTTGTAGTTGCCTTATCGTTCACACACTTATTGATGATCACTGCATTTACAAAAAACTTGTGCTGTGAATTATGACTCTTTTGGAATCTTTATCGTCATGTTGTTAGTCATTACGTACGTATTTGAGGATGCTGAAATTTTCTATCATACTGGATGTGATACTTAGTCGGTCTTTTGGAGAAGCCCCTTCTTCTACATTTGATGAGATCGGAATCCATCATCGTTCACAGCAATGCCTCGAGCACCTGCAAGAAGGGAGAAGTCGTTCCCATTCTTTTAGGCTGGCAAACTGCTGTGAACATGAGAAAAGGATCTTGTTCCTGGAATGCACGTGGTTTGGAATCCTCGCCATTTTGCTATCAAGCTTGTTCTATCTTATTACATCGTCAAAGTAACTAATTGCATTGATTCGACTTTTCTGGTTTCAATTCGTGCAATAGTATTTTGCATGAAATCCTCTATAATTAAAAACACTGCTGTAGAATATAGAGTTTGTTAAAATGTTCACAACTATTTCGGTGGGAGATGGTAGCCAAAGCTGCCGCTCCGCCGTCGATGCTAAGATTTACGATGCGACATCTCTGGATGGCGTTCGTCGGTCAAAAGATAGCGTTGTTGTCATAGCCTCTCCATTGCCGGTTCAGAGGTCGCCCCTGATTGGCTACCTCGCTGCTTCTTCTGACCCCTCTGTCAACAACCTTGGAGTGCTACGAATGTCCTGGAATATTCTGGAAGAAAAGGGGGTCTCGCTGTGTGCCGCACCTTCATGCATGACGACAGTATCAAATGGAGTGTTTTACTTGCAATATAGAATGTCTGATAAAACTTATCACGACAGAGTCATCTTCCATAACTTTGCAGTTTCGTGGCCACCGCGATCCCTCCAACCTCACTCCGATGGATTTCTGTTCTGGGGTTATCTGAAATCTAAGGTGCACACATCAAATCCACGATATTTTTCAGAATTGAAAGATGCCATAAAACGTGAAGTTATACAGATTTCTCCTGCGATGTTACATTTGTCATTGTTGTCAACAATCTCCCGCATGCAAAGCGTTATCGTCTGCGAAGGTGGGCAATTTGAAAACTTGTAATTCCAATAAAAGTTTTTTTCCCTCTCTCTCTTGTGTTGTCATTCGTCCTTTACAATGCTCTTCTTTGCAAATGTTTTATGCCACCAATTTTCATCATACATGTATTGTTCCAACACCATTTATTGTTTTTCAATGCGCTGATCAATTTGCGCAGGAAAAAAGTGGGTGTTGCCATTCAAAAAACTTGAAATTTTTTCACTGTAACCGTAACCGTGAGAGCTCTATTGTTTGAAATCATCACAATCTCGAGTGCATACCTTCAAATAACAATATCTAAAATTTCCTTTTGAGTGGTTGAGCGGACAGGCCGCTAGGTGTTCATATATCGGGGAAGCTTTTTTATGACCACCCTGTATATATAACAGGGTGTCCCAAAAACATTGACCTCATCTTTTATTCCATAAATATTGATCTTTGGCATATATAATAAATTACAAAGTTGCTTAAAAAAAGGTACAGAATTTTATGAAATTGATAAACATTTTCAGGGAATTAAGTTTGAAGAAATACAAAACTTAAATTTTTATACAGCCCCCATACAAAAAAACATTTCCAATGCGTAAAATGTGCCCCATACACTGATAAGGTATGATGTACAAAATGTCAACATTTTATCATAAAAAGACCCAGAGATATGTTTAAACAAAGTTGGTGAGGGATTAATCACAAATTAAAATGTAAATGTTTACAGCAAGAGTGCAAATGATGCAACACAGAAATACATCATAGGCAAATAATATCTGCCTCTTATCTTTTTAATAGACCTTTGGCATGGATGGAAAACATTTTGAACTAGCTTTGTAATCTTTGTGTAAAGTTATTATTTCTATACAGTGTAGATACTTTTGTACCAATAAATTATTATTTATTTATGTAATCATTGTTTTCTTTTGTAATTTGTGTATAACCCCTGAAATGCGATCTGCCAACATGATTTTTCCCCTCTGAGAACCCATGTCGATGCATCGAAAATTAGTTTAAGTCAGCATTTTTGCCTTTTCATATATAGCTGGGACTTTTTATGATAAAATGCTGAAATTTTGTACATCACCTTATTAATGTATGAGGCACATTTAACTCACTGTAAATGTTTTTGTATGGGGGCCGTATAAAAATTAAAATTTTGTTCTTAAAATTTAATTCCCCTGAAAATTTTAATCAATTTCGTAAAATTATATACCTTTTTTTACACAACTTTGTAATTTATTATATATGTCTAAGATCAATATTTAAGGAAAAAAGCCGAGATCAATGTTTTTGGGACAGGGTGTCCAGTACTATTGGTGCCCAATGGCTATTTCCTCAATCGTTAGTCACAAGAGATACACTTCCAATTGCAAAAATGTTTTAAATTTTAAAATCTATTATCTTAGAAACAGTTTAAATCAATAAATGCATTTCTGAAAGAAATACGAAATATAAATTTTTATACAGTCCCCAGTCCTACCAATTATATTTAGGAAAATCATCCTCATACAATTTCATACAAAATTTTAAAAATCATCCTTTTACGACCGAAATTGACCGACTTATAGCTGTTTAAAGTTGAAACATTTTTTGTGCTGAGAAATGGTCAATACGGTCCCTGATTGGTTGGTTGCCTGGAGAAATGGTCGATACGGTCTCTGATTGGTTGGTTGCCTAAAACGGGACATTTTTATGCGTGGAAAAGTGACTTAAGTCATAAAGTTTAATGTTTCATAACTCGGTGAATTTTGGTTGTAAAAGGAAGATTTTTTTTTTTTTTTTTTGCACGAAATTGTTTGAGGATGATTTTCCTAAATATAATTGGTAGGACCGGGGGACCTTATAAAAATTTATATTTCGTATTTCTTTCAGAAATGTATTTATTGATTTAAACTGTTTCTAAGATAATAGATTTTAAAATTTAAAACATTTTCGCAATTGGAAGTATATCTCTGTGACTAATGGTTGAGGAAATAGCCATTGAGCACCGATAGCACTGGACACCCTGTATATATATATATATATCTAATGCCTCTTTTAGGCTTAATATGAATTCAACTATTTAATCAAATATAATTTCTCTTAATGATATATTGCACTCTTATTCATTATAATTCAGCATCTTCTCTTATTTCATGAGACACTCATAAAATAAGAGCTACTAGCTATAATTATCTATTTAATTGGTCATAAAAATTAATGATTAAATTCATATGTTTAATCATAACTTAATTAAATGATCATTGGTATATTCTCTCCAAATTTAGGGTTACTTATAGTACTGCCTATATAGCACAGAGACTAATGTAATTTTTATAAGGAGGAGGGCTCATTTCCCCAGACAAAATGAATTGCAGATTGCAAAGTGCGGAATACATATTTGGCCTTAATTTTATTTACCAAAAATCCTTGTTCATCATTTTGTTTTTATACACACATATCATATCCTTCCATTATTTAAGGTTTTTATCAGTTGAATTTATTTATTATAAAATTTATTTTACTTTAAAATCATGAAATATTATTTAAATTATCATAACAAAGTATCTCTTAAAAATAGATAATCTGAATGTGAACAATATTTTAGCTTGTGAGGCTATTTAAAATTTGAAAAGATTGACCACCCTTCTGAATTAAAATTAATCTGCACCAGGCAAGTTAAGAGTATTAGTAAACTATAGAGTATATAAGAATATTAAGAGTGCTATAAGTAAAACTATAGAGTATTTAAGATTTATTTTATCCTAATTTTTATTATAATTTAATAATTCCTTGTCATGTGCTCCTACTCTAGTCATATTAATGAAGGCCCAAACTGTAGCTCAGAGGCTAAATCAACAATTTTGTGGAAAATAATTCTACAAATAAATCTGCATTAGACAGAGGTGAGCTCATACAATCACAATATGAAGCTATGCCAGATGAATTATTATTAATTTTTTAAAGTTAAGTGTCTCAAATAAGTTTCACTGTTTATGCATCTAATACATCATCATAAACTTCCTTCCTTTAATAACCAATATTTACTTCATTCACATTTTGACAATAACTATAAATCTAACCTTTCAATTAATAATCATTTTGAATGACTGTGTATGCATTCGCTATATCGACATCACATTTCAACTTCTATTTAAATTTAACACAATTAATAACCTAGTATAATATATATAATATAAATTTTATCATGATAAATATTCCATATATATATATATATATATATATATATATATATATATATATATATATATACACTCACAGTCAATGAAGTTGCCCACCAAGAAGGTAGCATAGGATGAAACTGAAATTTTATTGATGGAAGGATACAGATGAATGATATATATGATCACAAAAACAGCACAGCAGAACACATACAGAAGGAGCTGTGGTACAGTCCGGTCATCCTCAGTAGTGTGACACACTGCCTTGTCCTATGATACAAGCAGCAATATGGTCCGGCATGGCAGGGTGCGTACGCGGCCTGGAAAACCTTGAAAGTCCTTGAATTTCATTATTTTTTTTCAAGGCCTTGAATAGCCTGGAAAATTGGGATTATTTCCAAAAAGGTCTGGAAAATCCTTGAATTTCTCATTTCCAATTCAAAAATAACAAAATTCCGGTTGTACTAGAATTCCTACGTCACGCATTACGTTACAACCTCAAACCAGTTCTCTTTTCCCCGGCGTTGTCAATCACAGTTGAATTGGTTCCTCCCATTACTTGTTTTCCGTGAATGGTGGCCATTCGTTTCATCATTATCACGTTGTTTGCATTTTGAACGGCGCCGGCGACTAGTGTCTGCTCCTTGCGCCAGCGTGTCGCGTTTCCGATATCCTGTTTTGCTCTACGTCTCTCCCTATTCTCAGAGATGCCAACTTTTTTGGATTTTCCTTAGTTTGTACGGATTTTTACTTCATCTTATGGTTTTACGGACATTACTTCCAAAACTACGGAAAATCCCGTGAAATCCATGCATCCCACCATTCAATTCATATTCCCTGCTTTGCTGAGAGTGCAAAATTATCAGTTTACATCACTTTTCTTCTTCTAATGATTTCATAACGGAACAATAGACATAATTTATTTTTATAGTGCCAGTAAAAATAAAGAAATATTTTACTAAACAAATTATATTTCACTTAAATTATAAGATTGCACAATTCAGTCCTTTTTTTTTTTTCGGGCTTTGCTGAAAGTACACAATTGCCTTTTTCTGTCACAAACTTTTCACATACTTTTTCCATCTATCTCTGTCCCCTTATTATTACACATTAACTTCACTAAACTAGCTTATTTTCATATTTTGGTTGATTATAAAGGTTAACTTTTTAATTATTTTCATATAAATAGTATGATCGTGAAATTGAGTTTTTTGTTTTCTTTGTGGCCGTTGCCGAGATTATGCAATCATCCTTTTCCATCGATCTCCATCTCACTATTGGTGCATATTAACTTGACTAAACTAGCTTATTTTCATATTTTGGTTGATTATAAAGGTTAATTTTTTAATTTTCACATAAATTATGCGATCATTAAATTCAGTTTTTTTTTCGCGGGCGTTGCCGAGGGTACGTAATTATCCTTTTCCATCCATCTCCATCTTCCTATTGTTGCACATTAACTTGACTAAACAAGCTTAGTTTCATATTTTGGTTGATTATAAAGGTTAATTTTTTAATTTTCACATAAATTGTGCGATCATGAAATTCAGTTTTTTTTTCGCGGGCGTTGCCGAGAGTACGTAATTATCCTTTTCCATCCATCTCCATCTCCTTATTGTTGCACATTAACTTGACTAAACAAGATTATTTTCATATTTTGGTTGATGATAAAGGTTAATTTTTTAATTATTTTTCACATAGATAGTACAATCGTAAAATTATTTTTGTTTTCGCGGGCGTTTTCGTGAGTACACAATTATCCTTTTTCATCGATTTCCATCGCCATATTGTTGCACATTAATTGCACATTACATGATTTAGAAAAATAATTAAATAAAAATTAGATGTAGCTAACAATACTAAGTAATATAATTATATTTGTTATGGTTTATTACTGATTCATTTTTCTATCTAATTCAGAGGTGAGGTATGGGATAAGTGTGACATAAATATTTAATTTAATGTTTTTTGTTTTCATAAATTTTTGAAAATGCTAATATCAAATTTTGTTGCAGCTGTTCAACATACCTTTTGTGTTCAATAATAAAATTTGATAATTATAGCTTTGATTTGAATTTCAACTTTTACAATAATTTCTAACTATTGGTTAAAAATATATTACACTAGAATCTATTTTGCTTGTGTTTTGAAACTTTTTCAAATATTTTATGTTAAAATAAAAGAATTCCAAAATTAAGGTTTTTAAATTGTACTATAAATACAAATTTAAGATAATTTTTTATATTTATAATACATAAACTTATTTTTAAACTGTGAGAGGTATTATAAGGATGGTTTTTTTTTTTGGATCGTTAATACATTCAGATTTTTTCAAGAATTTCGGTGATAACAGATAATTCATACATTATGTCAATAATTACATATGGTTACATCTTTTCTGTTTAGCAATATATTTTTATATTTAAAACTTCTTACAAATTCATTAATTTAAAAAAAAAACTTAAAATTGCAATTTTTGTACTGATTCAATTTTGTGCAACAGTAAAATAGGTCCTTGATTTTTTTGTAATGTCCTTGAAAAAGTCCTTGAAAGTCCTTGAATTTCACTTTCAAAAAAGTGTACGCACCCTGGGCATGGTGTCGAACAGATGCCTGATGTTAACCTGCGGCAGACGAGTCCATACCTGTTGGACGTTATGTTCCAAATCCCAAAGATTGCAGCAACGAGACAGCTGGTGTTTCACCTGGTCCCACACACACTCGATAGGGGACAGGTCTGGGGAGTGGGCAGGCGATGGAAGTGTCTGGACATGACTCAGGCAGGCCTGGGTGACCTGAACCGTGTGTGGATGGGCATTATCCTGCTGGAATTATGCACCTGGAATCCCAGCAACGAATGGGAGCACATGGTGCCCATAGAATCTCATCCATGTACTGCTGGGCCATCAATGTTCCAGGTACCACTACTAAGCCGATCGGCTGTCATATGCTCTGGTTCCCCAGTCCATGATGCCTGCAGTGGGCCTAGTGTGGCACTCGATAATGAGGTTGGGAGTGTAGTATTGTGCAGGGGACCTCCACACCCAGATATGCCATCCGTCCCCAAAATGAAGCGGCATTCATTGCTAAACACCACACATCGCCAACCTGTGACGTTCCATGTTTTTCCGACTCGGTACCACTGCAGCCAGAGCCACCGATGTTTCCGTGTTAATGGCAGCACACGTAAGGGAAGCTGGGATCGTATATTCGCTTCCTTCAGGCATTTAGATATGGTTCGTGGGCACACAGCAGCCGCTGCGCGTACCTGTATCACAGATTGAATCACCGTGGGCTCTATACGTACCTACCGCATGATCATTAGATCCTCTCCACTCGTGGTATGCCTGGACCATCCAGAGTCGGTCCTCCGTGTCTGGGTGGCATCTCATGACCAGTGCTCCCAACACCATCAGACGATATAGTCCGAACGATCCACTTGGCGGGCTATCCTGTGTTCTGACCACCCTGCAGTTTTCAGCCTGATGATCAGGTCTCTCGAAGTCCGTCAGTTATGTATATCGACGCTTCTAGCATTTACCGCCATTTTTTTCACTCTATACTCAGGCTTGTGTTGGCCGAAACATCTCGCATTGATGGGATGTTGACTACATGCCAGTTTATAAGGCCTCTGACGCATGCTTTACTATTATTTAAATTGGGTTTAAAAAAAAAAGGTGATTAAAAATTGAATATTTATTATCTACAAAATTATTTTTTACAATATTGCCATTTAGATATATTTTATTTAATCCATATGGGAAAAGAGTGCAGTGCCACAGGTGTATGTTCATACACAATCACACCAAACTGGGATCATTTGCATACTAGCCCACCCTCTAGCTATTTACATCATTTCACGGTTGTGCCATGTTTTCTTCTTGGTGCACAACTTTCATGCTCCATTTGCAACATTTGCAATCTATCATATATAGGACAAACTAGTAATCCTCAATATATCCTCAATAATAATTTTCTTCCTACTTCCAATAAAATAGAATATAAACACTTTGCTAAACGCAGTTTTGAAAATACTACTATACATATTTTGGATATAAAAACAAATACAGCAGATACGATTTATTTTGAAAACTATTATATTAAATCAAATTGTACTCTTTTTCCATATGGTTTAAATCAAACATATCTAAATGGTAATATTGTAAAAAATAATTTTGTAGATAATAAATATTATATTTTTGATCACTTTTTTTTAAATATTTTATTTATTTAAATAATAGTAAATCAGTCAAATTCAAAAGATTTAAATGTGGCAAAGGGAAATCCTTACAAAACGATCATAAAACTGATGTAATTTGTTTACATAATCAATTTAATAGCACTTTTCAATGGAAATTAAATAAAATCCTGAGTTTTTGCGGTAAAGAAAAAACATTTAAATAAAGTTTATGCCATTTTCTTAAAATTAAATCTTGCTAATGAACATTTTAATCATATTTTCTACGAGGCATGTTTTTTATGTAAGTACCGTTTTGCGATTCCGCCGCCGCAGCGCTACGGTCGGCGTTCCGCGCATGCGCGCTGGTTACCTACATCTCTTGTCTACGCACTGACGCCATTACAGTCTGATTCTTCATTGTATACGTTGTTTACTGAGTGTTTAAGATGCCTCCGACAATCGTGAGTCCCGCCGATTGTGAAGTACGGGCTGTTATACGATTTCTTAGTGCTAAAGGCGTAAAACCGATCAATATTCATCGTGAGATCTGTGAAGTTTACGGACAAAACATTATGAGTGATGGAATGGTAAGGAAATGGGTGAGAGCATTTAAAGATGGCCGCACAAATGTGCATGATGAAGAACGGAGTGGGCGTCCTTCGGTCTTTAATGAAGATTTGGTGCAGAAAGTGGAAGAAAAGGTGAGAGAAAACAGACGCTTTACAATTTCATCAATGTGTGACTGGTTTCCTCAATATTCTCGTAGTGTTTTGTATCGCATTGTGACCGAGAACTTGAATTACCGGAAATTGTGGTCACGTTGGGTTCCAAAAATGTTGACGGATTTGCACAAAACCCAACGTTTAGGCAGTGCATTGACTTTCCTTGAGCGGTACCACAATGAAGGTGAAGATTTTTTAGACCAAATTGTTACTGGTGACGAAACATGGGTGGCCTACGTCACACCAGAATCAAAACAACAATCCATGGAATGGCGACATTCATCATCACCCAAAAGAGTGAAGTTTAAGCAAACAATTTCTGCCCGGAAAATCATGTGCACAGTTTTTTGGGACAAAAAAGGAGTATTGCTAGTGGAGTTTCTGCCTCGTAATGAGACAATCAATGCAGCGTCTTATTGTGAGACATTGAACAATCTGCGTCGTGCAATCCAGAACAAAAGACGTGGCAAGTTGAGTAAGGGTATCGTTTTGCTGCATGACAATGCCCGTCCACATGTGGCTAATCGGACCAAAGATCTCATCAAATCTTTTAAATGGGAAACTCTAGATCATCCTCCATACAGCCCTGATCTGGCGCCCAGCGACTACCATTTGTTCCTGCACTTGAAGAAACACCTGGGTGGTCAGCGTCTTCAAGACGATAACGAAGTCAAAACAGTTGTGATACAGTGGTTAACAAGTCAGGCGGCAGAATTTTATGAGGAGGGTATTCAAAAACTGGTGCCACGTTATGACAAGTGCCTCAATATTCACGGAAATTATGTAGAAAAGTAGATTAAGGTACAGGCTTTCATGTAGAAATGAAATTATTGCGATATCTTTGCACGTCTTTTTTTAATTCCAAAACGGTACTTACTTAAAAAACATGCCTCGTATGATTTGCTTATTACAAGATCAAAGTATTTAAATTTAAAACGTAATCAATTTCATAATAATAATACGTCTAATAATTCTTATTGTGTAATTTCTTTCAAGCATCCCATTTATAATTCTATAAATTTTGGTCATCTATTTAACAAGTTCAAACATTTATTGTCTATTGGAGATTTGGGTGTTTCAAGGACTTTTAAGTACAACAAGCCTATTGGTAGATCTATATTTAATTATAATGAAATTTCACAATCTCTCTATAGATCATGATTCTATGTCAATAGTAGATAATGAATGCATTTGTAAAGTAAACAAATATACTAAATTTCTAAATCCAGACTTGGGGCATATAGTTACAGGAGACTTAGGTATAGTTGAAGACAATATGTTAAGAACCATTATGTCATTTGGTACTAAATTCAGGATACCTTCTTGTAATAATTCTTTTAAAGTTTTAAAATCAATTAATCTTGATCTTGATAAATATATATATAAATTAGCTTCTAAATATGCTCTGCGTTTAGAGGCATTTAATATGTGGAAATTTACTTTATTAGAATCTATTAAAAATGCTATTAGTATTAAATTGTCTAGATCTTTATATAATATTGATAATATTAAATATTCTATTAATGATTTACAAAGACCTTCTGTTATCACCTATGTTGATAAAGCCTCTAATAATTATGCTATTATCTGTAAAAAGTTTTATATACAATTTCTGTTAGATTATTTAAAAAATAATTGTCTTTTTAAACTTGATCTACATTCTATTAATAGTATTAAATTGAAAATTATCAATATGTATAGTGATTTAAATATTAAATATAAATTTCTTAAATTTCCATATATAGTGCTTATTCCAAAATTTCATAAAAATCCTATTAAATTTAGAACAGTAGCTAGTGGTCATAATACTCTACTACTGTGAGGAAATTACTACTAAATTCTTTAAATCTAATAAATGATAGTTTACGTCAGTTTAGCAATAATTACCTTATTCTAAATAATAGTAAAGAATTAAAGAATAAATTAACATCACTTAGAAAACTAATAGGATTTCAAACTTTTGATTTTAAAGAGATCTTTTAATAATATTAAGATCTCTGATCTATATGATGTAATTTTAGCTTTATATAATGCTTATATTACTAATCTATCTGCTCAAACAAATTTTATAAATTTTCCTAAACTTCTTCACTTTGTTATTTTCAATAATTATATTTTTCAAGGAAATAAATTATACTTACAAGTCTCCCTCTTATTTAGTAAGTGGTATAGTTAAAAAGTTTAGATTAGCTGGATTTTCATGAATTCTATTCATAGTATCTTATATTAGCCAGACATCACCATTCTCTTGTATTAATAATACTTTTATTTTTACATCCACTTAAACATAAGCCTTACTATTATTAGCCCCACTTTTATGTAGCTCTTATTATATATTATTTCTTTTTCTTACCTTTTCCCATTACTGTTTTTTATTTCTTACGAATGGCAACAATAGATCATTTCTTTTTCCTTTGCGAATGGCAACACTGGTCTCTTCATTCAGGGTTCCATGGTTCGACTGGTTTGGCCATATGCAGTGTTTTTTCCAGGTATTCTTGTTTCCTTTATTTTTCCTTCTTTATGTATGTTGTCCAAGTAGAAATAGTTTATAGATATAATCTATCTATTTTTTCAGAAACATACATATTTTGTGTTTGCTTCAACAAAATACTTGGACCTGATGAAGAGTTTTGGCGAAGTGAACAATTCCATTTTGTAAGGCCTAGCCCTTCTCCACGTGTATAGCAATAATGCTTGGATTTTTTATGTTTTTCTATTATCGTTTCTATGCCATTGAAATTTGTTGATTTTTTTAACTTGATGACTCGAAATTTGTATTTTTTTCCATTTGATTGAAGATTTGCTGTTTTATACATTTATTTTGTAGGTTTGTTAGAAAGTTAGGTTTTTCGAGTTGCAGCTTCCCACTTTTCTATCATTGGACTTTCAAACTATTATTATTATATATATATATATATATATATATATATATCATCCAAAGATTAGATGGATAACCTTCCGCTGACTACCCAGAGTAGGCTGTAATGGATATAATTCATGATTTTAGTAAATCAAAACCCCAAAACATAAGATTGTTATCATTATATTAACTCACTTAATTTGTACTCAAAAACTCAGTAGTTATTGTTATCCACACAAATCTTTGTTTTCATTAACAGTTTATCAATGCCAATTTATATCACATGATTTATACTCATGCATCCTGTAGTAGTCTTCAATTCTGCATTAGTCACTTTAACTGTATCGGTATACTGCATCAGGTCAGCAAACTTGTAGAAATTGTTCGTGCCCCATTGGACTGTCGGCAAATGCGCCCCATTGCATTGTCGGGAACCTACATCTTGGCAACGGTCCATCGTATTTGGTAGTAGCTAGCTTCACTGATATCCGATAAAGAGACCCTGGTTAAGCTTATTTTTCATATGTCCTCCGTGGGGTATTTTGTTGCATCATTTTGTGGCAGTGGTGCCTTCAATGCTGGCAATTAGCTCCATACGTTTTGATGTATTCCATATTGGGTTGACTTTCATTCGAAAGCGATAAAATTGTAGAAGGTGCTGCTTCGATCATTTGAAATAATTCAATATTTACAGAGTACATGAATTGATGGTAGTTTATCGAAGCTCATAGTATCTCTAAGAGGTATTAGCTTCTCTGCACCATTTTTGGGCAGAGAGGGCCGAAGCCCCTCTGCTCTTAAAATTGTAACCTTTTTGGCTCAGGTTTTCTGGCGCTCTCATTGTTCTGAATGTGGGAGGAAAATTAGGTGTCAGCCTAAGCGACCTTGGTCTGTTTCGTGTGATAATTTCATTGGCTAGGTCCATAGTGTCCTCTCTCTGAATTTTTTTTATTTCGTCTTTTTTCACGTCATGCCACCTGTGTTCTATTTTTAGCTTGTACATGTACAAGATGCAATGTTAGAATAGCTTCTTAAAAATGAGCATTTAGCCAAGGATGAGTTAATCTCTCAAATCCGATTCTGGGATTGAAAAATTTGCTTTAAATTTCTGTATTTAAATCTTAAAACTATGTCTGATCCAAAATGGATCATGACAGGAGACACCGTAGAATTGAGTAACATAGTATGTCACAAACACCATAATAAGGTGCTGTAAATCTTTGCTTCAAACTGAGTAAATTTCATATTTTTTGAGAAGATAACATTCAAAATATTAAATATTTATGAACCATATTTTCTATTTTTCAATTTTTGTTATTTTGTCATTTTTCATTTTTATGGATGCACATAATTAATATTAATTAATAATTTGTGTGTGGGGGGGGGGGTTAATTAGTTGCCTCTATAATTGGAAATTTTTTATGTATTATCGAGTGGCAGTTGATACACTGAGTTACTAATATAAATGACTAAATTGGGAGGATATACATTATTAATTACAGTATTTAATGATTCTATAAAATGTGCTTATTTATAATTATCATCACAAATTTTATTTTTTCTAAGAACCTGGTTTAATGTAATATTTCTAAACACAGATATATTGAAACAAGATTTAAATTGTTGAATTTTAGAAATATTAAAATTGAAATCTAGTCTTTTATCATATAAGTTTATAGCCAGATTATTATTTTGTGTATCTAAATTTAAATCTAAAGAGTTAGCAACATCAGAATCATTCTTACTAGCAGTTAATTGTAAATAATTAGGATAAAAGGAAAATGCAGTAGGATTATTATTATGGAATACACATAAAATCTATATATACTAATTGCCAAGTGTCTATCTGTCTATCTGTCATGCTTTTTTAGGCACTTCCCGAATAGATAGAGACTTACAATTTGGCACACGGCTCGGTCGTTCAATAAAACCCCCTGGAAACATTGAATTTTTCGAAAACGATCTCTAGAGGGGGTGCTCCACACCAAAACGTTCTAAACTTGAAATGATAGGAAAGAAATACTTTGTGATAAGATAGAGACTTCAAATTTGGTGTATGGGTAAATCGTTCAAAAGGAAGAAAATGTGCAATTTCAGATTTCCAATATTTTCTACTTAGGGGGATGCCTCACACCAAAATGGTCGATTTATCAAATAAATGAGAAAAGGCTCCTTTAAAATTGATAGAGGCTTGGAATTTGGTATAAGGGCTCATCATTTGACGAAAACACCCAAAACGAATATAGTTTTTCAAAAATGTTTGTTTAAGGGGGTGCTCCAGAGTAAAACGTTCGAAAAGTGAATTGATAAAAAACCATGCTTCAGAATAAGATAGAGATATCAAATTTGGTGTAAGGGTAGATAGTTTGGAAGGAAGAAAGTGTACAATTTCAGTTTACCAATATTTTCTACTTTAGGGGGTGCCGCACACCAAAATGTTCGATTTTCGGAATACAGAAAGAATGCCCCTTTTAAAACATGATAGAGGCTTGATATTTGGTATATGGGTGAATCATGTGAAAGAAATCACAAAAAGAATAGAGTTTTTCAAAAATGTATATTTAAGGGGGTGGGTACTCCATACAAAAGCATTTGAAAGGTGAAATGCTAGAAAAGCATGCTTCATGATGAAAATGTGATGATAAACGTGATAGAGACTTCAAATTTAGTGTACAGATAAAAAATTGGAAAGGAAGAAAGTGTACAATTTCAGTTTTTCAATATTTGCTATTGTAAGGGAGGGTGCCACTCACAGAAATGTTCGATTTGCCGAACAAATGAAAAACGCCTCCTTTACAATGTGGTAGAAGCTTGAAATTTAGTATATGAGCTAACCATTTGACAAGAAAACCAAAGATGAATACTGTTTAACAAAAATGTTCATTAACTGGGTGCTACACAGAAAAACGTTCAAAAGATAAGGTGATAGAAAAGACATGCTTCTCGATAGGATAGAGACTTCAAATTTGTTGTATGGGTAGATAGTTTGAAAGGACGAAAGTGTGAAATTTCCGATTTCCAATATTTGCTACTTTAAGGAGTGCTGCACACTAATATGTTTGATTTCTGAATAAATGAGGCACTCTTCCTTTTAAATGTTATAGAGGCTTGATATTTGGTATGTGGACCAATCATCTGATAAAAAACCCAAGACAAACAGAGTTTTTCAAAAATGTTCATTTATAGGTGTGCTTTTCAGAAAAAAGTTCGAAAGGAGATATAATAAAATAGGGGTGAATCGGGATAAGATAGACTAATGTGGTGTACAGGTAGATAATTTGAAAGGAAGAAATGTGCAAATTAAGTTTCTCAATATTTTTTTTAGGGGGGGGTTCTGCACACCAAAATATTCGATTTGTCGAGTAAATGTGAAACACAAATTATTAAAAAATTTGCTTTATTCAGGGGTTGCTTATTGCGAGATCATTGATTTTCAACTGGTATTCGGCTAGTATCATCTAAATATCTATACATGAGCATATTATACAACCTCAAAAGAGTTAACTTTATTACTTTATTTAACATTATATATATATATATATACTCACTGTTTTTTAGGAAATAAACTAAAGATTTTAAAATATATTTAGGGTTCTCCTGGTATCAAGCCTGAGCTATTAATTGATTTGAATGGAGCATTAGTTGAATGGTGTCCTGAAAAGTCAAGTAGAAAGAATGTTTTTCAGGTAATCAGTAATTATACATTCATAATGTGAGTGTTAGTTTTTAAAGATTTCATCTGGAATTTCTTGGTTTTCTGTTTTCATATTAAGAATTTAGGGATCCCACCTGATCACTATTTCACCTATAAGTAGGGCACTATAAATTATGCCAAAAATAGAAAATGTGGAATGTCTCATAATCTGCAATTTTACTCATAATTTTACTTCTGCATGTTATTCCTAGCATGCTCCCTTTAGCTTTAACCTTTTGCCATCAGGGAAAGTCAAAGCCTGGTTCGATGTCACAGAACGGCACATTCTGAAATAATTCCTCCCCTCCCCTCTCTTTTATTTGTGCTTAGTATATGTGCTTACTGAAATACTTTTCAAAGGAAGTGAACAAGTACTTTTAACCCCCCCCCCCCTATTTTGTTATCAGAGTGGTCTGGGAGTTGCTTGAAGGTTATTTCTCACATCTGTGTCTCACACTTTTGTTTGTGTAGGAAATTATACAAAATGCTCTTTTCCAGCAGAATTATAATTCATATAATTGAATCGTTTTCTACACTTGTAAACAGACACTAACAAATGTATCTATCAAAACCCAATTTCATATTTCTGCTAAAAATAGGTGCAAGGAATATCCCTGTACATTTCACATTTCCAGTTGCAATGTTTCCATTTATCACACAAGGAAGTCTGTAATTGATCAATATTTGAAAAGTTATCATGAAGAAAAGAAGAGAAAAACTAAACCAGATGACTCTGGCAAGCAAAAAAAATCATCAAGCTTTTTTTCTGGCAAGCAGAAAAAGCATCAACTCTGTTAAAATTGTATGTAACAAAATGTCAGTAATCTTAACAGACAATGTGACCTATATGACTTGAGCTTACAAAGAAGTTCTACAAATAGATACTCTAAGTCCTCTGGACGAGTCGGACGGCCTGGGGCTTTCATACTCTACTTCCTAATTCGGTGCATATCACTTGCAATGCTAATATTGTAAACCTAACCTCTGACCAATGGTGTCTGCATTTTGTTGAAGTGTGTAATTTACCGGATGCTTTAAGAAGTTTTTCAAACATTGTCCTGCTAGAAAGTGGCGTTATCTACAGTTTGTAGCAGAAAAAAAACAAAAAAGATAAACTATGCCTAATACCTCCGATAACATGCTAGAATTTCAAGTTTGAATCAGTGTAATACCATCCTACATATTGCATCATTTCTATACACTTCTTTGATAGCAAAAATGGAACCTAATCCTGACACTAACAGTCTCAATGTGTGCATGTCCATGATGGAAAGTAAATATATTTGTAAAAGACATTCAGTTCATTGCAGAACATGCCCAAATTCTGATGGGCATGCTGCTCTTGTTCAAAACATCTAGTGCGTATTCACAAAATATACAACAAGGCACTTGATCTGCAATCTAAATTACAGCTTAAATCAGAAGCAACTATTCTAAAAAATCTTAATGCAATTTGTTTTGCAAGAAGTGTTAGTGTTTCACAAAATCATAACACCGGCCACACATCTTGCTACCGTAAACCCTTGGGTTGGTCGTGTGGTCTGGGTCTTCAACAAAATCATAACAAAGTTAAATATTTACTATTGCCCCAAACTGTCCATGTCCAAAAAGCAAGAACCCAAGTTTTGCCAACCTGGTTTGAGTTTGATGAATTCAGCTCAAAAACTCACATCAAATGACTAACATGGATATTGATGATAACATAGTGTTCAAAAACATTCCAGAAATTGATGACCCATCAGTAAGACTAGAGTTTGCTGCATACAAAGAGTATGTAAAAGAATGTACGATTTCTGATGTAATCAAATTTTGAAATTCAGAAATAGTTTTAGAGAGATTTCAAGGACTAACACAAAAGTTAAACAAGTACTTTCAGTGTTACCTTCTTCTTTAAATTGCAAAAGAGCGATGTTAACACAAAAGCAAAACAAGTACTTTCAGTATCACCTACTTCTTTAGATTGCAAAAGAGCAGTGTCATGTAACGTCCAAGTATTTAGCAAACAAAGGCAGTTTGCAAGAATTTTCAGTTACTGGACTAACATCTTTTTATTTTAACGAAGTTGCTGGAACACAGTGGTAAGGATTATTATAATTATGGAGTATATTTGTTTTTGTAGCCATAGCAAAAAAGCAAATAAAGAGTTTATCAATGAATATTCCATTCAAAGTTTAATTTTTTTTTCTTTTGTATGCATGCATACTAGTACAATTACTTTTTTAGTCTGCATAATTTCAATAAATTGCCGCACAATACCACATAATTTATAGGGCCTTAACTATAGGTCTCTGTTGTCCCTAATTTTGATAAGTAGTCATTATCTCCATATTTTTAGCTTGTCATCCAGAAAAATTGAAGGATTCTAAGTTTTTTGGAACTTTTTGTGTTTAAATATTCAAGTGTTTTTAATGTGCATCACACACATTCCTTTCTGTGAATGTCACCTAATTTTATTATAATCATATGTTTTACTAATTATAATTTTGTGAGTTTATTTTCTAATATCAAATGAGAAAAAAAATTAATATTTATCATTTCCTGTATGCTTGTGATATATAGCTACTTCTTTTATAGTTTCTTTCAAACATTAGACTGATTTTCTTTTTATAGATAAGCACTGTTTTTGGTCAGCAACTTTTACTGCAGGATGATAATGCTCAAACTACTAGAGAATGGTTTGATACTATACAAGCTGCTATTTTAAAACTAGTAAGAATTTATTTATAACATGTATATATATATATATATATATATATATATATATATATATATATATATATATATATTATAATATGTGTCTGTGTGCATAGAGATAAATTCATAACCATGTGTAAAATTTCTTTAAAAAACATATAAAAGATATGTGTAAAAATTTAACTTTTTTCTCAGTCAGATGAACTGTTGCAATTATGACTCATTTTTCAACATCGGCAGTGTCTTCTAATGTGCAAGGCATTATTTATTACTTATTAGGTGATGCTCTTATACAAACTTAAATGCTGTATTTTATGTCAATTATACGTTTAATAATATAGTCTCATAATAGAAAAGAATAGACATTGTTACTCTGTTCCTTATACAAGTTATCTATGGAGTGCATCTGGCCATTTTAGTTGTTAGGCTGGATTTTATTATAAGTTGGTTTCAGCTTCATAAATAACATAAATCTCCATTTGTTTACCACATATTTTGCTTACATATGCTAACTTATTAGCCTACCCATGCAAGAATTTATTCTGGATATTAACCCCCGTATTCACCATTTCTACCGAACCACTTGCGAAATCATTGATTCATAAGCCCTTGGTCCATACCAGTTTCACTTTCACTAAAAACTCGTATTCACCACCTGAAAATCAACTCTACCTAGTTGATTTTTAGTTGCTGGAACACAGGAAATAAGATGGAATTCTATTGACTGAGATACATCATGTGACTTTGTGCACATTTGGGCTTGCAGCTGCAAACAATATTTTCATTTTCTGTGCTGCCAGATCCAATAAATTACATGAGCTTTTAAAATTTTGATTATATTTTTTCTTGATTGTTTTCAATTTGAAATCATGGCTGCTGGAATGATATTTACAGCGTTTGAGAAGGAAATCATAATTGAGTTGGTAAATTCTAAAATTCAAATAAAAAACAACATAAAAACCAATAAAGTGAGTGTTGTAGAAAACAATTGCCTGGCAAGAGATAGCTGTCGTTTTTCATTCTGCAAATGAAACAACAAAAACAGAAGAAATAATGACAAAAATTTAAGACTGGTGGTGGCAAAATTTGTATTAAATGTTTCTAACATAGTATCTAGTTGTTTCCTAACATAGTAGTTTCAAAATGTAAAAAAAATCCAAATCGAAATGTTAGTTAATGAGACATAATTGAATTTGAATAACATATTATATTCTAGTTCTTTTTATTTTGTTCATTTTTGTCCTAACAGGCAGTAAATTTTCTAAAATTTCAAAATTTTGTGAAGTGTTTTCCAACATCCAAAAAACTTGTTTTTGCTTGCTTGTACAACATGCAAATAATAATAGTTTCTAAATTAATCTAATATTTTACTAGAACTCAATTTCATAAGTAGTAGTAAAATTACATTAATTTACACAACATAACCCAAATAGGAAATTGGTTTAGTTTTAAGCATTGTCATCAGACAAATTACCAGTAGTGTGGCTAAAAACATTGGGCTCCAATGTAAAATAGAAAAAGGTCTGTATATATATATATCTTGTATAAATGATATAAAAGAATATTATGTACCATGTAGTTTTATCCATTAAATAGTAAGAATAAAATTGGTTTCTTGTCTGCTGCTATAAAACTCACATCTCCATAAAAAAGTTACCATGGAAAAATAGAAAGTAGGTACTTAAAAATAGTTTATTAAATATTAATGTTTTTAAAAAAAGAAGACAAACTTTTCCATCAAGTGTCGACAAATTTCATTCTAGAATGGTATTCGTCTAGATTTAACCCTTGTAGCCATTAATTAGTTTAAGACTTCCATTTTTTCAGCAACTTCCAGCTAAACCAAGTAATGCTAATGCATATGGATATTGTTCCATGGTATTCCTCAGAAAATTCTTTATAAATTTTAATTTCAAAACCGAATGTTTTGGTGTTGACACCATGACAGAAATAGTTAAAAATTATATTAATGAAGAATGCACTTCAGAAAAACTAGCATTCATATCATAGCATTTTACGATAACCAGCTCAGCAAACTCAAAAATATTTTAATATCAGTTTTCTAAATTTATGAAATTTAAAGACAGGATTTAGATTTTTTTAATATGCGATTATTTTATCATTAGTGGCGAAGTGTGATAAAAAACTTTTGGGAGATGGAAAACCAGGAAAAAAAATTTGCAAATAAGTTTCATGCTATATATTTTAGTTAGGTTACAAATAAAATAAAATATACAGTAAACTTCAGCAGTATCAGATAAATTCCAGATTATCAGATGTTGAACTAAAATGGAGATAAGAAATGAAAACAATAATTTAAATCAAAATAATGGACAATGAATGTGATATTTTTTGCCTAAAGCAATACACAGGCTGAATTATATTGTACAGTGTGCAAAAAAACATTTAAATTAATTTCAAAATTAGAAGTTAAACTTCAATGAACATAAATCTGCATATAAAAGCATTTAGTCTATTATAGTAGATATGGTAGATATATGTTACAGCTGAATGGACTTAAACAGTGCCACACAGAATTTTTGAGCACCTATGCAACCAATGCGAGCCCTCCTACTACCCCCTATTTTACAAATTATTAACATTTTTATCGTAAACTATTTATATGACATAGGACCCCCAAGCCTCCCTAACCTCTATGCAAAGCATCCTTTTGCCCCTACCTGTCGGTGGCTGTTTATTGCCGGCTCTACTGTTTATCTGCTATGTTTACTGTAATAACTGAAATTAAATGAAGATAAATTAATGACAATTTGGAATTTTATTACAGTGAAATCATGGTTTTGAGTTTTTCTGTGGAACTGATGAAATAACTTTATATATGGGAAAGCATAATATATGGAAAACGCCATTTTAATTATAATATAAAACTCAGGGAAAACATGTAAGAAAATTGTAAGAAACATGTAACAAAGCTTTACTTTTTCACTTGTTAAAAAAATTCCAAGCGAACTAAAAATGTGTTGTTATATATTGCATTTGCAATCGATTTGGTTTTAACCCTTTGTGAATGACTGTATTCCTTAACTGCTATCACTTTAAGGATGGAGCATTTCATTTCCGAACTTTACCCAAAGGACGACACATTTTTTTGCACTAAGCCTAACTCCTGAGAAAAATTCACACATTCAACAGAGCATTCTACTTTTTCATTTAATGTATACGTTCCACACAAATTATTTTTTATTTAAATATTAAAAATTTAAATAATTAAAAATTATTAATTAACTTGATTGAAATAATTATTTGTCATGCAGGACATATATCCAAATGATTGTACTCAAAATTCTATATGGCTAATAGGGATTACATACAATTTTTTGTAAAAAAAATAGAGTTATTTCTAATTAATACACCTTTTACGTATGATATATTTCAAAACATGAATTCACGCATAGACCAACATTATAATCTTTGCATTCATAGAAACTGTCCCTGCGCATTTCAGACATACCAAAGTTTCACAAATTTTGCATTACTTTCATAATTATCTGGTTTGATTACCATGTGAGTATATTCTTCGATGGGTAGAAAAAATGTCTTGACCCAGCCATTCTTTTATCCAAAATAATTTAATAAATTCAGTACTGCACATTTGCTTAAAACCCAAACTTGAAAAGAAATGCTCTCTTACAATCCAATAATTCACCAATGTAATTATTATACTAAAATCAAAACAAGAACCCATACTTAACTATAACATAGCAGAGTCTGCAAGAAATGATCTGTTTGTTTATATTACACACACACACACACAAAACCTGTTTGTTTATATTACCCGCTCTAGATGAAGTGATGATTCATTGGGATCCTCCCCCCCCCCCCCCAACCCTATTATACCAAGTTCAAGTATTAACAAAATATGTTGTAAATGTTAGAATGGACATTCAGCACCATCTAGTATTCAAATAAATTTAGGTAATATATGTAATTAAAATAAAAATTACTTGATTGTAAATTATTTTGGATAGATGCTGTCTCCCTCGTTAATTCGCCATTGATCATTGTTAAGTTATTTTATATTTTGTTAAGTTGTTCGATATTTTGACTAGCAGTTCACAACTATTATTTCACAAGTTCTTAAAAAATGTACCTATAAACATATCGAGATGCCAGGTTTGAAATATAAAAAAAATAACATGAATTATTACAGGAGCTATGCACGTTTGTGGAAAGATTTTTTTTACCGTTATGAATCATTTGTTGTGATTTTTAAAATTTTGGTACTAAAATTTATTTTTACATAGCAAAACACAAATTTTCTTTTGCGATGCGATACTGCTTATTTTGCCCCCTGCTTCATACAATTTCTTTTTACTTTTTTAATGATTCTTTCTAATATGGGCCCCTAAAGTTTGGTGGGGCCCCAAAGCACAGCATTAGCATAGTTATACCACTGGCCAACATGGTGGCTGAGCAGCCAAGGCAAGTGTTTCCCTGTGCTCGCTCGGCTACCGGGTTGTGGGTTCGAGCTCCACTTGCGGGCATGGATGTTGTTTTATTGGGAGTAGTGTGTTATGTCCCCACTGGTGTGCCAGGGCAACATCATGTGATGGCTAAATGGTTCACGATGATGGGTGATTTTCATTCCGGTGTAGACAGCATGTGCTGGCTACATACCATTTTCGAGATATTTAACATTTTATGTTAGAACATTTTGAAAACAGAAAATTTATCAATATCTCATTATTAATTTTAGTCAGTGATAAATGGAACTTTTATCACCGTGAATTTATAAAATATTAGATAGATGCAATTGTAAATTGAAATGCACTTTTAAAGTGGAAACAATTCTTTCGTATTAGTGTGTTCATCAATTTTCTCTTGTCTATTACTGCAGAAACTATAGTATGCAAAACTATGAAATTTAGTATATTTGTAGAGAAATAATAGGGTAATACTGAAATTTACTGTTTACCAATTCAGGGCCCGCGCTGGGAATTTCAAACTGTTTGCCAACAAATTGGCCAAATTAAAAAATCATTAGCTAAATTACATGATTATTAGTCAAAGTTATCGTCACCATCGGTGAAAAAATTTCTACTTTTAAGCCATAATGTAGCTAATAATATTAATTTCATTCTAAACAAGATATAAAGATAGGTAGATTTCATTTTTTTAATCGTTAAATAGGCTATTAGTAAATTAAACTTGTATTTACCAATGAAAGATCACAATGAGTTACAAAAATGACAAATTTATTTTATAATTCACATAGTTTCATTATCATATAAACCAGGCAAGCGTCGAATTTCTATACTATACACCAATTTTCAAAAGCTGCCTTAACCCTTTCGCGACGGCGGCATTACGGAGCTGTCGCAGCCCAAAAGACGGAGAGCTTCGCTTCCGAACTGGTCCCAAAGGACGGCACATTTTTTGCGATAAGCCTAACTCTCGAAAAAAATTCACTAAAAATCATCTATTCAACACAAAAATCTACTTTTTTCAGGAATAAAAGAAATATTTATTTTCAATTTGATGTATATTTTTCATACAAATCTGAATATAAAATACTCGTTAGTTACTTCCATTCTTTTATCCAAAATAAACGAATAATTTCACTGCCTCTAAAACCCAAACAAAAAAAAAATACTCTCTTATATTCCTATGATTCACCAATGAAATCATAATGCTGAAATAAAAATAAAAACCGAAACTCAATTATAAAATTGTTGATGCAACGAGAATTGCTCTGTCTGTTTATATTACAAAATGATATTTAACCGCTCCAAATGGAGAAATAATTCATTCGATCCTCTTCTGCCAAGGTTATGCCTCTGCAAAATACATTGAAGTTAGTTCCACGGACATGTAACGCCATCTAGTAGACAAATTAAAACGTTCCACGTGGAGGCACGAATGTGTGCCACTCTCCGCTTATGGTAAAGTTTCCTCCGTCACGAGTGCATGCCGTCAGTCCTTGAATGCAAGTTCGCAACCGGCACGTGGACGTGCCGAATTAAAGTTAAAATCTTTCATATCTGGCCCTTCACTATTTATAAGAATCAAGTCACTGAGATTTTTTACTCTGATGTTACTACTTAATGAAATTTATGTTCTGTTTACTAAAGCCTCTTTCAACGATGGTTGTTGTCATAGGACATGTGAAACCAATTCTTGCTACATCCATAATATTTTCATATGCAGTATCATCATTATATTTCTTTAAAATTAGGCACCAAAACTATCTAAGGGATAAATTTTTATGTCGGTTTTAAAATTCAGGCAGGCGTAACGATCGTATAAAAACCACAAAGATGATGATGAAGATGAAACGAAAACAAGCCAGGCAGGCTTAAAAATTCGTAACAAAAAGATTAAACTACGATTCAACTTATGACAAAAACAGCAAACCGCAAGTTCGCATCTGTGATAAGAATCAGCAGTGACCTTTTTTCAGTTGGTTTTAACTAAAATTAAATGCTTTTTTATTTACCGTATATACTCGCGTAAGTCGAGAAATTTGTGACAAAAAAAAATGCTTCAAAGTGGGGGGGGGGGGGGTCGATTTATATGCGGAGTCTAAAAAAACAAACAAAAACATCGTAAGTCTAAAAGTTATTTTTTCCCGCAAAACAATCGATCCTAAAACGATCCGGTAATAATTACGCAATCGCACACTCCTAATTTCTCTGCCCTCTAGATGCTCCGGACTAAGATTGTATACGCGTCATCAAAAAATATACATACATTTTCGTTCGATGTTTATCACTTGTTTCTCTGATTACGGCTGATCGTTTTCGACAAAAAATGGCTCTTTTCAGAAATAATTCTGTAACACGGATTGTTTAAAACTATAATGCAGGATTTTAAGTTGAAAGTGTTTTTTTGTTTTGTTTATTGGAGAGTATCTAATAACTGTGTTGGGGGTTAACAGTTGTGCAATTCAGGGTTAACGAAAAAAATCGGCTCACATAACGGACAGAATCCAGATAATGTTTTGATTGCCGTGGTGAGTCAAGAACACTTGGGAGACAGGAATGCGCTGTCTGTCGTCCGTTTTAAGGAGCAGCGTGCTGGGAATTAAAGAATACTTGGAGCTTATCACACGAGAACGAGCGTCCCCAAAACAGATGGGAGACAACACTCGTATGTCATAGACCTACTTGTCTGGAATCAGACTTTTATTCCATATTACTTCCCAAAAAAATATTTATGAAATTTTCACAGTTTTCAAAAAATCATTCGCCATTTTTTTCGCCAAAGTATTTTTTTTTATCGCCAGTTTTGCGATCTTTTCGCATTTGACGCGTAGGCAAATGGCTAGCGTGGACCCTGCAATTTAAACTTTAGTTGGGCTTAAAATAGCTCGCAAAGTAAGCTCTGCGAGTAGGAAGTGAAGCAAATTACAAGGGTTGGCAAAGCATAGAGAGCAGGGGGACCAAGCCTGTAATTTAACTATAAAAATTCTTTTGGTGGTAAATAAATGTAATTAGTTTCATGCTTTATATAAAACCTGATATTTTTAACGTTATGTAATGTAACGTAACGTATTATATGAACGTTATAAATTTATTAGGACAATTGCAAAGGCATTCTAAATAAAAATACATAAATGTTAAATTATTTTTTATGTTTATTAGTTTTAAAACAAAGGCAAATGAGTTGATATTAAGCTATCGTAATTAATCAAAACAAATTTTTTGATACATATATTTTTGCTTTC
The DNA here is from genome assembly GCA_951213105.1 of Amaurobius ferox. NCBI lineage: Eukaryota > Metazoa > Arthropoda > Arachnida > Araneae > Amaurobiidae > Amaurobius > Amaurobius ferox. The sequence continues at coordinate 110,174,707 of OX578142.1, read as the reverse complement.
CCTATATAATATGTATAGGGAAAGTATCGTGGCAGGGTAAAAAATTTGACTTTGAGTTTTCGGCGGAAGAGCACGTTTTAAGTCTTGAGCTTTAATTGACTATTTTTAAGGTGATGTATGTGTGTGTATGCATGTATATTAATTGTTATTATGTATGTGTCCATGGATTCAATATCTTATGAACAAATGGAACGATTTCATTAGAAAATGAATGACAAACTTTAAATGCTTGTGTTGTTTCATATATCTTTATATTTAAGCATTTTGAATTACAGCAGAAATATAAACGTATTTTTTGAGTTGAGTTGTGACTGACTCAATCTTTCTGGCATAATTAATGCATATACATTGAGTCCAAAATATATGCAAGAGATAATGAAAATTATTTAGTATCCATAAAAAAAATTATCAATGTGTCAATACATGTTTTTAAAATTTTTATATCATAATTTGTACATAACAATACACAACACTGTACTGATTAAAATATTTTCAAGGTCTGGATTTTCAATAGTTAAAAAGTAAACAAAGTTTAGAAAAAAATTGTGTGTAGAATATTTAAGTAGAAATAATTTTCAGTTAAACAAAAAAACATAATATGAATTGTGGACAATGATAATAATTGAAAGCAAACTAGTCCACAGCTTACTAGTTGATATAAATTTGGCAGCTTATTCTACTTCAAAGTAAATTTCATAAATGTTCGATAATTAGTTGTGTATTTGTATGTATAGAATGTATCGAATATCAATAAAAACTCCCATTTACATTCAACAAGTAACTGAAATTATAACTTAGCGTATATTTGTATTTAAATTATAACTTATTATATAATTTTATTAGTCATTAACAATGCATACATTAATTTTATAAAAACACTCATATTCTTGAATGTTTTGTATTATGACACTATAAAAATATCAATCATAAGAACAAAAACAATCTATAGTTGAAGAGCAGGGAGTTACACAAATAAAAAAATACATATATATATACTAAGAAACAATATACATAAATATAACTACTGCCTAGGAACTGTCTTTGCACTGACTAATACAACAATAAAAAATCTGATCTTTACGTTATGTAAACAGCCCAACTGAAATATTGCAGTATAAGTCATTTATAACTGAATCTATTTAGCATAAACAAGAAATCCAAGATTATTTTTATGTTGACAAAATTTAAAAGTTCGTAAGTAAATTACTGCATAAAACACTACAATTCAAATTACTATAAACAAAGAAAAACAGATAAATACCTGTTATAAGACTATCCATTGAGCAAAAGATCAGCATGAAATATAATTCATCTAGATTTAAATTTTAAATAGATCAATAGGTAATATCAATAGTATGTGTCCGAAATCCGAATCGCCAAGCATAATGTCACATGAAAACCGTATATACTATGTCATCCATTATATTTAAATAATTTCTGTGGCATACCATTCAATATGTTTTCTGATTAGTCTTGTTTCCAGTTTATGTAGAAAATCTGTCGCATATTTCACGAACTTCATCCATAGCCGCTATTTTGAGTAGAAAAGCACATGCGCAAAGCCTGCAAACAGATGTAACCGCCTAAATTGGATGGTCGAAATTTCTCAGTTCAAGCTATGCAAAGTTCGCAATAACAGCGAGAAAATTTTGTGTTGAATACGAAATTGAATGTACGGTTGATTTTCGTCATGGTTAACTTCTAACCTTCTGTGGTGAATATAGGGGTTAGATTATAAAGCTAAATTTTGGAGTATGAGTAGGTTCTAACTTCTATAATATATCAAAATTTTCTAGTTTTCACACATTTTGCCTTTTATGTGATAACAGAAACTCATATAAGTTCGTAGCCTTTCTGAACAAAACAAAAAATAATAATAATAAACTCAGCAAAACAAGTTAATAATTTGATTTTGAAATTAAAATGTTTAATAATAAAATTAGAAATTATTTTTTGATTTTATCTAATTTTATTTTTTTTAGATAATTAAAAAAATTTATAACCTAATCAATTATGTATTAAATTACTTAGCTTATGTTTATAATTTTAAAATAATTGTAAATATCTAAAATCTGAAATGGTCACCCATCATAAACAGATGCTTACTTACTTTTCTTGGTATGATTTCTCAGTCTTCATAGTCTGAAATATATGCCATTTCAGTACTAATTTGTTTTATGCTGCATTTATAACAAAGATTTTTTTTTATCTTCTTTTACATCATTTTGACTGATTTTGTTAAAAATTGTAAATGCATTTCAAATTTTTGATATTTTATTTAAGTTAATTACGCATTTAAAAATTTAAATTATAATTTTGTAGGTAAACCATTTAAATTTAAAACATAAATCACTTGAGAATTTTATATTTCAGAACTTAAAAGTGAATAAACACATTCCAAAATTTTAAAATTAATATTGTTAAAAAATAATCTACAAGTAAGGAATTTTAAATGTCAGCAAAAATGCTTATACATTTACATATTACATGCTTGTTTTTAATAAAAAATATTTAATTTTTCATGTGAAACTTGGGCCAAATTAGCAACAATTCATTTTGCTGCCACTGGCTACTGAGCCACTCCTTAATTTTTGAATTTTAAAGCCATACCACTATAAGATCACTTTTAACTATTTACTTGAGTAAGATAAATAATTTTGGGGAAATGTTAATATCTCATCCATTCCTATTGCTTCAAAAATTAAAGAAAAACTTTTTAACTATTAAACAATTCCATCATTTTTTATTTGCTCCATACAACTTGCAGTTGCAAAAAATTTTCTAAACTGTAATCATCAATGAATCAGATAAAGAAGAATGGTTAATTTTCTTGTATTTTTGTTAAGATGGCTCTCATGCCTGCCAGTTAAATGTGATGAAAATTCAGAAGATTTCTTTTAAGAATGCAGAAGATTATACAAAAATTAGAGAAATTGTTTTCATATCTGTTTATGATATAAAATATTTTTTATTATTGCCTACTACTCAAAAACTAGTTTACTTTTATAATATATTCATACACATTAAATATCACACATAAAATCAAAACTTATTGAATTTAATATTCTGTTAAACTATTTACAGTGGCTTTTCTAAAAAATTATTTTGAAAAATTTGTTTCATGACAGGTACATTTTGTCTGCATTTAATTATGAAAATTTTCTAGAAACTCATCTAATATAGATGATTGAAAAATTGCTAGATTTTTAAAAATTTATTTTATTTTATTTTCATTTATATTATATTATTTTATTTTCATTTATATTATATTATTTTATTTTCATTTATATTATATTATTTTATTTTCATTTATATTATATTATTTTCATTTATATTATATCATATCAGCTTGCAGGGTAATAAACTAGTCATGCAATTTGTCCCATGCATCACTTTCTGTTTCATTTCTCTCAACTTTCAGAGGCAATGGAAACTTTTTAATGAAGAATCTGAAGTTATGAAAAAATTGATTGCAAAATTGCTTAAATCTTCAACTTCAGCATACTTTAATATGTATCACTCTCTTTCATTATAATATAATCATGCATAGTTATATAATATTTCCACCTACTGAAAAGAACTCCACTTTCTCATCAGCTTCTAGTGGCTATACAACCTCATATACTGCATTTACAATGGAAATTTCACAATCATTTTTCTGATTTATATCTTTGTAGTACTCCTCTATTAACAAGTCTTCATTCTGCAGGTTTTGCAAATTTTAGAAAAGCATATTTTTTTATTCTAACAAAATGTTCCTTAATTTATGAACATGTGGTACTGCAGATTTCAATATGACATTTATTTCTTCTATATCTTTGACAGCATTTAATATAAATACTAAAATACCTTGTTTATGTCAGATGATAAGAAGAAAAAAAATCCTTTCTTCTTTTGTTATGGGAACAACATTTCTTTTTTTATTAGAACTTTTCTAATTCATCTGTCTTTTCATGTCTGTAACCACATTGTTTTTTATTTCTTTATATTTAGTTGCAATACCAATTTCTGAATTTACTTTAATGGTAATTTTTTTCTTGATTACTCCATTTTCTTCACAAGCTTTTCTTCTCATTTGGCTTTGCAAAACATTAAATGTTTCTATCTTTATGGACTTATCTTTTTTAATCTGATCCAAGAAAAAATCCAAAGGGGATATCCCATTGCTCAACTTGCATTAAAGAATGAAAAAGGGAGATACATTGAAAACAGTTTTCTCAAGGATTGAAAGCTAGAAATTATTCCGAGAAAATAAAATATTAAATAAAGATATTTAAAAAATTCTAGTGTAGAACGTTTGCTTTCATATTCTTTATCCTAGAATTTCTAATCCATCCCCTCAAATGTAGGGAGGGTGCTTACTGAGAAATTTCTACTAAAAAAGTATGATTCCATTGATCCACCCCTTCAAATATTACAGAAAATCGCTGAGAATGTAAAGGAGAGGATGCTTACTCAAAACTTTCAGCTAAATGAAATACATTTTTATCAATATTTTTTTTTTTTTTTTTTCAACATTAAAAATAAAAATCCAATTTTTACAAGGGGGCTATTTAACAAAATTTTCAGAATTTCAAATACCATTATTAATAAGGCTGAAATAATATAAATATTTTCAATATGATAAATATATGCATTATTCATTAGTTATATGGCGAAGGTGTGATGTCGTATCTTAATTAATACAGAAGCATTTATAAAATAGAAGTTTATTTTCAGGAACTTACTAATTCTATTTACAAGTTATTTACATAGCATGGTGCTACATCATAATGCGCATGAACATAGTCATCCGAATACGAATGTCCATATTGCTGATGAGAATGTTCTGTGGCTGGCTTTTATGAACCAGTGCAGAGGCATTGCGCATGCATCACATGCAAAGCAGAGAGTCTCTGGAGATCAAGTAGCTGTGGAGAGTTTTATACTAATCACTTGATCTGGAGGAGTGTTGCTATAATACACCCCCTCATCATAAAAGAACTGGGAATCTGAAATGAACATCCCTTCCATACCTGGTTACTGTAGAGGTAGAGGTGGAAGGTGTTGCTGGGTCAAAAATTGGTGTAGATGTTTCTTTTTCGTCCTCTAAGGTAAGAATGCAGGTTTTAAGTGATTAATGCTGATGTTGCTTTTTCATCCGCGATATCCACTGTGTAGCATTTTTCTGTGTGTGCACACACTTGGAAAGGTCCATCGTATGGGGTCTGCAACAGTCGATGTACGAAGTCGTTTCATACAAAAACATGGATTGACTTGGGAAATTCCTTGTGGATAAAATCAACATTTTTTGAATGACTTGAAGCGAGAACTGGTCTTAGTCGTTGCATTTGTCATCTTAATTGTAAAATGAATTCATGTGCATGTTTTAGAATGTCCTTTAGTGATGTGTCACATAGGAATTCATATGGCCAACCCATGTTTTTGTAAGAAACGACTTTGTACATCGACCATTATAGACTCCATATGATTGACCTTTCCAAGTGTGTGCACGCACAGACAAATACTACGCAGTGGATATCCGCAGACGTAAAAGCAACATCATTGATTGCTTGAAACCCGTATTCTTACTAAATCCCTTAGAATACGAAAAAGGAGCATCTATAATCGTTTCCAACCCAGTAACACCTTCCACCTCTACCTCTACAGTAACCAGGTATGGAAGACATGTTCATTTCAGATTCCTAGTTCTTTCATGATGAGGGGGGGTTTACTATGGCAACACTCTTCCAGCGATTTGCATAAAGCCTCCAGATCAAGTGATTAGCTTAAAACTCTCCACAGCTACTTGATCTCCTGAGACTCTCTGCTTTGCATGTGATGATGTGCAACGCCTCTGCACTGGCTCATAAAATCCAGCCCCAGAGCATTCTCATCAGTTTGTGCTTTTGCTATTGCTTCGTAATCCATCACATTTGGTGTATGAATCTATTATGTGCCCAAAATGCTTTACGGCAGAAAATGCTGCTAGAAGTTCACGGTCGTTAGTGCTGTACTTCCATTCTGTGATATTTAGCTTGCATGAAAAGAATGCTAATGGGCATAACTTTCCATTTTGCTTTTGTTGCAATGTCGATTCAATCGCTACTGCAACTGTGTCTACCAAAAGTGAAAGTTCACCATTTGTTGTAGGATAAGTTAATAGTGAGGCACTTGAAAGTAAGTTCTTACATGCTTGAAAAGCAGTTTCCATGCTTTCAGTCTACTGTACTTGCGAACTGTCGCATTTTTTGTTTCCAGGTATTAAATCGTACAGAATTGCTTGTGTGTCCTGCAGCTTGGGGGTAAAAATTTACTATAAAAATTTAAAACCGTTAAAATTCTTCGTAAATCCTGTACTAGTCGACATGAAAAATCAATGATTAATCGACAGTTGTACTAAAATTAGTATCAAAGGAAGTACGATGCAGATACCCTCACTAGGACTTACAACATTGAGTAAAGATTCACCTTATATTTAGTTGCTAAAGCAATATCCAAATTTGACTCAAACCAATGCCCTGCAATCAGTAAAGCATACTCACTGTATTCAAACTTGAGGACCTCCAGTTTATTCAAACGCGAGACGCTTAGCTCCTGATAAGCTAAAAGCAGTTAAAAAAAGAATTCGAATTTCTTCAGCAACAAAGGATTTGTAGATGATCTAAAAGCCCATGAGCAAGCCCTATACACTTTGTAAAGAAAAAAAAAAACGGTGGATTTTGAGTATGTAGAGACTACAAAAGCTAAATGCCGTAACAACTCCAGATAGATATCCCATAGCTCACATCCATGATTTTGCACAAAACCTTGAAAATAAAAAGATATTTTCTATGTACGATTTGGTACAAGCATACTACCATATCCCTGTGGAATGTGATGATGTCCCAAAAACAGCGGTGATAAATGCCTTTTGGACTATTTGAATTTCCATTCATGCCATTTGGTTTATGCAACACAGCTCAAACCTTTCAAAGATTCATGCACGAAGTTTTACATGATTTGAACTTCTGTTTTGTATATCTCGACGATTGCTTAATCACTTCAGAAAATAAAGCCAAACACCAAGAGCACTTTCTCATGGTATTTGAGTGTTTTTCGCAATATGGAGTAGTTATAAATACTTCCAAATGTGTTTTTGACCAATCTCAAGTAAAATTTCTAGGACACATGTCTATGGCAGAAGGCATTTCTCTTTTATCCGACAGAGTCACTACCATGCAAAATTTTCCACTACCTAAAACTGTACAGGAATTTACTAACTATATTTACAAGTTATTTACATAGCATGGCGCTACATCATAACATGCGTGTCATTCAAATACGAATATCCGTATCACTGATAAGAATGTTCTGGGACTGGCTTTTATAAGCCAGTGCAGAGACATTGCGCATGCGTCACATGCAAAGCAGAGAGTCTCTGGAGATCAAATAGCTGTGGAGAGTTTTATGCTAATCACTTGATCTGGAGGCTTTATGCAAATCGCTGGAGGAGTACACCCTCCTTATCATTTCGGACGAGTCAGCTGGCCTGGGCTTTCGACCCTCCTTATCATGAAAGAACTGGGAATCTGAAATGAACATGTCTTCCATACCTGGTTACTGTAGCGGTAAAAGTCGAAAGTTGTTGCTGGGTCAGAAACCAGTGTAGATGTTCCTTTTTCAAAGTTCACGTACATTGAAGTACCATATATACTCACGTATAAGTCGACTTCGCATATAAGTCGACCCCCCTAATTTCAGAGTAAAAAAATCCAAAACTCGCATATAAGTCGATCCCAGAAAGAGAGAAAATAATTTTCAATAAATTATTCAAAAACACGTGAAAACGAAAAAATATATATATTTAAAAAAAAATTAATTTCCATAATAAAAACTTCATCTTAACCCTTTAAAGTCCAATTCCAAACAAGTAGGGCTATGACATATGAGCATTGTCTCACGTCCGTTTTGGGGACGCTCATTCTTGTGTGACAAAACAAGCTCCAGGCATTCTTTTACTCCCAGCATGCAGCGTCCTCAAAACAGACGGGAACCATGCATCCCTGTATCTCAAACGACCTTGACCCACTGCGCAATCAAAACAATATCTGGCTTCCACACTTTATTTGAGTTGAGTTTTTCGTTCACCCTCCAACACAGTTGTTATTAGATACTCTCTTCAATAAATCAATAAACAACAAAAAAGCACTTTCAATTTAAAATCCTGCATTATAGTTTTAAACAATCCATGTTACAGAATTATTTCTAGAAAAGAACCATTTTTTGTCAAAAACGGTCAGCTGTAATCCAAGAAGCGAGAGATAAACATCGAACGAAAATGTATACATATTTTTTGATGGTGCGATACACTGGTAGTCGGAAGGGCAGTGACTCATAGGAGAATTTTGAAGTGTACAGAAATTCGGAGTGTGCGATTGTGTAATTACTACCGCATCGTTTTAAGAGGGATTGCCTCGCGGGAAAAAAGAACTTTTAGACTTACGATTTTTTTTTTAGATTCTGTGTATAAGTTGACCCCCCACTTTGAGGCTTTTTTTATCACAAATTTCTCGACTTATATGTGAGTATATACGATACTCACATAAATTGAAGCATCTCGTCTCTGGTGATTTGTAGCCATCAAGTCTCCAGAAAGTTAGATTCATCACATCTCAGGGTCACCACTCTATGACGAAGGTGCAATGTCATATCTTAATTGATACAGAAGCATTTATAAAATAGAAGTTTATTTACAGGAACTTACTAACTATATTTACAAGTTATTTGCATAGCATGGCGCTACATCATAACTCGCGTGAACGTAGCTATCTGAAGCTGAAAGAATGTAAACAAACGATCGTAATTCACTATTCTCCTGAGCGATGTTCAAAAACACCAATTTATTTTTGACTTACCCCATTCTCAGGAGTGACTCACGGCGTTCTTTTAGCAAAAGTCTTCATGCAAATTTGAATATCCGACGCATACACAAACTCATTTGCATATTTAGGGACAAACCTCAGAAATCATTCCTGAAGGTACCGATCCTGACATATATAGGAAGTTCGATTTGGAAACATCGTTAGAGCAGTTGGAGGAGTAGAATACTTCTAGTATTCCGATTTCCTGTTTTTCTATGCATGTAATGCATTAGTATTGTTATTACAACTGAGCTCGTTATTGAGCTGTTGATGATCATGACGATATAGTCTATCTTTTTGCCGATGTACTAGAGGCAGTTATAGTTCGAGACAACTTGTTAAATTACGATGTGTAAAGATGTATGTCTTAATTAATAAGGTATTTACAATGGTAATAAGTATTTCCTCGACGTTAGTGATGGTGCTAATCACTATTGAACTTTTTACCCAGTGCTTTACAATTTTAATCGTTCATGTATCATTTTAGTCATCTACAAATCTGTCAAGTTTACTCAGGTTCCAGTATGTGACCTTCAAATGGGTGGAAGTCGAACGACATGCAGAGGAAAGCAATGTTTACTGGTGTTTTCCAAACTGAACTTCCTTACCATACTTTCTCAATTTCAAAGTCTGTGTATATGTTATTAGCTGCATGCTTAATATAGCAGCCAGCCTGTTCAACTAGACAAGACTGTCGTTTTTTGAATAAAACGCTGATTTTGTTTTCAACTAAATAGACTCTGTATTTATTTTACTCTGCTTATACTCTGCTACACTCATGAAAAGTTTAACTTTAACTAGATTTTCCCAGGAATATGAATGTCCGTATCGCTGATGAGAATGTTCTGGGGCTGACTTTTATGATCCAGTGCAGAGACATTGCACATATGTTACATGCAAAGCAGAGCGTCGCTGGAGATCAAATAGCTGTGGAGAGTTTCATGCTAATCACTTGATCTGGAGGCTTTATGCAAATTGCTGGAGGAGTATCGCCATAGTTAAATAAGTTTATTTGAAAAAGTTTTATACTTACTCATGAATAAATTATTAGGATAATACTGACTAAATCACTGGGAATCAGTACTGCAAATTGTTAGTTGAGCATCTGGTTGAATAATGTTGATATCCTGTAGATGTTGGATTTTATCATCTCTTTGTATCTTTTCCTTTTATATCTTCTGTGTGTTAACAAAATCATTACGATTTCTTTCCTTCACTTGCAAACTCAAATTCCTTGATTTACCATATATTTCTGTCAAAAACCCAGACCACTTGACTCGCCTTAAAGCATGAGCAGCAATTTGAATGGCCGGTCATATATTAGATCTGAGTGGCCGGTCATATACGTATTTCTGTGTATAAGCCAAGAATTTTTGGAAATGTTTTCACTATTAAAGTAGGGGGCTTATATAAGAGTTAAAGATAATTTTAAAAAATTAGCACATACATAAAATCAATAACTCAGAATAAATGAGAAAAAACTTACATTTCAGCAGTTGTACACTTATTTTCCAATTTATCCATCCTAACTCACTCACAATCATCCATTAGCATTCAAACATCTCCCAATTCTACAAAAAATCATTCAAATCCCATTTCAGAGGTTGCCAAAAAGCATTATTACGTGTCAAGTATGCATTGGTAATGATACGCATTGCGATTTTTCATGCTAAATTGTAAGTTTTTCTTCTTTCTTATGTTTTATTTTCTGTACAGGGTCGATTATCCGGTGTCTCGATATCCAGAACGCTCTCAAAACCAGAATTGGATGGAATGGTATCAAATTTTGCACCAACAAACAGATTTTCACCACAAATTGGTCGAAATAGCATTTTTCTTTAAAAATCTCATCAAATAATTAGAAATGTTATTTTCCATCGATTTTTTTTTGTGGTTTGTACAGAAAACATCCTTATAATACGAATTACAGTTTTTCTATGTTTTCCTACGGAAAATTGCCAGCAAACATTTACAGTCATATGTGTTGTCAGTCTATGTAACAACAGAAATCTGCACCCGTGTAATTAATTAATATCTCATTTTTCTTGGACATAATATATTATAGGTTTCATAAAAGGTTTCGAAATTTGGCATAAATTGCTAAACGGGCCATCAAGATTGTTACCTCCGTACCCAATAGCAGAAACTTTTCTGCCTGAGACACTGATTTGGGTATTTGAAAATAATCTGCAGTATAATGTAATTTATTTTTAAGTTTGCATAAAATACACAGGCACCTTATGCATCATTTTGTCAAAAATTTCTCAGTTTTACATAAACATAGAATTTGGACAAAATATAATAAATATTAAAACTTAAATATTTAATATTGTATCTTATTATTATTTTTTTAATTTCATATTATTTTAAGAAAATAATCATATATTGTTTTCAGTAAAAATAAATATTTCAAAATAATCAAGACTGCTTTGGTTAAATACACGAACATAGGTATAATAATTATGTAATTTTATTTTAATGAAATAAAAATAAATTATAGATTGCTTTCAATAAAATTAAACATTTCAAAATATGGAAGATTGTTTTGGATAAGTACACAGATTACATATACAATAAGTATGTAATTCCATTTTTTTTTACATAAAACAAGGTAAACAATCTGTATTATTGATAATTTTGGAAAGAACACATGATGATAATTTTTATCCATTATTTTAGATGTAGTGGTTCTAGAAAAGTACTTATAAATGGAATTTCCAAACATCAAAACTAAAGCAGCTTTCAAAAATTTTCTGGTTGCTGCATAACCAGATGGAGGCCCATTAAGAAGGATAAAAACTCTTTTATCAGTTGTCCCAATTTGAATATCATTTTCATCATTACTTCTCATTCTGCACCGCCATTTCAATGCAACAGTGAAAATACTAATTTTACTCGACTGGAAACATGCTTACTTCGGTTGATGACTGGTAGAGATAAGGGATAATAAAATGGAATTCTCCCCGTACCATCGAAACTGCGCACTTTGCAACAGGTGTTTGTGGTCTTTAGGGGGAGGCGGGAGTGGGAAAAGAAAGGAGTATAAGTGGACGAAAAGTCGGAAGAGGGGTCAAAGGAAAAGGTCACTCACAAACACGTTTATTTTCTTTCTGTTTTTGACAAATCAGATTCAAAGATCAGTTTTTTTATAAAATAATCTGCAGTCTAGTCTGCAGGCTGCTGAAAAATCTGTGATGTCCATCTCCCGTCTCATAATTTCTGCTACCGGACCTCCGTATAGCACTTCTTAAATTATGGAAGACTTGCTCTTTTCTAATTAGATCTGAGAGGTGTGTCCAATGCTTTTTTGCAAAAGAAAATCACAAAAGATTATTATTTTTCAAAAATTTATTACAACAAACTTCACATTTTCACGCTACAGTGCATAATTTATGCAAATGTCTAAGTGTGTCACTCCCATGTTTGTGCAATGAAATTTTGGTCCGATATGTTTTTTCTTTTTATCGAACGTTTAAAAAAAGCATTTTAAAATTTTAATTTCCAAAATGAATTAGGTTTGTCATTGTCCAACATGCCGGGAAATGTAATTTAAAATTGACATCGTTTTGACTTCTTCAGACACTGCCGTTTTCTCACGAGACACCAATTTGTATATTTTCAGTCGATTTTCAGGCAGATATGCAAATCTCTTGGTGCAAATCCCCCCCCCCCCCCTCCTTTTTTTTAAAACTGAAAAATAGTTTACTTAGCAACCATAGTTTACATTTGGCCCAAAATTTTAAATTCATATGTTGATAAGTTTTTAATGTGTTTTATTTATTTGTTGGCAATTTGGAAAAGATTCTCTGGCAATATCACGAAAATCAGCATTTTTATACGATCCTCGTTATATTTCATGTTAAAGATATTTTCAATTTTAGCAATGTGTTTGCAGCGACTAAAATTTTATTAATAATTTTATGTTTATGTCGGAAAATTACTTTTCAAACATTTAGTTAATGAAATAAATGGTTATTTTCTAGAAAAGTGTATTAAAATAACGATTTAGGCACTTGAAATACAGCCATTTTGACAGGATATATTAAAATTTGATGTATTCCCATCTATAGATATGGGGTTATAATTTTTTTTAAATAAATAAATGTTATTATCTTTAGTGTGAACTTGAGTTTTATCAAGCCGCAATAATAAACAATTCTTCATGTTTTGACTCATTTTCATAATTTTTTTCTTAACAACTAGATCGAATTCTAATTCAATTACATATATATTTTAATAGTATATAATTTTCGTTAATTAAGTATACTTTTTCTTTACAAAATAAAGCTTTATAATACATTTTTGCTTAAATAATTTTCTATGGCAACATTGTAGAACATTCTGGTAGATTTTAGGAAAGTGTTCTGAATTACAGAAAAAACCCTTATCCAGAAAGTCCCAAATCCCAAGCATTCCGGATAACAGATCCTATACTGTATATGTAATTTTTTCTTTTTTACCCAATCAATAACCAGTCTGTAATATTTGCTTATGTAACTGTAATGAGTGTTCACTTTTGCAAAGTTAGGGTTAGCTTATTGCCGTTGAGCTACAGATGTTGATTGTGGTGTTATCGCATCTATTCGTCAGTGCTGGCATGTATTCAGGTATTCTAGAGGAGAGAGATATGATGTAAGTGATCTTTTCCCAATAAGCATCAACAATATTGGCATACCAGGCAATGTGATTTATGTGGCGATTGCTCAACAGGTTCCACACATTTGGCAATGATTCATACATTTTGGCTGATTATTTTAATTTAACTTATATACAGGTCTCCAATTTTGATCAAATATCGTATAGTAGAATTACAAACTCAGCTTATACATGGATCGGCATTTATTTGGAAATATACAGTATTCCTAAATTAAACATTTATAAAAGGAAGTCATTTTTGATATCAAGAAATATATATAGTACTTCAAATGGTAATTAAATTCAAGCTATAACTGTTAAACATTTAAAACATCGGTGAGTAGATGTTTAGTTTATCTTTATTTGCATATTGCTCTTTCGTGTGCATTTTTTAAATATTTTCATTTTTTCAGCTCTGTTATTTATTATGGAAGTATATTTATTTTTCATTTTACTACATTAACATAAATTTGTTTATTTATTAATTTTAAGCCATCAAGTTTAGAACAAGCTTCTCAGAATCTAGATGAAAGTTCCAAAAAGGATGTGAAGTTGGCTCGTTCTAAATCCACTAAATGTATGTAACAGATTCTAGTTAATTTTTATATTTTATACTTTTGATTAATATTGTATTTAATTTATATTTTACTTAAGTAGGTTAAGGGTAAACATCAAAAGAAAGCATCAAGCATCAATCTTTTATGTTTTCAACAATAAAATTTGTAATCTTGATTTTATCCAATATTTTAATTGCAAGCACATACCTGCCAACTTTTACGCATTTTAACTGCTCTTTATGCTTTTACTCATATATTGCTATATTTTACGCATTTCCGCATTTATTTGAATTTTTTAACATTACTAGGAAATCAATCTCTGGCGAAATTCTCGGGCTTTTTTTTGTTTAAAATTTATCAATTAACCAGACATGGTATAATTTCTCGCAACCACCGATTTTCCACTTTTTTAGCACTTATTTCTACCATTCTCGGGATCGTAGGAAATCCATAATAAAATGCAGGGTAATACCAATCAAATTAATGGAGATTTACGGCCGCGTGTAATGTAAATGAAGATCTCGATCGCTTATTTTATGAAAGTAATAAATATACTTCTTCAAAGGTTGTCTAATTCAGCATAAATTGCTAAAATGTTATTTTGTTCATTAATTTTGTTGGTTTTAATTTGTGATAGAAGAAAAACGATAGAAGACAATATGCTCATGCTTATAACCTGTCAGGATGCACAGGATAAACCTTCTGGTTATAAAAATTGATGAGGTACGAAATTGAAAATCTTCGCTGGAATTTAAGCAGAGGTAGCAGTGATAACAACGTCAAAATGGAAGTTGTAAAGAAATACAACTAACTGTAGAGGTGTTGAAAATAACAGTTCCAATTTGGTTCAAATCACTTTTATTTAAGAAGCGAATCCATTGCATTTGCTTACAATATATTTATGGCAATGTAAAACAAATCAAAGCATACTATATACAAAAACATGAGCTCTCAAGCTCATTCGTAAGGTTTCAGAAAAAGGTCCACACTTAGACACATTCTTGGTTTAAGCAATCTTTACACGAGTAAGTAGAATAAAACTTTTCAAACTTACGTAACAACGTGCATTTCCCGATGCCACCTATAGCTGGTCACACGCTATGGCAAAAACTTTAAACTTCACGGATTAACACTGCATAAAGTCCACGACACGGAACAACATGGTCTCCTTAACTGAGAACCATTAAATCTTTAAGATTCACTAAAAAACATCCGCGTCAACCGATAAACATTATCATAACATTCGACTACATCGAATAAGACTCTATGTAGATCCGTCTGAGATCAGCGATCTCGATCCAATCCAAGATATGTCTGCTGCATCGATCCCTGAACCGATCGATCTGCTTAAACCAAAAATGTGTCCAGCTTTTATATCCGACGATGGGGGCATTCCGGAACACAACCGTTGCCGGCAACGCCCTCTGGATATGCAAAACAGGATGCGTGAGTGGCGAGAAGGTGATTTGCATGATAAGCCCAGTTTTGTCCACATCGCGATTCGTTCACGAGAACGGAAAAATCATTTAGAATAATGATGTCACGCTCCCGCGAAACGAGAATCGCGATGTAAACAAAACCAAGTTTCCAACAATCGGCCCCCTCATGCAAAAACACCAACTCTCGGCGCCCAGGCTCTCATCCAAAAAAGGTTACTCTAATGATCAAGACTAAAAATGTCAAGGTCCTTAGTATTCTAAAAACATAATGTATGCATACACAAAATTTAATACATTAAAAAAAAAATTTATAATACTTATAACATTTTAGAAAGTGAACAGCCTTTTTCTATATCTCAAAATGGCAACAATCAAATAAGTACACTTCTCTATAATGCAGATCATAAGCATTCTTTAAATTACATGTTTAAGGATAACATAGTAAAAGAAACTGAGTATAACCATACTATTGCCCTTCTTAAGTACTAGCTCATACTAAAGAAAACTATATTTCTTTACTACTTTGAAAATTTATAGAAACATTAAGTCTAAAATTTAAAAATCTAAAGATATCAAAAATTTAAGCTCTAGAAAATTTATGTATAATTATTAAATTTAATATTTGAGATTAAAAAATTTATTATACATATCACAATTCAAGTTGTAGAAAATTTAGTGTATAACCATTAAATTTAACATTTAAGATTAAAAAATTTAAATTTTATTATCTTAGCCCATGACTAGTATACACTATAAATACCAAATACAATGGCAATGATAATAAAAGAAGATACAGAAGGTAAACATACATATGAGATAAGCACAGATTAAAAATTTTATGATTCTTGTGAATTATATCAATGATGTACATTCTTGAGATCAGACACACATTTTATTCACATAAGCAAAAATTGCATTATGCGTGTAGTAAAAATGGATATATATTTTTCAAGTGTAATGTGAGAAAAGTAACAGTTCATTGTCACATAACAATATATACTCAAGATACATTTCATTTGTATCAATGAGAGAGGAGTAAATCATAAGATACCCTAACCATTTATACTAGAAAGAAAATTTAGAAGTTAGAAAATTTTAGAAGTTACAAATTTAATCATTTTTGTTTTTGAAAATTTGATTACAAAAATTTAATGCTCTATCCTTGGTCATTGGTTTTGTAAAGTAATCTGCTACATTTTCCTTGGTATTTACAAAGATGATTTTAAAAGATTCATTCTCAACTAAATTCCTCAGGAAATGGTACTTTATATCAATATGTTTGGTTCGGTTATTCTCTATTGGGGAATTTGAAAAATTAATTGCAGCTTGGTTATCACAGTAGATTATGCTATTATTTCTGTTAAATTTTAACCCTAGCTTCATACATTCCTCAATGATATTTTGTAGCCAAATAATTTCTTTCGCAGCTTCTGTCAATGAAACATATTCTGCTTCCATCGTTGACAGACTAACACACTTGTGTTTAAATGTACGCCAAGAAACGGGTACTCTATCTATAAGAAATAACATACCCCCGAGTGACACTCTGTCATCCCTATTGGCGGCAAAATCCGAATCCGAGTAACAATTTAAAATCAAGTTACCAATGCCTGATAAGTTTAACATGTAATTCTTTGTTTTCTCAAGATATCCTAAAAGTTTAAGTAATGCGTCCCAATGTTTCATGCCAGGATTCTCTTGGAATTGAGACAGAATATTTACAGCGTAACATATATCTGGTCTAGTTCTACTTGATAAATAGGCTAAACATCCTATCAAACTTCTGTATGTGATATTTTGCATTTGTTTTAATTCTCCATCATTCATTGGGCAATCATTTTTGCTCAACATGATTCCTTTTGTAATAGGGAGTGAAGAAATAGGATATTTGAATTTTTTAAACATTTGACAAACTTTATCAATATACTGCCTTTGATGTATAAAAATTTTGTTATTGATTTCAGTAAATTCCACACCTAACAGTTTTTTTACCTTTCCTAGAGTTTTGATATCAAATTCTTCCTTTAGTAAAGAAACTGCATGATCAATATCACCTTGATGTTTTGAAAATAAAACTATGTCAACCACATATACCAACATTAATACTTTGTCCTGGTAAAAATATGCACAATTGCACCATTTGAGTTTGAAGAAATTTAATTCTCTCAAAGTAGTGTCAAGTTCATTATACCACTCTCTGCCGCTCTGATGTAGGCCATATATTGCCTTTTTCAGCAAACAGACATGATTTTGTTGGTTCGGATCGACATATCCAGGTGGTTGTTTCATAAAAACTTTGGCATTCAATTTAGCATAAAGTTATGCTGACTTGATGTCTAGTTGAAAATGTTTCCATTTAAGCATGCAAACGAATATGGAGAAGAAGGCTCTGATTAAACTAAAATTAATCACAGGGCTAAACACTTCATCATATGAGTCCCCTTTTATCTGGGTATATCCTTGAGCTACTAGGCGAGCTTTGAATCTTTTGACATTTCCCCTTTCATCCTTTTTAATGGTATAAACCCATCTACTACTGATTATTTTTTGTTGTGAGATGGGTGCAGGCACTAAGTCCCAGACACCCCTCTTCTGCATTGTAGCTATTTCATCATTCATGGCCTCTTGCCATTTATCGGACTGGGGAGATTCAATTGCCGATCTATAGCTTTTGGGTATCAAGATCTCAACATTGCTTGCTTCCGGTTTTCTTTTGATATCACTTACCCCTTTTTTCTCTCTAAAATTAAACATTTGCTGATCATAATGAATATTGGATTTCGCACAAAATTTTCTGATATCATTATGAGATCTCAGCCTTTTATTGTCACCTTTTACCGAGTAGTAAATGTCCGTCCTACTCCCATCATGCCTAGGTACTGCTTTCCGTACCCAGCTAATATCTGAGCAGGGTGTCAGATCAGAATCAGCAGGAGAGTCCTCATCCCCACTAGACTTGCTAGTGTCATGGCTCTCACCTGCTTCTTCCTCTGACACTCCTCCCAAGCATTCTGATTCCGAGTCAATCGACTGAGTAACTTTCGATTTCCTCAAGGTGATCACTTTAGGGTAATTAGGGCCCAGGACGCCTTCCGCTGCCTTTTCTTCCTCAAATCTTACATTACTAGTTTCTTCAACTTTCTTTTTGTTTGCTATATATATCCTATAGCCTTTGGTGCTCTCGGCATAACCGACCATGATTCTTACTTGGGCTCTCATGTCCAACTTGTTCCTAAGTTGTTTGGCTGTGCCAACATAGGCTTTTCACCCAAAAACTTTGAGGTGAGCAACGGCTGGCTTCCTACCATAATATAACTCGTGTGGAGTTTTGGTTTTAAACTTGTGACATATCCTGTTTTTTGTATGTGCAAAACATAAAATCGCCTCTGCCCACATCCTGTCACCAACCTGACTTTGATCAAGCATAGCTTTTACACAATCTAGTGCTGTTAGATTAAATCTCTCAGAAACCCCGTTCTGTTCGGGTGTATATACATTTGACCTTTCTGATTTAATCCCCAATTTATTTAAGTATGCCTTGAATTGGTTGTGACAGAACTCCATACCATTATCCGTACGGATACACAAAATCTTTTTGCCTAGCTGCTTTTCTTCCTTAACTTGGAATTCCTTAAAGATCTTAAACACCTCTGATTTTTGTTTCATGATATACACAAACACCTTCCGGCTGAAGTCGTCAGTTATTGTCAAAAAGTATCTGTTTCCTCCCATTGAAGCTGTAGGTAAGGGACCACACACATCCATATGGAGTAATTGTAAAGGTTTAGTGGACCTTATCCTACCAATTGGCTTAAAAGAAATCCTCTTAGACTTTGCTAATTTACAATGTAAACAATTAATTTTTGCATATTTTAGTCTAGGGAGTTGATTAGCCGCGGAAACTTTACTTGTCTGATATAAATAATCAGTGTTAGTGTAGCAAAATATCTCCTATGCCAGAGTTCAGTTTTATTTAAAACTTCTGAAACCGAACAACTTGGTTTCCCATTAACTTTTCCCTTTTACTTTGACTTCACCTCAGAGTTATCTTTACTTTTATTTACTAGGCAAAATTTTCATTTTGTTAATACTGTCCCTATTTAGGTTTTTTTTATCTTTCTTAGATTCTTTATCCCTATTCTGATCCTTTCCTTTAGTTTTACGGTCTTCTATATTGTTATTTACAGTCTGAGTTTCATATTGAGGTTTTAAAAAATACAAGCCTTCTTTTCTTTTAGCATAGAAGTATTTTTCTCCCTTTGGAGTGTTAAACCACAATACCCCATTAGCCCCTTTAAATGTATACCCCTGTTCCTCAAGAACAGATGCAGCTAATAAGTTTCGCCTTAACTTAGGTGAAAACATAACATCAGAAAGAACAATATCACTTCTTACGTTCTTAAACTGAACAAACATTTTGACCGTACCGATAGCCTCAACTGGGCTCTCAATATCACCCACTGCTAGCGACATAGATGCACCTTTGCTTTCTTTAAATTTTGAGAACAGATTAATGTCATTGCAAAAGTGCCGCTTAGCAGCGGTGTCAATTACCCAGCTGAGTCTATCGCTGGGATCCTGCACAGTATTTGCTTCAATTCTAGCAGAAGAATATAATTCTATTATATTAGAGCTAGACTTAAGAGTAGGGCAATTTCTTTTTAAATGACCTACCTTTTTACAAAAATAATACGGTCCTATGACCTTTTTAACTGGTTTTCCAGTTTTAAATACACTGTTATTTTTACTTTTTACATTTACATTACATTGAGACAAAAATACAGATGAATTCTGACTTACATGATTTCTGTCACTATGGAGTTGCCGGATATGTCCTTCTTCCTCAGATAGCTCACGCTGGATTTTTTCTAAGGTAAAATCCTTATCTTCCCACCGATAAATCTGCTGGACCATCCCTTGAAAGTCGTCTGAGAGGTATCTTATGGCTTGGAATGCCACATAGACACTTTCCACCGGGTGCTTAATGTCCTTCAGCTTGGCGACCGCTTTCTTTAAACGCGTGCAGAAGATATCCACTGGTTCATCTGACTCCGGACGCAGGCTAAAGAACTCATCCAATAAGCGCACTAAATTAGCACGAGTCAGCGCTTCGAAATGTGTCTTTAACTTGTCCCACGCATCTGCCGGATCGTCGTTAATGTTTATTAACTCTTGGTAGTCAGATGAAACGTTCTGGAACAGGATAGCTAACGCGCGGTCCCTTCTGCTCATGTACTCTTCATAGTCACGCCGTGACGTCTTTTCAGCCACCGGTCTACAAATCCGAAACAGCCCTCTCCTTTCAGAGCGAATGAAATTTCATTTCTCCATGTGACGTAATTGTCTCTTGTCAATGCACTAATTTTATTTGCCTCCATGGCAAGGTGGTCTTTTGGAACTGAACTGAACAGTTTTTGTTTATGCTTTCATCGACATGCAAATGGCGCTGTCCGCGGCCCCCGTCGACAGGATTCTCTGCTTCTTTATGGAACACTAACACTTCTAAATTAGATTTTTAACGTTGTTATGGGCAAGCTACGGCCCATAACCTGTTGGTTTTAATTTGGGATAGAAGAAAAACGATAGAAGACGATATGCTCATGCATATAACCTGTCAGGATGCACAGGATAAACCTTCTGGTTATAAAAATTGTTGAGGTACGAAATTGAAAATCTTCGCTGGAATTTAAGCAGAGGTAGCAGTGATAACAACGTCAAAATGGAAGTTGTAAAAAAATACAACTAACTGTAGAGGTGTTGAAAATAACAGTTCCAATTTGGTTCAAATCACTTTTATTTAAGAAGCGAATCCATTGCATTTGCTTACAATATATTTATGGCAATGTAAAACAAATCAAAGCATACTATATACAAAAACATGAGCTCTCAAGCTCATTCGTAAGGTTTGGGAAAAAGGTCCACACTTAGACACATTCTTGGTTTAAGCAATCTTTACACGAGTAAGTAGAATAAAACTTTTCAAACTTACGTAACAACGTGCATTTCCCGATGCCACCTATAGCTGGTCACACGCTATGGCAAAAACTTTAAACTTCACGGATTAACACTGCATAAAGTCCACAACACGGAACAACATGGTCTCCTTAACTGAGAACCATTAAATCTTTCACTAAAAAACATCCGCGTCAACCGATAAACATTATCATAACATTCGACTACATCGAATAAGACTCTATGTAGATCCGTCTGAGATCAGCGATCTCGATCCAATCCAAGATATGTCTGCTGCATCGATCCCTGAACCGATCGATCTGCTTAAACCAAAAATGTGTCCAGCTTTTATATCCGACGATGGGGGCATTCCGGAACACAACCGTTGCCGGCAACGCCCTCTGGATATGCAAAACAGGATGCGTGAGCGGCGAGAAGGTGATTTGCATGATAAGCCCAGTTTTGTCCACATCGCGATTCGTTCACGAGAACGGAAAAATCATTTAGAATAATGACGTCACGCTCCCGCGAAACGAGAATCGCGATGTAAACAAAACCATGTTTCCAACAAATTTCGCATAAACACTGCGATTGCGCAATTCAGTTTGTTCTCATAAATCGCCGAGAGTACAATAGTATCTTTTTCCATCCATCTCAATCTTCTAAATATTGCATTTTTGATTGACTAAACTAGCTTATTTTCATGTTCTAATTAATTATTATGGTTAATTTCTTAATTATTTTTGCATAAACAGTGCGATTGCGCAATTCAGTTACTTCGCGTGAATTACTGAGTGTACGTTAGTATCTTTTCCCATCCATCTCCATCATTTAAATGTTCCATATTACATCGACTAAACTAGCTTATTTTCATAATCTGATTAATTACTACGATTAATTTCTTAATTATTTTCACATAAACAGTGCGATTGCGCAATTCAGTTTCTTCGCGTGAATTGCCGAGAGTACATTAGTATCTTTTCCCATCCATCTCCATCATTTAAATATTGCATATTAGATCGACTAAACTAGCTTATTTTCATATGACTAATTATTAAGGTTAATTTTTTTTTATTGTATTTGCATAATACAAATTTTTCTATTTATGTATGAACCCTGTGAAGGGATATTTTCCAAAAAGTGGTATTAAAGCAATGATTTAGGCAAATAAAAAGGAAACCATTTTGGCAGGAATATAATTCAGTGCTATATATATATTTTTTTTTTATTATTAAAGATCAATATTTGTTACTCTCTTTAGTGAAAACCTGTGTTTTACCAAACATAAATATTTGTTTTCATTATAAAGTAATTTTCACCGGATTAAACCTTTATATATTTTTTGTTTTATAATTTATTGTTCTGAAATTTTATAAAATTGGTGTCTTGAATTTTCATATTCTACCAGTACTATGCCTGATATTTAATGCAGGTACTTGTACATAGTTAAATTCATTAGAAATGTTGTTTGCGCGTGTAATTAAAAAAAAAATCATTATAAATGTCATTCACGCAAAATTTTACACATTCCAATTTTCCCATGTTGGCAGGTATGCAAGCATCAATCTCATAAATAATACCGAAAGCAAAGCATTAATACCATATTTAATATTAAATTGAAATGGGATTTTCAAGGGGTGGTTGTGGTTTATTATTAATAAAAATGTGCCTTTCATGAACTTTCTAAATACTATATCTTTTCGTAGATTTCATAGAAAGAAAATCATGAAAGTTTAAATTATGCAACCCATCATTAATATTTTACCAAATTATGCAATTCATAATTAATGTTTTTCTAAATTATGCAGACCATCTTTAATATATGGTGCAGTCATGATTCTGCAGCATATAACAGTTAGAATCTAAGCAACTCATGACCAAGAGGCTATGAGGCTAACTATTAAATCATCAGAGGATTAAAGTTGCAAAGCACACGTTTGATCTTCTACTCAGACAACATAGAAAAACTGCATGTGTTAAACTTCCATATTTTTTCCTAATATTAACATGTAGTTTCTATTTAAATGTCTACCATTAAAGGCATTCTGATATTAGAAACTCATGGCATATGAATAGTGGTGCTTTCTATATAACAACTATGCTATTATATTAAGAAATGAGTCTTAACATAATGTTACAATTTTATCTATAATATTTGCATAATTGATAATACTTTCTGCATAAGATACTTATTTTTATTTGTAACAGAAATAAAATTATATATTTGTTTATCATAAAAGAAAGTGTACTTAATTTTATAATTTGGCATCAGCAAGGATTCCAGCATTTGTCTGCCCGTTTGGGACCTATCGATTCTTAAGAATGCCTTTTGGTCTTCAAAATACCCCTGCTATGTTTCAGAGACTAATGGACATGTTTCATAGAGGCTTACCAGCTCTTGCCTACCTGGATGACCTCATAGTCTTGTCACCATCTTTTGAACAACATCTTGAAGATCTTGAAATGGTTTTCGACAGACTAATCAAATACAAACTTTGTGTAAACCGAGAGAAATGCAAGTTTTCTTGTTCTCGAGTTAAATATCATGGACTCTGGATTACGCCTCATGGAATAGAGGTGGATCCTGAAAAGGTATCTTCCATCTTGGAAATTCCTTCCCCTAGAAATGTGAAACAACTGCTATCCTTTTTGCGGACATGTTCCTAGTATAGAAAGTTTATACCGAACTTTTCTGAGATTTCTCAAGTTCAGAGCAACCTAACAAAAAGAAGACTGCCTGTAGTTGGTCTGAAAGTAAACAGAGAGCTTTCGACTCTCTAAAACAATGTTTAGTGTCTTCACCTATTCTGAAGCAAGCTGATTTCACCAAGCCTTTTGTGATTAGAACAGATGCAAGTAGCTATGCTTTGGGAGCTGTCTTTCTTCAAGGCCAGGGATCGGATGAACATCCGGTTGAATATTCAAGTAGACTACTTAGTTCTGCTGAGAGAAACTATTCCACCATGGAACATGAAGCACTGGCTGTTATATGGGTTTTAAACAAGTTCCGAGAATACATAGAGGGATCTAGTGTTACTGTGACATTCGACCACCAACCTTTTAAATTACTCATGAAGCTTCATCCTCCATCCAGAAGATTAGCCTGGTTGGCATTGCAATTGCAGTCTTTCAATTTGAACATGGAATACATTCCTGGAAAGTGCAACGTTATTGCTGATATGTTGTCAAGACCTGTTTGTGAACATGATGTCCCTTCATGCGAAGTCTGTACTGTATCTTTCAATGTTCCCTCCAGAACACCTAACGAGATTATGTGAAGAGCAATTGAAAGATGAAGAAGTAGGAAAGATCATTCGCTGTTTTGAAAGCATTGACAAAGACATTAACTATGCAAACTGGACTGAACAAGGCTACCTCATGAATCAGGGTGTCCTCTACTGTTATGCTCTGGATTTCGAAAGCGAAGTAGCTAGCTTCGAGAACCCTCAAGTACCAGTTGGTGTTTATCACTCATCTGCCTTGAAAGCCTATTGGTCATCTGCCTTGTTGAAAGAAAGGACAGTGTGCAACCCATGAATCCTCTGCATAAACGTGGTCGTCCACGAAAACTTCAAGTTCTATTTCCTCACCGAGACAGTTGCCTAGACATCAGAACCAGAGGGGGAGATTGTAAGAGAAATTCTGTAGTTTCCCAAAAGGTCACTAGATGGCAGCACTCAACTAGACTTAAGAACCTTTTTTTTTGTTTACAAATGAGTCGAGTTCGAGATGGTGATGGAGTTTTAGTAGCAACATGGCTACTTAATTTCTTAACTTGGATATAACTAAGTTTCATCTTGTAAGATTTATCACTAATAAAGCTACATCTATTGACCTTTATTAGTGATATATCCAAAAGTTCACAGCTTTTATTCAATTGTTCCATTGCTATTGTGACTTCACTATAATCAGCATCATTGGTCATTTCCATGTCAGCAGTAGAAACCTCTGACTCACTAATTGATGAATGCAAGGAAGAATAACACAAAGTGCAGAGTTTTTTTTCCTGAAATGAGTAATTCTTGATATATCATTGACAGTCTGAGAGAAATTGATTTTAGGGACTTAGCTCTGATTTTAGCGGGGTGTTTATTAAATGGATCACAAGTTTTCTATCTTAAATTGTACCATTTCAGATATCCATCCTTGTGAACCTTGCAAATACTACAACTCAGGACACAAGTACAGGAATAAACTCAATACTTAATGACACATTGATTTTCTTGCATACAAAACATTCAATTTTTATAGCATATATCCGGTTGAAATTTTATTATGATATACAAAAAACATTCTATATACTTCTGAAATATACCTAAAATTTAAAAAAGTTCCTGAAATCTGAAAATCATCAGAAATTCTAAAAATATGACATAACCTTAAGTGTTCTTAAATTTGTAAAGTTCATGAAACCTGGAAATCATCTGAAATAAACTGAAGTGGACCTATTGACCTAATTGCTAAATGTCTATTCCTAATGACTATTCAATTTAATTTTCATTAATTAAAAAGTTAAATGACCTATTCCTAAATGCATAAAAATATGCTAACCTGTAAAATTAAATGAGTAATGCGGTGAGTAATGCGTGCTTTTAAGTTAGCTAAGTTCGCAATCCGACCACTGTACACCACATTCTTGAGATGCTCCCTAAGCCATAAGTCGCAAGGATTAAGGTCAGGTGAACATGGCGGCCAGACTGTTGGAATGAGGCTGATAATCCTGTCATTTCTGATATGGATATTCAGCAGCTGCTTCACTGGTGTTGCAATGTGTGGAGGAGCACCATCTTGCATAAAAGTTGTGATTTCCAAAGAACTGCATGTGCTCCTCGTTTTTATTACACCTGTAATGTGCGGTGCGCATGCTCAGTCTTAATTAGCATAACTCCAGATTAGAGGTGTGCTTTCGCACACGACCTAGCGGCTAATTGTTTCATTTTTCATCAAGTAAATTCCATGTTGGATTTGTACGTTGCCACCTATCGGTACATTTTTGAAGTAATTTTTTTTTTTCGCCAAACAAAATTCCGTTGCTTCACGTATACAGTCAAAGATCAGGTCATTCTGACCAGTAGTTCTTACTTTACAGCATTTTAAAATCGCAACTTTAATTATAATCGCCCTGTATATTAACTCAGAATACACACTTTTATAAATAGTAAAAATCAATGACAGTCAAAACTGATATTGAAATTAACCATGTATAATCTTTAATAGCTTGGCTCTGGAATGAAATCTTTGCTTTTATTATAAACAGCATAAATCATAATTACTTTTTCATTTGAATAATTATTTTTTTATTTCTGTTGTTTATCATTAAATTTTATCATGGACATATTTTATACAGCTTTTTGAACAAGTATTTTGCATATATGCAAGTATTTCTTTCACAAAGCACTTAGCATATGTTCAATAAATTGCTTACCTTCTTATTACTTATACATTTTGTACATTATTTGAAATTTTACATATTATATTTATCCTGCATACTATCAAAACTGTAGTATACATTTGTAAATTGGTATGGCATGTATTATTTATTTCCAATTAGAATATGTTACAGCAACTTTTTTGTGGCATAAAAATTAATTTCTAAATTCATTTTTTTAAAAACGTATTTTTCTTTAGATTACCCTTCTTATAAAAACAATGCTTGTGAAAATGATGTATCCATACCTGCTGAGAAAAAAAGAAAAATTCGTGATAAACTTCGCCAATTCTTTGTTAGAAGACCTACACTAGAAAGCTTGAGAGAAAAGGGTATTCTAATTGGTAAGTTTTAACTGTAAATACTAAAAAATTTTAAATCTGAGGTACAGTACAACCTCGAAAATCCGGACTCGTCCGGACTTTGCCGATTCCGGATTTTCGATTTTTCTGGATTATAGAATTTGAATAAAATTCAGATTTAATATTAACTAAATACACTATAAAACACTCTTTTTATTAAAAATAATGGCAAAAGTAAAGTTAATCAATTAAAACATATTATTTAATCTAAAAAAGGACAAAAGAAATTTCTAAAAGAAAATATGCACATTAATAATTTAGAATGTGTGAACGAAACGAAATGATAAAATTACATTTTATCATTTTGTTTAAATATTTGAATTAACATTTGTTATTTCATTAATTTTGGTTTATGGGGAAGCACTTTTCTTTATCCTGTAGATGGACATTATTTCTGCTCGGTTATAAAGCTTCTTTGTTCAAAACCTTTAATTGCATTATCGATTGTTTGCATAAAATTATCAATGCATATTTTTTCTTCTCCACATTTATCGTCGCATCGCTACTTTGATTTTTTTTATTTAATATCATATCGCGAATTTCGCCATCACTCAATTTATTTACAATTGGCGCATCATCATCACATTGCAGAACTTACGTTATATCAGCTTTGTCGAGATTTAATGAAGCGCCGGAAGTGCCGAGATTTAATAAAGATCGAGGATTAGCACTTTTGATGATATATTGAAAGGTGTAAATGTGTTTAAACCGTTTTCGTGCTATTAACGAACAAATAATAAGAACTTAAAAGTTTTATTTATTTTCTAGCATCTATATAATGTTATGTTTAAAAAAGCTGATGACTCTGATAAAAGTAAAAACTTTATTAGTAATAATCAAATAAGTAAAAAATATTGCAGTAGATAAAATAAATATCTTTTCCAAAAAAGAAAAATATCTTTCCTCTCAATGATTTTTCTAAATTCTGATGAGTCATTACTTGGCTGCAGCTGCACCGGGACGGGGCGGGGCAGGGAAAGCGAAGAAAGGAATTTGCTTAGTTCCTAATCGTAAACGCAGCCGACCCCTTTGAGAAGTCTGTGTGTTAATGACCTTGTTGCTCGGTTCTGTGTGATACGATATTATTTAGTTATTTATTTGCTATTTATAGTATGTAAATATGACTTTCTAAACAAAAGAGGCAAAATATACAGTCGATTTCAAGCTGATACGTTCGACGAGAACGAAAAAATCGTCAGATATCGGGAGGGGGGGAGGAGATTCTGCAGACAAAACAAAATACATTGAAGAATGAAATTCGTACTACGAAGTGAACAAAATAAATTTCAGTGAGTGTTAATATGAATTCACGGGATTTTTAGATTTAATTGAACGATCTGTGATAAAATGTTACGATAACGTTTTAAAGTGTTTAATATTAAAAATGACATTGTTTCAGAAAAATGTCTTTTTCAATAATGAGAAAAGGAAATTTTGATAATAAAAATTCCATATTTAAATAACAATGTATATTTTACGCGAAATAATTCATCAAGAGTTGTGACTTGAATAAGGGGGAGGAGTGATTAACGCTAACAATGTAATTCACGCTCCAACCACGAGCCGATCTACGAGAGTCCATATAAACTTTCGTTTCATTTCCGGGTTCAAAAAGTCGACCGGAAAATACGGTATTTGTTTATTAAATATAATTCCATATAAATAATCTTACCCTATTGTTTTAAATCCGAGACTTCGTCAGTCCAGAGGGAAAAAAAAAACCGAAAATTTGGAAAACGTCCGGATTTTGGATGTCCAGATTTTCGAGGTTGTACTGTTAAAGGCCCAGACCATACAGCCAACCCAGGGGTTTGCGGCAATTAAGTGTATGGCCGGGAGAGGTTGTACTGTATACAGATTTATTTATTTTTAAACAAAAGTATGTTTTATAATTATTGATGTTCTCTTTATCAATTAATAGTTATTTTTAAGGTAATAAATAATTCATATAAAGTTATCTTTAATTTTTTACCATAATTAATTTAACTTGAAAAATCCAATTTAATAAATTAACTTACTATTGAAAAACTCATATAACATAATTAAGCACAAATTAATAAAACAAGGCTGTATGCAGTTGTTTCTAGATTACATTGGATCCTCTTCTTTAGTGCAAGATAGATTAACAAACCTGAAGTCCAAGAAATGAAATGGGCACTAATGAAGAAACAGAGGGATATATACAGGGTGTCCCAAAAAGATTGAAACATGCTTTAATTCCTTACTTGTTGGAGATAAGTGGGCAATGTAAATTGCAAAAATGTTGAAAGTAAGATAGGAAATAAGACTACGTTAATGAAATAGTCTTCCCATTAATTTTAAAAAAGTTACACTTTTTTAATTTTTATACGACCCCCCCTTAGACAAATTTGGTCAATCAGAAAATTTTTACTTTTAATGCAACAAGTTCATTTAAAAAACCTCATATCAGTATCTTTAAAATTGAGCGAGTTATATTTAATTGAAAATTGAACATTGTGAATGGGGACCATATATCAAATTAGAAATGTACATTTGTGACATATCACAAAAGAGATAAAACTGGATGATAATACATAGGAGACATTTTTGCGAATTCCGTGTAGACTCGGGATGTAATCACGGATTCTTAAGTTCTTTTCACATTGAGACATGTCATTTTTTATTTGAAACAATTAAAATAAATAAGTAAACAAATGGAAGTATGTATTTTATTTTAAAATTTAACATAATTTTTCAAAATGAAGAATAGAACTCACAGACTATTTTTTCTTTCCTTTAACTCTAATTTAGCTGTTTCAAATGTTTATAGTAAAATAATTTAAAAAAAAACTGAAAAATGAAATGCAGATGATTTATTTTTTAATTTACGTATTTATTCCCAATATTACTTCTATTCAATACAACTAAACTTTTTTTTAATATTATACAAAAATAAAGAAGATTAGAAATCATTCAGTGAATCGTCAGCATGTTTAGTTCTGAATTGATGAATTAAGAACACATAACTGGTTGTGCATTATGGTATTTTTAACAAATAATGAGCTCTTCAAATTAACAATGATTTATGCTCTGTGTAATAAAAATACTGCAGAAACTGCTTGGGATTTTGTTCGGTGATATCCAAACTTGCCTGAAATTTGACGCACATTTAATTATCGGTTGATAAGGAGATTAAGAACTACCGGTTCATTTCATCCAAGACCTGGCCCTGGAAAAAATCGTCTCTGCACAGAGGACCAATAAACTGACATCATCGCATATTTCTCTTTCAACCCACGAATAAGCATTCGAAAAGCAAGCGAAACTTTGGAGCTACCTAGGATGTCAATTACTAGAACACTTGGCAAATACCATTGGCATCCATTTTGTATTCATGGACTTCAAGCACTTCATCTCTCCAATTTTAACCGGCGTGTAACATTTTGCAACTGGTTGTTAATCCAAAAAGACATCAATTCAAACTTTGTTAAGAATATTCTGTGGACTGATGATGTTTGTTTACGGAAGATGCAGCAATCAATACTCAACAATCATTATTGGGATAATACGAAACCATTTTGTGTCCGTAAAATACATCACCAAAGAAAGTTTTCTGTGCCTGTATGGTGCAGAATTTGGAATGAAAAACTGATTTGTCCTGTGTTTTATAAAGGAACTCTTACAGCTGAAAAATATATGCAGCTTATTTTAAACTGTACTGCAACAGATTTTATGGAGACGACAACATTATCGCATCTAAAAAACATGTATTATGAACAAGATGGCGTGCCTGCACAACAGGCTATAATTGTGACAAACTGGCTCAATGAAAACTTTGATAAACAGTGGATTGGTTTGAAAGAAGCCACAGAACGGCCCCCAAAATCCCCTGATTTAACCTATCTCGATTTTTACTTATTGGGTCATCTTCGAACACTAATTTATAATACTCGCCCACTAAACGTAATTCAACTTAAACAGAAGATAATTGATGCTAGAAGAGCTCAGTTATGTATTGGAGTTGAAGAAAAACATTTCGAGAATGCTTTGTGAATTGTGTTTTGTGAATTGTATTTCCAGTATTTGTAATGAAATTTGTCCCTTTATATCAGTGGTCTTCTATCAATGTATGCATATTTTAATTATGTGCCTCAACCGCTTAGTAAGTACCATTGCTTTATATGATCTCTGTCTGTGTAATGTTTCATTTATATGCATTTGTGATAAAAAATTTTGACACATATTAATGTATTTTTAATCTAAACAATTTCCATCGTTAATTTGTTTATGATCCCTATTTTCATTTATGAAACAGCCTTTCACATGGTATGGAAAAGTGGCATAAGTCAGATTTCTTCCTTTATCATAATTCAGTTGATTTTAAAGATACAGATATGCAGATTTTTTTAATGATCTTGTTGCATTTAAAATAAAAATTTTCTGATTGACCAAATTTGTCTAAGGGGGTTGTATAAAAATTTAAAAAGTGTAACCTTTTTGAAAATTAATGGGAGGACTATTTCATTAATGTAGTCTTATTTCCTATCTTACTCTTAACATTTTAGCAATTTACATTGCCCACTTATCTCCAACAGGTAAAGAATTAAAGTGTGTTTCAATCTTTTTGGGACACCCTGTATATATGTATATATATATATATATATATATATATATATATTATATACAGGGTGTCCCAAAAACATTGACCTTGGCTTTTATTCCTTAAATATTGATCTTAGACATATATAATAAATTACAAATTTGCGTAAAAAAAGGTACAGAATTTTATGAAATCGATTAAAATTTTCAAGGGAATTAAATTTTAAGAAATACAAAATTTAAGTTTTTGTATGGGCCCCATACAAAAACATTTCCAATGAGTAAAATGTGCCCTATACACTAATAAGATGATGTACAAAATTTCAGCATTTTATCATAAAAAGTCCAAGATATATGAAAAAACAAGAATGCTGATTTAAACCAGTTTTCGATGCATCGACATAGGTTCTTAGAGGGGAAAAATCATGTTGGCAGATCGGGTTTCAGCGGTCATACACAAACTACGAAAAAAACAATGATTACATAAATAAATAATATTTTTGTTATTTATTGGTACAAAAGTATCTACACTGTGTAGAAATAATAACTTTACACAAAGATTACAAAGCCCATTCAAAATGTTTTCCATCCATGCCAAAGATCCATTAAGGATAAGAAGCAGATATTATTTACTTATGATGCATTTCTATGTTACGTCATTTGCACTCTTGCTGTAAACGTTTGCATTTTAATTTGTGAGCAATCCCTCCCCAACTTTGTTTAAACATATCTCTGTGACTTTTTATGATAAAATGCTGAAATTTTGTATACCACCTTATTAGTGTATGGGGCACATTTTACTCATTGGAAATGTTTTTGTACGGGAGCCGTATAAAAATTTAAATTTTGTATTTCTTCAAATTTAATCCCTGAAAATTTTTATAAATTTCATAAAATTCTGTACCTTTTTTTACACAACTTTGTATTTTATTATATATGTCTAAGATCAATATTTAAGGAATAAAAGCCGAGGTCAATGTTTTTGGGACACCCTGTATATACAAGGATTATATTTTAAGTAAAGTCCATTTTGCAATAAAAACGAAGTAAGTATATTTTTTTCAGAAAAACATTTATGTTCTGAATTTACATTCAGTTCTCTATTTTTCTACATAATTTCCTTGCCGATTTAAATATTTATCGAAATGATACACCAGTTTTTGGATACCGTCGTCATAGAACTCTGCCGCCTGTGATGATAGCCAGTTACTCACGGACATTTTCACTTCTTCATTAGTGTCTAAACGCTTACTGCCCAGGAAGATCTTCAGATGGTGGAAGATGTAGTAGTCACTAGACGCAAGGTCTGGATTGTATGGTGGGTGATTGAATACCTCTGAGTCAAAAGATTCGATCAGATTTTGAGTTTGAGCTGCAGCATGTGGCCTTGCATTGTCATGAAGCAGAACAACATCAGCTGACAGCATTCCACGTCATTTGTTCTGGATTGCTCGATGAAGCTTTCTTATGGTCTCACAGTAGTAAGCTGGGTTAATTGTTGTTCCTTGCGGCAAAAAGTCCACTAACAAAATACCCTGCCTGTTTCAAAATGCAGTTGCCATGATCTTGCACTTTGAAAGTGTCTGTTTTGCTTTCACTCTGACTGGCAATTATGTGTTGAAGGCCCGGACCACACGACCAACCCTAAGGCTTGTGGTAGCTTAATGTGTGGCCGGCGGCAATTATGTGTGTCGCCACTCCATCGATTGTTTTTTTGATTCAGGAGTCGCGTGGGTCACCCATGTCTCATCTCCTGTGATGATATGACTCAAAAAGTCATCATCTTCCCCGTTGTAGAAGTAAAAAATGTTAGAGCACTTGCCAGTATTTTTTTTGTGTTCCTCACTCAGCAGTTTAAGAACCCATCGACAGCGCAATTTCTTGAACTCTTAGTTCTTAGACATGATTATAAATAAAACCGACCTTGAAATTTGGGGGAATTTTGATGACAACTTGGAAGTTGTGAATCTCCTGTTTGCATGAATTTTGACTTCAACAGCCAGCACCAAATCGTCAGTGATTACAGATGGCCAACCAGAGCGTGATTCGTCATGAACATTTTCCTGACCTTCCTTGAACAATCTCACCCATTTTCGCACTTTAATGTCACTCATTGCATTGTCACCATAAACTTCACATACCTGGCGATGAATATCTGCAGATGTCAAGTTGCTATTAAGAATTGGATGCCTGACCGTATTTCACAGTTGGTGGGGCGTTTGATTTTCTTAAACATTTTAACGAAGCGTACGAAGCAAACAGGCTGCCGCCGTGAATAAAAATGGTGTCAGATTCTGCTCAACAAAATGCCAGGAGTTTGCGTGGGCACTCATTCTCATGCTTATGCGCATTTTCAAACGGTATTCACAAGCAGACCTAACTTAAAAATAACCCTCGTGTATATGTATATATATATATATATATGGGTGTGTATATATATATATATATATATATATATATATATATATATATATATATATATATACATACATATATGTATATATATATGGGTGTCCAGTGCTATTGGTTGCCAATGGCTATTTCCTCAACCGTTAGTCACAGAGATACACTTCCAATTGCAAAAATGTTTTAAATTTTAAACTTTATTATCTTAGAAACAGTTTAAATCAATAAATGCATTTCTGAAAGAAATATGAAATATAAACTTTTATACAGTCCCCCAGTCCTACCAATTCCTCCCAGTCCAACCAAGAAAAATCATCCTTTTACAATTTTATGCAAAATAAAAAAATAATCATCCTTTTATGACCAAAATTGACTGATTTATATACATATATATATATATATATACATGTATATATATATATATAACAGATAAAACGTAAAGAGGATGGCAACGAAATGTCTCCACACCATACAATACTGCCAAAGTCAAAGCAAATTACTGCAAAGGACAAAGCGCATAGCTGCTCTTACATCCGAAGTAGAAAATATTAAATAAAATGGAATTAAAAGGACGGGAATGACCATATATCTTGCATAAAATGATAGAGGACGATTGTGACTCCTCTTTCCCGTTTAAAAGCAGCTTTTACAGCCTAAAGTTTCTGATTGGCCTGTGTTAAGTAATATCCAACACAGGCCAATCTTAACACAAGCTAATCAGAAACTTTTAGATATTCTTAAGCATGTCATTTTTGAAAAAAAAAAACAGAATTTCATTATGATCAAGAACAGACAAGAAGTTATTAATAGACTTAAATTTTGTCATAAAGATATAAACTTCAAAAGTATTGACTTTCGTGATTTATTCAACAATATAGACTTAACTCAGTTATATATAATTTTAAAGGAGTTACATGAAGAATATGATTTAAAGAAATTCATCACCTATCGCAGGTATTTAGATCTCGTGGAATTGGTTCTCAAGGAAAATATATTACATGACGGGAATAAATATTATCAACAAATTAAAAGTATACCCAAGGGAGGCGGCTGTTCATCGATATTGGCAGACTTATCCAAATTTGAAAAAGGCACTCATATATTGTCTGAAATGCCATACTTCCGTTACGTTGATGACTTGCTTTTGGGGTATTTCAAGAACTCTCCTAAGTTCGATTTCTCATTCTATCCAAAAGAATTGGAGCTTATCAAGAACAAGGATACTGACGATGAAACGGTGAATTTTTTGGACCTTTCTATTAGGAAACATAGACAACAAGGTATATATACAACATTGTACGACAAACAAAACTTATATAAAATTAAGATCAACCATATCATAGATTGGACATCTAATCTTACTACGAATGTTTTCAGGAACATTATTATCGGACATTTCAAGAGAAACCCCAAGTTTTTAACACATTCAAAAAGGATTGCACTGAATGTAACCAGAAAATTATAAAAGAAGCTATAAAAAAACATTATCCCAAGTATTTCTTGAAAAGTTATTATAATTCTGTTTTCAGAGATCAAGAAATCAGAGATCCATTCAGTCGTGATATTGGAATATAATAGTCAATATGTGGTACTGTTATCTCTACACGTATGCACATAATTTCTTTCTTGAACAGAGGGATAGTGTGTAGCGCCTCATTACCTCCATCTTTCCTGGTCGTTGTTCTTTCCTGGTCTGTTGTATGGGGCTTTCATCTCTGCACATATGGGGGACCGACTGTTGTATTGCATTGGGGCCGTGAGCGTTTGCCTGGACTGTAAAAGCTGCTTTTAAACGGGAAAGAGGAGTCGCAATCCTCCTCTACCATTTTATGCAAGACATATGGTCATCCCCGTCCTTTTAATTCCATTTTATTCAATATATATATATATATATATATATATATATAAATACCATAGCAAACTTAAAAAAATTAAGAATACTTTGCAAATATGCAAATGTAGATTTCAGATCTGTATGATGTAATTTTAGCACTATACAATGCTTATATTACTCATTTTTCAACTCACAGTTTTATAAATTTTCCTAAACTTCTTCATTTTGTTATTTTCAATAATTATATTTTTCAAGGAAATAAATTATACCTACAAGTCTCAGAAGTTCCACAGGGTGGCTGCAGTAGCAGTATGTTAGCTAATTTATATCTTTATCATTATGAACAGTCTTTTACATCAGTAGATTATACATTATACAGATATGTTAATCATCTGATTCGCTTAGTATATACTGAAAATTGTGTCATAGATATAGATTTCTATCCTGACAATTTGGAATTAATTCCTAATGAAGTTACTATTAGTAAAAATATTAATTTTTTGGATTTAAATCTTATTATTGAACCTTCTAATAGAATTGTTACTAATTTATATGATAAAAAAGACTTTTTTAATTTTAGCATTAATAAAATCTTACCATTTAATTTCTTCAACTCGATTCTATTGTTTAGAAATATTATTCTTAATCAGCTTTTTAGAATTTATAGATTATCTGATAAAAAATTTCATGCTATACATATTGACAATCTAAAAATTACCAGCAATTTATATAAATATCCCTCTTATTTTGTAAATGATACAGTTAAAAGATTTAGATTGGCTGGATTTTCATGAATTCTTTTCATGGTATTTTATATATTAGCCTGACATCTCTACTCTTGTTTTAATTATATTTTATTTTTACATCCACTTACACATTAACCTTTCTATTATTGCCTCGCTAGATTGTATATTATTTCTTATAATTGTCTTTTCGCATTACTGTTATTTATTTCTTATGAATGGCAACGGTAGATCATATCATTTTCCTTTGTAAATGGCAACACTGGTCTCTTCATTCTGGGTTCCCGAGAATGATAGGTTCGTGTATTTTTTGAGTTAGATTCCAGGTATCCTTTTTCCTTTTTATTTTTTCTTCTTTATGTATGTTGTCCAAGTAGAAATAATTTATAGATATAATCTATCTATTTCTTCAGAAACATACATTTTTGTGTTTGCCTCTACATGACACTTGGACTTGAGAAAGAGTTTTGAAGAAGGGAGCAAATCCTGATTTAGGCCTAGACCTTGTCCACGTGTATAGCGTTTGTGTTTGGATTTCATCTGTTTTTCTTTTATTGGTTCCATACCATTGTTTTTTTATACTTTTCTTTGACTTGATGATTCGAAATTTGTATTTTTTTCCATTTGCTTGAAGATTTGCTGATTTATACTTTTATTTTGTAAGCTTGTTAGAAAGTTAGGTTTTTCGAGTTACAGCTTCTCGCTTTTCTTTCATTGGATTTTCAAACCTTTTTATTATATATATGTATGTATATATATATATATATATACATATAAATATTACATCTATCACATCTAAAAACTGACTACTGAAAATATACTCAAAGGCGCCAAGCTGCTCAGACAAGTACATTTCTATACAACTCAATAATTTGAAAAAGAAAAAAGAAGAATGACATTGTATCAAAATTTCGCCGGGGGGGATTGTGACCCCCACTTCCCGGTTTAGCCAGCTTTATGTCATGACGACACTCCCGGAAGCGGATACAATGTCGCCAACCAAGTACATATACTAATACTTTAAAAAAAGAAAAAAGTTGAAAAACCTATACTTTCCCTAACCTATACAAAGACTACGCGTTTTACTACATCCAAACAGAAACACAAAATACTACAAAAATGACCCACATCCAATACCAATATATCAAGAAAAACAAGCCACGCATACACCTCACCGAAATGTAAAAGACTCTTACTTTGTACCTAATGATCTCCCTCAGACAGTCAACCATGACCTTCACAATGCAGCCGCTGTCCAATACTATCTCAGACAGAAAGCTCTCTTCCACTCAAATACAAGTCGTAACACTCGGTTACGGTTATGCCGTAAAATTTACACAATATATCACAGAGAAAACGTAGAGGGTAACCCATTACGATTGCTTCTTCTAGATAATTCAGATCACTTATATAACGATTTTCAACACTGCTATTTAAACGTTTGCTTCTTGTTAAAAAATTTATGATAATGTTCCTAAAAACATTTCTATGCAAACAAGAATGCCAATTAATAATGTAATTTATTTTAAAATTAAATGCTTTTCTTTTATCATATAATTTAAAACCTACTTTACCATTAGAAAGTTTATATAATGTTAAATCTAAAAAATTAATACTATTATCAATGTTACGGGAAGTTTCTGTTAATGTCAAATTTGAAGGAAAAAAAGTAAAATCTAAGTGATCCCGGTCATCGTGGCATGCATATAATATGTCATCCACATATCGTATGTATACTATTTCGTTTAAAATATGAGTTCCCTCCTCGTATTTGTTCAAGTATATATCGGCCAGAATAGATGAACAAGCGCCCCCCATCGGAATGCCATTACGCTGTTTGTAGAAATCAGTTCCATCGTAAAGCACAGTTTCAAACAAGACCATTTCGACTAGACATTTGTATATATGTTGTTTAATGAGGTTTTGCATCTCATACTTATCATACATCTCCATCAATATTTGAAACAGATCCTTTATATCTATATTGCAAAAAAGGTCATTGAAATCACAACTCCTATACTGTAAATCGTCAGATATGTTTTTAAGTTTTTCAATTACTTCACTACTATTATTAATGAAAAATACACCAGAATTTTTTATTTTTTTCAATATATTTTTTAAAAGTTTTAATAATCTTGTATTTGCAAAAGTTAAGTATGTTTTAAAACCATTAGTAACAGGTCTAAATTTAATGGGGTTTTTATGAAGTTTAGGTATAAGAGTTATATATGGGAATTTGATGGTATTTATGTTGTAACTCAAAATTTTATATTTTGCCTTAATACGATTTACGATTTCTGTTTTAGACTGATTGAGTTTTTTATATGCATTAATATCAAGGTAACATTCAATTAGTTTTTTATTGTAAAAATGTTGGCAAGAGAAAGCATAATTAGAAGTAACTTTATCAACATATGTTATAACAAAATCCTTTTGCAATTTATCTAAATTTTTTATACTGTATTTCCCATATTTAACGTGTTTTTCCAAAACTCCATATTTAAACTTTATACTTTGTGTTAAACAAGATTTCCATTCATCAAATACTTGAGACGGTAGGCTGTATTTTACTGCACATTTATATATAAACATTTCAATGTCATTCACAATACCTTCAACAGTATCGCGAAAATCTTCGGATCTGTATTTAGTACCCAATGTAAAAGTATGCTTTAAATTGTAATCATTCAACAGATTTAGATCACCTGTTACGATATGGCCCAAATTAATGTTTATAAAAGCCGGATATTTTTGACAAGGGCAAGTTTGTTCTGACTTCATGACGTTTTTACAAACACTATTGTAATTGTATAATTTTCTTCCCAAAGGTAATGCATATTTATATGCTACTTTAACTTTCACCTCACTAATAGGAAATTTAAAAACATGTTCACTCAAAATACGTGATAAACATATTTTATCAAAATTATTGTTTTTATAATTTATAACCATGAATTCATAATTCGTTTTTTTCGTTATATTTTCACCCAGATTAATATTTAAAATTTTAGCTCTCAACTTTATGTAATCCAATAAAACATCCAGCTTTTCATTTACCAGACCACATGAATCATAAAACGTATCGTTTTGACAATACCTCTAAATCCTTTTGATGTAATGACCTCTGAAACCAAATACCAAGTTTTTTATCCAGTTATTCGATAAATCGTGATTATTCTTGTGTGTTTGAGTAAAATTCATTATATTTTCTACAGTTTTTTCAAAATTAATTTTATGCTTTCTTCCACCTCTGTATTTACGTGAAGGTCCATGATTATAATATTTTTGATTTAAAAAACCATGATCAATTACTATATCAGAACCAAAACATTTTATCTGTTCTCTATTATAGTTAACATTATATCTCACGGAATTTAATCCGTATGGATAAAGAGAATTATGTTGAGTAATATAATAATTTTCCCACCACAATCTCTCTTTTATATCAACTACAATGTCCAACAATGTGATCTGCATAGCTTCAATTCCATGTTTAAAAAAGTGTTTTATTTCCATTGTAGCCTCTGTAGAAGAGTTTTTTTGTAACTTATATATATTACTACGGTGTAAATTAATTCTAATGTTTATACAGTTTTGTGTCTGGCCTATATATTTCAAACCACATTTCATACATGTTATACAATATATGCTATTGAAAACCTTGCAGAATGTAAGCTTTAAATCCTTTGTTCCAATCTGTAAAGGGTCTGCAATTGGACAACGTTTACATCTTTTAGATGTGCATTTTTTAAACTTTAATGATTTGAAATTCCTATAATAACAAATATCTTCAAGGTGATTATCCACACGCGGCCCGCTTTTCATATTTTCATGTACGTTTACAGTTTTTTTGTTTTTCCCACTGTCATCAATGAAAGGTTTAAAATATTTGTCCATAGTATACTGCCTAGGGAAACTTTTTGACGATTGACCAGTACCCCTACTACTAGTCAACCGAGCATTCGTGGTCGTAACCCCGAAATTGCCAGTCGCTAATTCATTTATTTTTTTCATACATGATTTTAAAAGAGGGTTTTTACAGTACAAAAACACCCCAAAAATACATGCAATATAACTCATCTACAAAGAATACATGTCATCCCTTACAGGATAACGTTTCTTTATCAATCAAAATCACCATAGACACTCCATAAATGTATCACTATAACACGTCATTTCCCCTTTTCATTTAACCAACAGAGAGGAAAAGTTTACACAAATTTTTTATTTTTTATTTTTAAAATTTATTTTTTAATTGTTTTTATTATGTAAAATTTTTTTATTTTATTTTTTAATTTTTATTATTTATAGAGTTTAATCATAAGAAAAACATGTATTAAACCACTACAGAAACCTAAAGCACAACACAAGGACTACAAAATTTAATGTACTTTCTTACTTCATTGTAACCTCCTATTCAAAATGCATGTCATTCAATATTACTAGCCAACCTTAGATAAGGGAACACAAGTATATTTTCAGTATACATGAGTATATTTTCAGTAGTCAGTTTTTAGATGTGATAGATGTAATATTTATATGTATTTTTTTAAGCATCATGAAAAGCAGCATAGCGCTTCTGATCTTAAATTAAAAAAACAAAAACATATATATTGTAAATATATAATATATTAAGGGGATTGTGTTCCCTTATCTAAGGTTGGCTAGTAATATTGAATGGGGTGTTTTTGGGGTGTTTTTGTACTGTAAAAACCCTCTTTTAAAATCATGTATGAAAAAAATAAATGAATTAGCGACTGGCAATTTCGGGGTTACGACCACGAATGCTCGGTTGACTAGTAGTAGGGGTACTGGTCAATCATCAAAAAGTTTCCCTAGGCAGTATACTATGGACAAATATTTTAAACCTTTCATTGATGACAGTGGGAAAAACAAAAAAACTGTAAACGTACATGAAAATATGAAAAGCGGGCCGCATGTGGATAATCACCTTGAAGATATTTGTTATTATAGGAATTTCAAATCATTAAAGTTTAAAAAATGCACATCTAAAAGATGTAAACTTTGTCCAATTGCAGACCCTTTACAGATTGGAACAAAGGATTTAAAGCTTACATTCTGCAAGGTTTTCAATAGCATATATTGTATAACATGTATGAAATGTGGTTTGAAATATATAGGCCAGACACAAAACTGTATAAACATTAGAATTAATTTACACCGTAGTAATATATATAAGTTACAAAAAAACTCTTCTACAGAGGCTACAATGGAAATAAAACACTTTTTTAAACATGGAATTGAAGCTATGCAGATCACATTGTTGGACATTGTAGTTGATATAAAAGAGAGATTGTGGTGGGAAAATTATTATATTACTCAACATAATTCTCTTTATCCATACGGATTAAATTCCGTGAGATATAATGTTAACTATAATAGAGAACAGATAAAATGTTTTGGTTCTGATATAGTAATTGATCATGGTTTTTTAAATCAAAAATATTATAATCATGGACCTTCACGTAAATACAGAGGTGGAAGAAAGCATAAAATTAATTTTGAAAAAACTGTAGAATATAATGAATTTTACTCAAACACACAAGAATAATCACGATTTATCGAATAACTGGATAAAAAACTTGGTATTTGGTTTCAGAGGTCATTACATCAAAAGGATTTGGAGGTATTGTCAAAACGATACGTTTTATGATTCATGTGGTCTGGTAAATGAAAAGCTGGATGTTTTATTGGATTACATAAAGTTGAGAGCTAAAATTTTAAATATTAATCTGGGTGAAAATATAACGAAAAAAACGAATTATGAATTCATGGTTATAAATTATAAAAACAATAATTTTGATAAAATATGTTTATCACGTATTTTGAGTGAACATGTTTTTAAATTTCCTATTAGTGAGGTGAAAGTTAAAGTAGCATATAAATATGCATTACCTTTGGGAAGAAAATTATACAATTACAATAGTGTTTGTAAAAACATCATGAAGTCAGAACAAACTTGCCCTTGTCAAAAATATCCGGCTTTTATAAACATTAATTTGGGCCATATCGTAACAGGTGATCTAAATCTGTTGAATGATTACAATTTAAAGCATACTTTTACATTGGGTACTAAATACAGATCCGAAGATTTTCGCGATATTGTTGAAGGTATTGTGAATGACATTGAAATGTTTATATATAAATGTGCAGTAAAATACAGCCTACCGTCTCAAGTATTTGATGAATGGAAATCTTGTTTAACACAAAGTATAAAGTTTAAATATGGAGTTTTGGAAAAACACGTTAAATATGGGAAATACAGTATAAAAAATTTAGATAAATTGCAAAAGGATTTTGTTATAACATATGTTGATAAAGTTACTTCTAATTATGCTTTCTCTTGCCAACATTTTTACAATAAAAAACTAATTGAATGTTACCTTGATATTAATGCATATAAAAAACTCAATCAGTCTAAAACAGAAATCGTAAATCGTATTAAGGCAAAATATAAAATTTTGAGTTACAACATAGATACCATCAAATTCCCATATATAACTCTTATACCTAAACTTCATAAAAACCCCATTAAATTTAGACCTGTTACTAATGGTTTTAAAACATACTTAACTTTTGCAAATACAAGATTATTAAAACTTTTAAAAAATATATTGAAAAAAATAAAAAATTCTGGTGTATTTTTCATTAATAATAGTAGTGAAGTAATTGAAAAACTTAAAAACATATCTGACGATTTACAGTATAGGAGTTGTGATTTCAATGACCTTTTTTGCAATATAGATATAAAGGATCTGTTTCAAATATTGATGGAGATGTATGATAAGTATGAGATGCAAAACCTCATTAAACAACATATATACAAATGTCTAGTCGAAATGGTCTTGTTTGAAACTGTGCTTTACGATGGAACTGATTTCTACAAACAGCGTAATGGCATTCCGATGGGGGGCGCTTGTTCATCTATTCTGGCCGATATATACTTGAACAAATACGAGGAGGGAACTCATATTTTAAACGAAATAGTATACATACGATATGTGGATGACATATTATATGCATGCCACGATGACCGGGATCACTTAGATTTTACTTTTTTTCCTTCAAATTTGACATTAACAGAAACTTCCCGTAACATTGATAATAGTATTAATTTTTTAGATTTAACATTATATAAACTTTCTAATGGTAAAGTAGGTTTTAAATTATATGATAAAAGAAAAGCATTTAATTTTAAAATAAATTACATTATTAATTGGCATTCTTGTTTGCATAGAAATGTTTTTAGGAACATTATCATAAATTTTTTAACAAGAAGCAAACGTTTAAATAGCAGTGTTGAAAATCGTTATATAAGTGATCTGAATTATCTAGAAGAAGCAATCGTAATGGGTTACCCTCTACGTTTTCTCTGTGATATATTGTGTAAATTTTACGGCATAACCGTAACCGAGTGTTACGACTTGTATTTGAGTGGAAGAGAGCTTTCTGTCTGAGATAGTATTGGACAGCGGCTGCATTGTGAAGGTCATGGTTGACTGTCTGAGGGAGATCATTAGGTACAAAGTAAGAGTCTTTTACATTTCGGTGAGGTGTATGCGTGGCTTGTTTTTCTTGATATATTGGTATTGGATGTGGGTCATTTTTGTAGTATTTTGTGTTTCTGTTTGGATGTAGTAAAACGCGTAGTCTTTGTATAGGTTAGGGAAAGTATAGGTTTTTCAACTTTTTTCTTTTTTTAAAGTATTAGTATATGTACTTGGTTGGCGACATTGTATCCGCTTCCGGGAGTGTCGTCATGACATAAAGCTGGCTAAACCGGGAAGTGGGGGTCACAATCCCCCC
The DNA here is from genome assembly GCA_951213105.1 of Amaurobius ferox. Taxonomy (NCBI): domain Eukaryota; kingdom Metazoa; phylum Arthropoda; class Arachnida; order Araneae; family Amaurobiidae; genus Amaurobius; species Amaurobius ferox. Next base: position 110,130,082 of record OX578142.1, on the reverse strand, counting down.
CGGCGAAATTTTGATACAATGTCATTCTTCTTTTTTCTTTTTCAAATTATTGAGTTATATATATATTTATATATATATATATATATATATATATATATATATATATATATATATATACTACATGTATAAATTTATATATATATATTTTGCTTCATCTTCCAGAATACCCTTAGAAAAAGTTGGCAACCTTAAAGGCGAAACATGATTAAGATAGTATCAACAAGATAAAATAAACATAAGAATTCCATAAGCTGAGAAATAGACAAAAATAATGAAGATAGAACAACATTACAAGACACCCAGCAAGACTGAAAAAAAAAAAAAAAATGGAGTCCTGAACATGTCATTAACTTAATTTTTAGAACTAAATATGAAATGCGATGATAAATCGACATACAATTTTGTATAATCTTTGAGGAAGAAAATGGAAAATTGGGGTCAAAATTAAAACAACATTGAGCAATGGAAGAGTTATTAAATTCCTGTTTTTGACATAGTTTCCATGTTCCTTAATACAAAATTGTATAGCACATTTAGTATGGCCAATATATGAGACCACACTAAACTAAACGAGAATCTAAACTACACTAAACTTAAGAAACTAAATGTGCTCTAAAATTTTGTATTAAAAAGCATAAAATCATACAAAAAAAAAAAAACAGGAATTTAATAAATCTTCAATTGCTCAACATTGTTTTAATTTTGACCACCATTTTACATTTTCTTCTGCAAGGATTATACAAAAATGTACATTGATCTATGATATGGACTTTTTGTCTTTCATATTCAGAAAAATTCTTGTGATTTTTGTTAATGACTTGTCCAGTACTCCATGTTTTCTAAAGTCTGACTGGGTGCCTTGTAATGTTATTATTTCTTTGTTTTACACAAGTACACTGCACTAGTGACTTTTAGTTCATTAATAAAGAAATACTGGTGAGCTCGCTGTCTAATGGCTTAGCAACCAAACAACCAGCATTTATCAATAACAACATTTCTTTGTTACTTTTGTTACATTTTTGCCTATTTTTCAGCTTATAAGAAGGACTCTTGTATGTCATTTTGACTTTTTTTCATATTGTTGTATCTCAATCTTGTTTTGTCTTATTAGAACATTTCTGGTGTGTTTGGATGCAGTCCAGTCTTTTTTGTTAGTTCTCCATTTCAGATTGGCTGGGCTGTTCTTCATTCCACTCTCTGATTGTCTCTCTCAAGTGGACTGTTAATCTATGACTTGGATATATATATATTCCTCTATTTCATCATTTGTGCCCATTTCGTCTTTTTGGCTTGGTTTGTTGATCTACCTTACACTGATGAAGGGCATCCAATGTATTCTTGAAACAACTGTATGCTGTTTTGTCATATTAATTTGTGTTTAATTTTGTTTGGGTGTTTCTTTATTATTTGCACAAACTGTTTTTACTTATTAAAATTAATTACATATTTTTTCTGAAACACATTCTATATATTTATTCTGAAACATAATTGTTCAGAATAAATATATAGAACATAATATATTTATTGCAGTCCATTGGTCAATTTTAGCATAAAACAATATATTTATGTTTATAAAATGTATCTTATAGTTGTGAAATAAACATTTATAATTACATAAAAGTTGATGTGGCATAATGCAAGCTATCAAATAAGATATATTTTTTTAAAAAATGACATGAGTTCTTTATTCCTAAAATTTTAAAATATTTTTCTCTCGCATATTTAGATGAATTAGTATTTGGATGTCATTTAGAAAATTTATGTGTTAGAGAAAACAGAAAAGTTCCAAAATTTGTTTCAAAATGTATTGAAGCCATAGAAAAAAAAGGTATTTATGAGTATTTATTATATTTTTAAGACTATGTTTTTATTGTTGTATATTATGTATTCATAAAGCTATATTTAACAGGTAGACAGCCAAATATATACTCTAAATTTTCTTGCATTTGATTAAGAAAAAATTTAAATATCAAATGTCTATAAATATCTATATCTATTATCTAGCCTGTTTAGTTTTATTTAGCTTGAATAGTTTTAAAAAATTATGTCTATTGTGAATAGAATACCAAATTTTCCCTCTCTTTTTACAGAAACATGAAAACTTTATTATAATGCAAATTATTTAATTAACAGATAATTTTTCAAATATATGCAATCATGATTTTTATAAAGATTTGTTAATTATTTCATGCAAATTTTTACTAGTTTTTTAGTTTTTCATACTAGAGTTTGCTCACCGGTATAATAAAGTGCCTATATATATATATACTAATTGCCAAGTGTCCGTCTGTCTGTCACGCTTTTTTAGACACTTCCCGAATAGATAGAGACTTGCAATTTGGTACACAGCTTGGTCATTCAATACCCCCCCCCCCCCCTCCTGGAAAAATTGAATTTTTCGTATTCTCTAGAGGAGGTGCTCCACACCAAAACGTTCGAAAAGTGAAACGATAGGAAAGCATGCTTTGCGATAAGATAGAGACTTCAGATTTCCAATATTTTCTACTTAAGGGGGGTGCCGCACACCAAAATGTTCAATTTTCCAGATAAATGAGAAAAGGCTCCTTTAAAATTTGATAGAGGCTTGAAATTTGGCATATGGGCTAATCATTTGACGAAAACACCCAAGATGAATATAGTTTTTCAAATATGTTCGTTCAAGGGGGTGCTCCAGAGTAAAACATTCGAAAAGTGAATTGATAAGAAACCATGCTTTGGAATGAGATAGAAATATCAAATTTGGTGTAAGGGTAGATAGTTTGAAAGGAAATAAGTGTACAATTTCAGTTTACCATTATTTTCTACTTTAAGGGGTGCCGCACACCAAAATTTTCGATTTTTGGAATAAAGGAGAAACGCCCCTTTTAAAACATGATAGAGGCTTGATATTTGGTATGTGGGCAAATGAGATAGAAATCACAAAAAGAATAGAGTTTTTCAAAAATGTATATTTAAGATCGTGGGTACTCCACACAAAAGCATTGAAAAGGTGAAATGCTAGAAAAGCATACTTCGCAATGAGATAGAGACTTCAAATTTGGTGTACAGGTAAAAAGTTGGAAAGGAAGAAAGTGTGCAATTTCAGTTTTCCAACATTTGCTATTTTAGGGGGTGCTGCTCACTAAAATGTTCAATTTGCCGAACAAATGAAAAACGCCTCCTTTACAATATGATAGAGACTTGAAATTTAGTATATAGACTAACCATTTGACAAAAAAACCAAAGATAAATATGGTTTGACAAAGCGCTCATTAATGGTGTGCTACACAGAAAAACGTTCGAAAGGTAAAGTGATAGAAAAAACATGCTTCTCGATAGGATAGAGACTTCAAATTTGGTGTATGGGTAGATAATTTGAAAGAATGAAAGTGTGAAATTTCAGATTTCCTATATTTGCTACTTTAAGGGGTGCCACACACTAATATGTTCGATTTTCTGAATAAATGAGGCACTCTTCCTTTTAAATGTGATAGAGGCTTGATATTTGGTATATAGGCCAATCATCTGATAAAAAACTCAAGACAAACAGAGTTTTTCAAAAATGTTCATTTATAGATGTGCTTTGCAAAAAAAAAGTTCAAAAGGAGAAATAATAAAATAGAGGTGCCTCGGGATGAGATAGACTTTAATATGGTGTACTGGTAGATAATTTGAAAGGAAGAAATGTGCAAGTATTTTCTTCTTTAGGGGGTTCTGCACACCAAAATATTCGATTCGTCAAATAAATGTGAAACATGAATTATTAAAAAATTTACATTATTCATGGGTTGCTTATTGCGAGACCGTTGATTTTCAAAGGGTATTCTGCTAGTCAACCACTAATTCTACTAACATTTTAAGTCTGTGTATGCTCCAAAATTGAGTCTACCTGCTTTTAGTGCTACCCTTTCCAGACGGCGGCATTCCAAAACTGCCATGACCCAAAGGATGGAGCGCTTCGCTTCCGAACTGTTCCTAAAGGATGGCTAATTTTTTGTACTAAGCCTAACTCTCGAAAATAATTCACTAAAAATCACCCATTCAACACAGCATTCTACTTTTTCAGGAATAAGGGAAATACTTATTTTCTATTTGATGTATATTTTTCATACAAATTTTCTTTTATCAAAATATTAAAATTTTTAGTGTATTAAAAATGATTACTTACCTTGATTAAAATAGTTATCAGTTAATCAGAAAAAATATTGAAATAATTATAATGAAATATTTATATAGCTAATAGAAATTATGTACATATATATATACAAGAAAATAGCATAGCTATTTTCATTAATTAATACACCTTTTGCGTATAGTATATTTCAAAGCAAGAATCCACGCACAGACCAACATTGCAATCTTTGCATTCATAATAACTGTCTATGTGCTTTCTTTTGCCTTTTGCTAACAAACTATACATCTTTGGCAGTCTTTTTTACCTGTATTAGAGAACAACTTTGGAAAATGTCTTCCAGTTAGACGGACAGGACAGGGGATGAGATAAGTACTTTTCCTGGACTGTTCAGGGGTAAAGAACATATCAATAAGTTGCTCTATAAGATGAAGACGAAACTGCAAGATTGGTGATTTTTTCCCTTTCTTGTCAAAATGACTATGAGCATTCAATATTGCAATATCTAGAAAGCCAAAAAATGATTTTCTGTACCATTTGATAGTTTTTCTATAAGGTGGATAATGCGTTAGAGACACATCTCCAATATCCCCCCCTCCCCTCCCATATATTTGTTATATTCCAAAATACAATTTGGTTTTAAAATGTCTTCGGATGTTTTTCGGTCTTTCTTTCCAGAATTTTGCATTTTGTCAGTATGAAGAGTTGTTTAAATTAAGACATCTTTCTTTTTATCTTTGAATGAAATTACATTCACACCATCCTTTTACACTGCTGCAATTTCTCCTTTGCGTAGAGGTACAGATGGATAATTCTTTGGCATTTCCTTCCGATTTTTTAAAGCTGTACCACATCATGCGTATTCTTAGACAACAAATACTTTGTGAGTACAGGAGAGGTAAAAAACCTATCCAAATATAAAGTATATCCTTTCCCTAAAAGTTCACTTAAAAGTGTTTTCACAACACATTCTCCATACCCACTATCAGAGCTTGATAATTCCGTGACCTTTCCAGTATACACAAGGAAATTCCATATATAGCCTGATTCCGATTTTGACCATTTATATATTTTTATTCCATATCTGGACCTTTTTGAGGGGATATATTGATGAAATCCCAGCCTTCCTTTCCATGAGAACAAAGATTCATCAATGCACACGTTTCTTCTAGGAGTGTATATAGATTTAAATTTTGAAACTAATGCATCTAACACAGGTTTCAATTTATCTAATTTTTGGGCATTACTATCAAGAGTAAAATGAAGGTAGCGTAATATTCCTAAAAATCGATCGTGACTCATAACTGAATTGAAAAAAAGAGTACTGATAATAGGATTCTTAAAAAAATACATTTTAAGATCTGGTTTTTTGACAATGCTCGTCAAAACTACTAGTCCGAGAAACACTCGAAATTCATTTCCTGTCGCAGGTGTAAATACATTTGAAACAGGTGGAGTCTTTAATGTAGAAGGAGAGCGGGAATCTTTCTCCGATTTTCTCTTTACAAACTCATTAATTGCTTTTACGATGATTTCTACTAGTTCATCATCAAAAAATATGCTAAAAAAATCAAGTTCCTTATCTAAATGAGTTGGCATGATATTTCGATTGATTCCAGGAATGTTCAAAAACTCAAAAGAATTCAGATCTTTCAAATCACTTGTCCAAACATCATTCGAAAAAACAGCTACTGAAGCTGGTGGAGTTGTAATAATAGTATTCTCAGAATCTGAAGAATCAATTGCATTTTCAAATTCAGCATCAGAAATAGCAGAGTTCCACGAATCTTCACTATCTGCATCACTTTCATTACTGTCTAGTTCATTTATCATACGAGTATATTTTTCCACAGAAAGAAAACGTCTCAGCCCAGCCATTCTTTTATCCGAAATAACCTAATCATTTCACTGCTGCACATTCCTCTAACCCTTCCCCCCCCCCCCTTTAAAAAAAATTCTCTTAGATTCCTATAATTCACCAACAAGGAATCATTAAGCTAAACTCAAAATGAGACCCGAAACTCAATTATAAAATTGTTGATGCTGCAAGAAGTGCTCTGTTTGTTTATATTACAAAATCATGTTTCACTGCTCCAAATGAAGAAAAAATTCATTGGATCCCCCTATGCCAAGGTCATGTATCTGCAAATTACATTGAAGTTGTTCGCATGGACATTTAACGCCATCTAGTAGACAAATAAATTCAAATAAAAATGTTCCATATGATAACACGCACTCATGATCCTCGCCTTTTAGGGTAAATTTTTCCTCAACGCGGATGCGTGACAGTCGTCCTTGAATGCAAGTTCACAGCGGGCACGACAACTGTCCGGAAAGGGTTAAAAATACTTTGTGAATTTATAGATATTTGTAATTTCAAGCTGGTTTCTGAAGATAATCACTATGTACTACTTTCTTGCATGATTTTCATAAAATTCAAGAATTCTGTCACAATAATACATACTGAACTGACTGACTAATTGGGTGGCATATCAAAATTATCAAGCACTTCCACTATAGCTAGAATTACGGTTATGGCTAATATCAATCTATCTCAGCTTTGAGACAAAGAAACAAATTTAAAATTTAGAATATTTAAATTAGGAATGACACTGCTAAGCGGTGATCAAAATACCATTTTCAAAATTATTGAGCACTGGGTTGTGATCTCATTCAAATTCAATCTATCTTGGCTTCCAGGCCAAAGGAGAAATCTAAAATTTTGGAAAATTTGAATTAAGCGTGATGATGCAAAAAAATAATCAAGAAACTCAATTTTTTGCTTAATTATCGAGTACTTCCACTCTAGCTAGAATCTTAGTTTTGGTCTCATTCAATTTCCAGATTAACGGAAGAATCTATTTTTTCAAAAATTAGAATTAATTTTTGAAATTCTTAATTAATAATATATTTTCTTTTAATATATTTTCTGTTATCTGTACAAGTTCATGCTCAATTTGAATGGATGTGTATTTTGAATAGGATAGCGCAGGATCTAAATGTTTTGGGCAATATCATGCATTCTGCAAAATATAATAGTGGATAATATAGCTACCAATTTTTTCTGTTTTCCTCTATCCTTAAAACAGAACTGTCCATTCAACAAATGATATTAAACTTTGGATTTTCCCTTTGCTTAAAGAAAGTTTGATGCATTGATTTGTACATTTTTATGCCAGCCAGAAAGCTTGTAAAAGTCTTTATATCTGGAAAATTCTAAGAGCCTTTAAAACCTTGATTTACAGATTGTGGAAACAAAACACAAAACTTATACAATGCACCTTTCAGTATTGGTGAATAAATTAGCCAAGTTGAATATTGCTCCAATTTGTCATAACAGAATACTCTTTTTCATATGGCATCCTCTTTAAAATTATAAGGTCTAAAGATTTCACATCCCAGTTCAAGGAAATACTGCTTTTTATCCTCTGGGATACTTTTCAGCTTTAAAAAGGATCCTATATCATATTCAATTGACACAGAATCTGTATCACTAAGTTTACATTTGCAGGTGAAAATTTTCACTGTATCAGGTGCAGAATAGCTTGGAGCAGGAGTTTATGCAATCTTATCTGTTCTATTACAGATATTTGATTCAATTTCTTTTTCAACTAACCCTTTGTTGCGTGAAAAAAATGCTCATATATCCATCTGTATAAACAATACAATAATGAATACTTGACACAAAATTAAGAAATAAGAAAAAATGATCATGTTATCTAATACAATTGGTGAATAAATTAGCTTTCATTTATTTGTTTTATGTTGTTTTCTTTTTCTCATAATTATTGATTTAGTCACATTGAACAGAAATCTAGTTATTTTTATTACATAAGTGAAAATCGAAACTAGTAAGAATGACATCCAAAGCCTCACATATCATGAAACATTTTTAAAGATTTTTAAGATATATATGTGTGCTGTTTAATATTTTTAATTACTACAATCAATCATCAATCATGGTAGCTATCATGTAAAGTAATGGACTAACACACATACAAAGTACAAACACGTAAACTCATTCTAAATGAAGTATTTTGATAATTCCTTTTCTAAAAGATTTGTAACATCTTATTATCTAAAATTTTAAAAGTTTCCTTCTCTCCTCAAGGCTCATCCCCAGGGCACACTCACTAGAATATCTACTAAATAAAATTGGTTCCCTTCATCTTGAGTTTCATGTATCTTATAGGCAACTTTTCTTTTAAAGAGGAGGCTTAACTTTAAGCATGCATTTAAGAAAACCATATGAAAAAATGTCACATAAACCATTTCACAAAACTTTTATGTATACGCAAAGTATTAAAAATGTAATTTTATACTGCCACATATTATTGGAATGATTTTCTGATTATTTTGTAATTTGCATAGAAAAGATATAGTGACATAAAGAAGAAAAGATGCCAAGAAAAGATATAGTGACATAAATTCAAATTACAAGTCTATACAGTTTGTCGTATGATCTACAACAGCATTAACATAGAACAGGAAGAAAAAAGCCCCTTTTAGCTTTAACAAAATCTCTATTAATGCTATTTTCCATTGTCATAAAGAGGTATATAAAATACTTGAAAAATAAGTTGTAGTTACTTTGGAATAAACTTTATTATATGATTAAATACTTTTGAAAATTTCTATAATTACTTTATAATATTCAATAAAAGAATGTGCACAATAGAGGACTTAAAATATTTAAGTTTACTTACATAATTTAAATTACATTTAGTCCCTTTTATAAAATTGTCATTTTCAGTTTTTATAAACTGAAACAACTTAATGCAAAACAATTTTTTTTATTAAAAAAATATTTTTATTTGTACTGCAAATCTAGATATTTTAAATTCAATAGAAAAGTGTCATTTTGCTAAAAAATTTACTAGAGAACTTTGCATCTGCTTTAAAGAGTTTTTTCTTTAATTAAGATACCCAAATAATACCAAAACAATTTTTAATCATTTACATACATTTTCTGAAATAGTTGAGAAAACATTGCTTTGGAACGTGTTCTTTTCGAAAATGTGTCTCATCTATAAATAGTTTAATCAACCATTGACATTAGTTGCAAACAACAAATTTCTAACAGTTTTAAAACTATTATTGTAGCAGCTTCCCCCCCCCCCTCTCTCTCTTTTTTTACATTTAAAATAGGATTTGTGCAGGAGCAGTATTTACTAAAACATAGTAAATCTTGGAATATTTGCAATGAATTGAATGAATGAATATGTGTATTGATGATAATTTATTTTGGCTGCATAATTTTAAAATATCAGTAATTTTAAAATATCAATTATGTATTAGTCAACACTTTCTGAAATTCTTTAATTCCTGTGTGAATTGAATAAGACTTCAGAACGTCAGAAAATATTGCAGTTTTTATCATGCTTGTTAAAATTTAACATTTTCATTTAATAAATGGAAAGTTTATAAAAAAAGTATGATAAAAAATGGAAATAAATATGAGAACATATAAAAATAAAAGATAAACTGTTAGAAAAGAATAAAAAATAAACACTTACCTTTTACTAACGAAACACAAATAAATTACTATACAAAACAGTGCAAATCTAACATAGAAATAACAAACTAGTAGCAATCAGTGTCCAATGATAAACAAGTCCTCCAGATATTGAGTGATGCCACCTTGAAATTTGTAAAACATGCTCTAAAGTGTAAAGGTAATTTATTTCTAATTTGAAAGGTTCCAATTTTTATTAGTAGATGGCACAGCAATAGTAGCAAATATGCAGTTATTAGACAGTTACTTTTAAAAAGTAGCATCATTGCAGCTACAGTTACTTTATTTCATAAGTACTTACAGTACTTTATTTCATAAGTACGTACAGTACTTTATTTCATAAGTTACAATTACAGTTATTTTAAAGTAACTTGTTCTAGTTACAATTACTTCTATAAGTAATTATAACTTGCTTTTACAGTTACCTTTAACAGTTCAAAGTGTAAACAATAAAATTTAGTAATTTATCTATTTTATCTCTTTTTGAGACAATATTAATTAAAGAAACATGCATATAAATAAAGCACAAATTTCAAAATATTACTCAACAAAATTTTTATTGATCTTCAAAAGTTGTAAATATGTCACCAAATGCAGTGTTTAATAAATGTTTGCTCATAGAATATATTTTAACGTTTGAATATTAGTTAGTATTAAATGTTTAAAAGTATTTGCTCATAAAATCATTTTTAACGTTTGTACAAAACAAGTTTGAAACTTTTAATAATGAAATATTTGTAATCGTTATTTAAAAACCATCATACAAGGACTGTTTTTTAATGAAAACCATTATCAACCCTTATAAATATTTTAAGATGTTGATTAAACATACTGGTGTTACTTTGATTAAAATTGTAAAAAAGTGATATTGAATATTGAAACCTTAACATGGAATAACAGTTTTCAAGCTTAAAAAGTATTTGAATTTATCACTCTACAGTCATTTTCTGCACACTAAGGCTAATTTCACATATACCTATGGTTTACAGAAAACTTAAAATGTGGATAATATGATTCTATTACTTTAAGCAAAATTTTTAGGCTTTCAAGTCTGAATTATTATACACTGTGTGTGAGGGGTATTATTGTGTGTGAGGGGTGATTATTATACACTGTGTGTGAGGGGGGCGCGGTAGCCCATTGGTTAGCGCACTGGAGTTGCACTCGGTAGGCCCGGGTTCGATTCTAGCCACTGCCAAAAACTGCCGCCGTGTTCACGCGGAGTACGATCACGTTAAACATGTGGGTCCGTAAGTCCTTCCGAGAGGTTGGTGGTAGGGGAAGGAGGGTACGGTCCCTGTGGATGCCTCCCCCACTGGGTTCCGGTCTAAATTGGGTGGCACTTCCCGGCCGTCCAAACAGTTACCTTACACCTTTCTGGTAGGTCGGACGGTCTGGGTCTCAACAACAACAACAACACTGTGTGTGAGAGAGATATCTTATAAAAAATTATTATAGAAAAAAAATTAGAAAACTCCATGGGGGGGGGGGGGGCTCCTCTTGTCTTCTCCTGCCATCCCCATGCCTTTCCACCATTTCTATACAAACAACCTAAATGAAGCAGAATCCAAAATGATCGTTAAGCTAATTTTATAGTTTTTCTGAATTCAGCTGATAGTATAATAAACCATATACTGACTAGTATAGTAACCCATATACATCAGCAATTGAATCATGTAATTGGTTGTTACAGAGTTCATACAGATGTTAGAGTCATGCAGAATTCATCTGTTTTCTTTACATGTTAGGTAATCACATACTGAGCACAAGGACTATAATAAATAAGCTCTCTTTGGATCTAGAACATTATTGTGACTGATGTAATGTGTGAATACTAGAATAATATTGTGATTAACTTGAAAATGAATATTTATCCAGTTCCATTGTTTCCTAAAATACTGAAAAAATATGCATATTGTGTCGAAAGCCCAGGCCATCCGACTCATCCGAGGACATGGAGCAGCAAAATTGGCGGCCGGTATGTATATTGTGTGTATAAATCTGAGTGAGTGTGAAATTATAAGTCAGTATTTAAGAAACTTTTTATTTGTTACTATTCTTTTATGAGATAATGCCTATAGTTTTATTCAAATATGTTTTACAATAATTCTTATCTTTAATAATTTACTAATTTTCTTCTATTCTTCTTTAAAATTCTTAATTTTTTCTGCAGAGTTAACTGCTGATGGCCTGTATCGTGCTAGTGGTAACCTCTCTCAGGTTCAAAAAATTAGAATTCAAGTAAATCAAGGTAGTTGTTTCTTTATAAAGTTACTGTATATTATCTTTTCTGTTTGCTGTTCCATTTTAATGTAACTCTGATTGTTTTTAGATGATTATTCATGTCTGAATGACGAGGAAGATGTTCATGTGTTAACAGGAGCATTAAAAATGTTTTTTCGAGAAATGAAAGAGCCATTATTTCCTTTCAACATGTTTGACAAATTTCTACATGCCATTGGTATGATAGTTTCTATTTTAACTTAAAAGGTAGTGATAAATTGAAGTGAAATTCAGCTTTTGTGAAATTGATTTCTGGCTCACATTTTTTTAGTATCAAGTATGGAATGATTAAACAATATACCTAAAATAAACCTAACATAAATGAACCTGTAATAAAGCTAACTACACATATAGAAATCAACATCACATCATTCCAGAAGTTGTAGAGATATGCTAATAACATACATTCCAAATAAAATTTAGGATTAGAAAATTATCCACAAAGCATCTCTATAATACAGTCTGATATACTAAAATATTTTCTTGTGTATTATAAAGTGATCACATCCACATTGCTTAAACAAATTCAACTTTCTAAAATCATATAATGAGTATTATGTGTAAAGGAAAAGCTAAGCAATGTAATTATGTACAAATTGAGTTACGACACACCATACAGCTGTTTCATGGATTTGTTAATGCTAAAAAGACTAAAAACCTGAAATTTAAAAACAAGAAATGAGCATATACACTGGTGGAAAATAAAATCCCAACACCAAGAAGGAGTTGTGCTAACAAAATTTGAGGTGCATTTTTGCACATATGAAAGATGATGCCTATTTAAATTTCGCACTAAACGAATAAGAGTGGCGCTAGTAGTGCAACTATGAACATGCAAATCACGTTTGCTATAAATACGCAATGCAAACTTCATGAGCGTTATTTATCGTCCGGATTGGACGTTGTGAGCTACGTTTGAGTTAAGAATGCCTTTAAGGAGATGCAGAAGCAGTATCAGTAGCTTAGTGAGTTTGAATGAGGCCGTATAATAGGGCTACGAGAAGGTAGATTTTCTTTCCGCGATATTGCAGAAAAACTTGGCAGGGATGTATCTACTGTGCATGATTGTTAGCAGCAGTGGTCATGGGAAGGCACTGTCTCAAGAAGACCGGGGTCCAGTCGCTCACAGGCCACTACTGAGAGGGAAGACCACCGTATTCACCGCATGGCTGTGGTGGATCATACTGCATCTGCAGCAGCAATTAGAGCTTCTGCTGACCCCAGAGTGACACAGCGAACTGAAAGAAATCGATTACTTGAGGGACAGCTCCAAGCCAGACGGCCTGTAGCGTTTATACCACTAACTTTGAATCACTGCCATCTGCGATGTCAGTGGTGTCAAGCTAGAGTTTATTGGAGGGCGGAGTGGAGATCTCTTGTATTCTCAGATGAGAGCCGTTTCTGTCTTGATGCCAGTGATGGTCGTATGTTGGTAAGAAGGAGACTAGGTGAGAGCTTGGAACCAAGCTGTCTGCGGTGTAGACGCACTGGACCTACACCACGAGTTATGGTCTGGGAGCCATTTCCTATGACAGCAGGAGCACTCTCGTCATTATCCCAAGCACCTTGACAGCAAATTTGTACCTCAGATTGGTGATTGAACTGGTTGTGCTGCCATTCATGAGCAGTATTCAAGAGGATGTTTTCCAACAGAATAACTCTCGTCCTCATACCGCTGCTGTCACCCAACGTGCTCTACAGAGTGTCGACATGTTGCCTTGGCCTGTGAGATCACCAGATCTTTCTCCCATCGAGCACATATGGGATATTATTGAAGGCAAATCCAGCATCATCCACAACCAACATTAACCGTTGCTGATTTGACTGACCAAGTGCAACAGGCATGGAACTTCATCCCACAAAATGACATACTGCACCTGTATGACACAATGCATGCACGTTTGCATGCTTGCATTCAAAATCGTGGTGACTACAGCGGTTATTAATGTACCACCATTCCACATTTAAAATGGCTTTTCTTGTGCATACTTTAACCTGTGACCTTGAAACTTTAATCAAATAAATATGTTACCTACACAATTGCTTTACCTAAATTTCATTCCTCTAAACTTATTTCTTCTTGGTGTTGGGATTTTATTTTCCACCAGTGTATGTAAGAACCCAAAGAGTACATATACAGGGTGTCCAGTGCTATCGGTGCCCAATGTTTCCTCAACCATTAGTCACAAAGATATACTTCCAATTGCAAAAATGTTTTAAGTTTTAAAATCTATTATCTTAGAAACAGTTTAAATCAATAAGTACATTTCTGAAAGAAATATGAAATATAAATTTTTATACGGTCCCCCGGTTCTACCAATTATATTTAGGAAATTCATCCTCATACAATTTCATGCAAAATAAAAAAAAAGAAATCTTCCTTTTACGACCAAAATTCACAGAGTTAAGAAGCATTAAACTTTATGATTTAAGTTGCTTTTCCACACATAAAAATGTCTCGTTTCAGGCAACCAACCAACCAATCAGGGACCGTATTGACCATTTCTCCAGGCAACCAACCAATCAGAGACCATATTGACCATTTCTCAGCACAAAAAGTGCTCCAGCTTTAAACAGCTATAAATCAGTCAATTTTGGTCTAAAAGGGTGATTTTTTTTTTTTTTTTTTTTTTTCCCCCCATAAAATTGTATAAGGATGATTTTCCTAAATATAATTGGTAGGACCAGGGGACTGTATAAAAATGTATATTTTGTATTTCTTTCAGAAATGCATTTATTGATTTAAACTGTTTCTAAGATAATAGATTTTAAAATTTAGAACATTTTTGCAATTGGAAGTGTATCTCTGTGACTAACAGTTGAGGAAATAGCCATTGAGCACCGATAGGACTGGACACCCTGTATACCCAAAAAGATGAAATTCAGAGCCCATCAGTTAGAAAACAGCAAACCAGGGATACATTCGGAGCCTACTAATCAGAAAGCAGATAATTTATTTTGTTTGTAAAAAAATATCAATATTGATATGTATAACTAGTAATTGTAACTTCTAATTTATATTGAATAATTTTAATACTTACTTGATTATTGTTGCTTTCAGTTATTAAGAGGTTAATAAATGCTCTAATTGAAAATTCAGATTATACATATATGATGTCTTGATGCATTTGACATTGCAATATTATATAATCAATTATGTTTCTCATTTGTATCAAATATTATTGTATCAGTATTGTATCAAATTTGTATCAGCACACTTAATATCTATTTTTATTAACACTTTACAACAAAGTTGAAAAGTGTTTATGACTTTATTCATTCTGTCTGTCCGTTAGCATGATAACTGCCGTAAAAATGACTTTATCAAAATGAAATCTTAGTATGTTGTTCAGACGGTCAGTGGGACCTATGGGAATATAAATGAATAATATCGCTCAATTAGTTTTGGATTGAACCCAAGTTGAAAAAATGAAATACATTGAACCCTATGGGACCTAATTTTTCAAATATTTTTTAAGCAGATTTAAAATTCACAAATTGCTTCGAAAGTTTTAGGATATATTCAAATTATCCCATAAAATATATAAAAAAAATTTCAGCAAAATATATTCAGTTTTTTTTTTTAAATAAAAATTAAAATAATAATTACACCTTTTATATGAAGTGATCATGTGACCATTATATAAAGAAATCACGTGACCCACTTCAAAATAAAATATGGCATCCATCTTGTGTTAAAATCGTGATTTTTAAAGTTCTTTTTAATTCATATTTAGTGTTGCATCTGTCCTAAAACAGCTTTACTTTTGCTTAAATTCTGTGCGTCTACATACTGAAACAACGCAATTACAATATATTTGAGTTTAAATTATCATCCAACTTTGATTATTTCTACAACGAAGCCTAATTTTCACTTATGGAAAATATAAACAACAAAGTATATAGAATGAGTTGTATAAAAATTGCTGCATTTCTTAATGCAAAATTATTTAGCTCATGGAGTCTGCAATATAGCTGATATGAATGAAATATTCGTTGATTTTACAGAGAGAAGGACGATTCTTTCGATGATGTTTTAAGCATAGAGTTCAATTACTTGTACCTGCTAATGTCTTGTACCTACCATGTCAATGCTTTATGCATGATTGATCTTTCTTGTTTTTAATATCTTCTTTAAGCTTAGTAGATTTTGTACCCATTTACAGCTCTACCTGATGCTAGTAGCAAGTTAGAAGCTCTTAAAGATCTTGTTAAAAGAATGCCTGAGCCAAACATTGAGACTCTGAAAGTATTGTTTGAACATTTATTACGGTATTTGATATTTGTTTCTATTTTTCTCATTATTTTATGATTATTTACATTATATTCAAACTTTATTAATGTAATATTAGATCCCACTAGTGGTCACTAAATATAGCAACCAGTTTTTATATAATCATTTGTTTAACAAATTCTGCACCTATGCAATGATGTAAAAGTCACAAAGTAACAAAAGTGGATCAAAGTTTAACATGAGCAGATTGAGTGGGTCCATCAAAAAGTAGAAAATACAATGTGAAAATTGCATCAAAATCAGAGTCATGAAGTTAGGTTAAAATGAAGAATACAAAAGGTCTCTGCCTCCAGCAACTACCCCTGTTCTACCATGGCCCTAAGATAGATAAAATTAATAATGTAAAAAGGGCCCCACTCCTTGCTACCCACTCACAGCCCCTTTCTTTTGGCCATCCTACCCCCCCTCCATCTCCCCCTTCTTGCATGGGCGCAAAAATTTCAAAGTAACAAAATTGCAGTGTGAGCAAGCCAAGTTGACTCATTGCAGAGTTGAATACGCAATGTGAAATTTGCATCATTATCAGAGCAAGCATTGCTTAACAAGTAACTTTTTAAAAGTGTCCTGCCTGGTCATTTCAATATGAATTGATTCTTATTTCAGTAGAATTTAAAATCTTAATTGTGCTAACTTTTTATCCTAAAAACGAGATTTTTTCAGGAAATGCTTATACAGTGAAACCCCGATTTTACATATCCCATTTCGTGCATTATCCCGCTTCTTATATCATTATTCATTGGTCCCTTTAAATAACCTATACCAATAATGGTAAAAAATCCCATTTAATACGTCATCCATTTACAAAAATTCCTGCTTAGTACTTTTTTCTGTTGAAAAGCCAAAATATGGTTTTCTCCAATTTTACATTTTTTGTTAGAAAGGTCACGTATGACTTTCCTTCCTTTCTATGTAACTAGCTCTTTCACATTCCTTCAAAGTGGAGTGTTGTATGGTTCTAATTGACATACTGGGCTGAGTTCTCCTCTTTGGACCATTCCACTTTTCAACAGGTTGGGTGAAATCGTCGATGGAGTTGCTACCCATCAATATGTTTTCTACCTCAACAACTTGGACTCATCCTTTCTGGGTACCTAGAGTCTGACAATGGAATTCAAACTCATTTTTATCTCTGACATTTGACAAACAGGTGTGGAGATGCGTCTTCTTTTATTGTCTGTGCGCCTTCCACTCTAGGTAAAGATGTCTAAAAGAAAATGTTTTTCTGTTCCCAAAAAGGCAGAAATCATCGAAAAGGCTAGAATATTTCACAAAAGTCGATTTGGTGAAATCACTGGGTATTACATCTTCAACTCTGCAAACCATCCTTAAACAAGAGGTCGCCGTCGAATCAAATTCCGAAAAACTCGGAAATCTTTCGAAAAAAAGAAAAGCTTTAAGAACTTCTCCATTTGATGAACTTAAATAGGTCTTACTAGAGTGGTTTAAACAAGCACATGCAGCCAAGATCCCTATTAATGGCCCTATTCTGAAGGAGAAAGCTCTTGAAATTTCTGCTCGACTCGGACTGCATCAATTCACAGCGTCAAATAGTTGGATTGACCGGTTTAAGAAGCGGCACAACTTATGTTTGAAATCTGGGGAGGATAATCCAATGATGTGGATGATGCTACAGTTAAAGTTTGGATAGAGAGCAACTTGCCCGCTTGTAGATGGGTACTACTCCAAAAAAGACATCTTCAATGCTGATGAAACAGGCCTGTTTTTTAATCTGCTCCCTGACAAGACCTACACCATGAAAGGCAAAAATTGTCATGGTGGGAAGTTATCCGAAATGCATTTGACGGTTTTACTGTACTTGAACGCAGATGGGAGCAAAAACTAACGCCTCTTGTAATTGATTGATCAAAGAAACCTCAATACTTCAAAAATATGAAAAGTTTACCTACCAACTATAATGCAAGTAACAAGCATGGATAATTCAATTACTTTTTGAAGATTTTCTTCTTAAACTGGATAAGAAATGTGTTTGCAAAAGCAAAAAATAATTTTATTTATTGATCAGTGCAGCACTCATATTGATCTGAAATTGAAAAATGTATATGTCGAATTTTTTCCTGAAAATTGCACAAGCAAGCTATGGCCTTTTGACTTGGGGATTAACCAATCTTTCAAAATGAACTATAGAAAGTTATTGGTGAAAAAGACTTTCCTTACTCTTGACTCTGGTAATCTTCAAGATACTTTGAAGGAAAAAATAAATATACTGGAAGATTTGCATTTGATTTCTTCTGCATCGGATAGAGTAGAGAAAAAGAGTGGATTTTCAAAGTCAACTGACAAATCTTCAGAAGAATAACCCGAGGAAATTGATGAGGAGAATTTCTTAGCAGAACTTGGTTATCTAGAAATAGATCTTCCTGAGTATGTTGTCTGCGATAGAGATGTTATCACTTCAGAAATTCAGACATTATGCGATCTGATGCCATCAGATAAGGATGAGGAGGATGACGATGATGAGCCAACACCCAGCTTGCCCTCACCGGCAAAAACGATGGAAAGTTTAAAAACTTTAAAAAGCTTTTTATCTGCATATGAAAACCAAGAACTTAATTTGTAAAAACTTTTAAGTATTGAAAACAAAATACATGATATTGTAATGAAAAACAAAAAAAAAACAAGCTAAAATAACAGATTTTTTAAAGTTATAATAAAGGTGAGTGTTTTCCCTCTTTTTAAATCTTTTTAATCGAATACCCATTTTTATGTGACCCTGGTTTTACGTTTTCCCATTTCATACATTTTTTCCTCTGGTCCCCAGGAAAACATAAAATCGGGGGTTTCACTGTAATAATGTTACAATCTTATATTTAAAAAACAAATCTCTGTCTGGTAAATTAACAAATTTAGGTTATTGCATTTTAATTCCTACTTAAGCAGGCAATAGTATTGTTTGCCACTCAAAACTCTGATCTTCATGAAGTGATCATATTTACACCCAAACCAGTACTGAAAAATGGAAAAAATTTAAATTTGAGTCAAAAGAGACAGACACTTTCTGGATTCAAATTAATGAATCATTAATTTAATTGTAAAAAATTAACAAATAAAGGGACAACAGAAAGAATTGAAGTTGTGTAGAGCTAAGACCTAAGATTTCATGATGGCAAATTTTGACAACTATACCTTAAACAGATATTTTTGGTGAAATTTTAATTTCACCAAATATACCTTAAACAGATATTTTTGGCGAAATTTTAACAGATATTTTTGGTGAAATTTTAATTTTGAGCAATACATCAATTTGAAATGAAAATTATTGAATTCATAATTGAATTGTAAAAATGTAACAAATAAAGTTACAACAAAAAGAGAAATTTTCTAGAACTAAGGCTTGATATTTCACAATGTCAAATTTTTAAGACTGTTTCTTGAAAACCTTTTTCTCTGTGAAACCAAAAACTGAGATTCTAATTTTAATTTTATAGTAGGAGATAGCATTTTCCTGGACCCCTCTTTTTTCCCCAAAAAAAGAAGTTTTTACAAATATTTAAAAATCTATCAAATTTAAAAGTTTTAGAACCATCTCCGATTTGATATCTATGTTTTAAAGAAAAACCGCAAGCTTCTAGACCAAGTAGGGGCTTCAGAATAGAGGATACATACATACATACATATATATATATTATACACATACATATATATATATATATATATATATATATATATATATATACAGTACAACCTCGAAAATCCGGAAACCTCCAAAATCCGGACGTTTCCCAAATTTTCGTTTTTTTTTTTTTTTTTTCCGGACTGACGAAGTCGCGGATTTAAAAAAGATATAATAAGGTAAGATTATTTATTTTATACATAAGATTATTTATTTTACCGTATTTTCCGGTCGACTTTCTGAACCCGGAAATGAAACGAAAGTTTAGATGGACGGCAGTAGATAGATAGGCTCGTGGTTGGAGCGTGAATTAGCGTTAATCCCTCCTCCCCCTTATTCAAGTCACAACTCCTGATGAATTATTTCGCGTAAAATATACATCGTTATTTAAATACGGAATTTTTATTATCAAAATTTCCTTTTCTCATTATTGAAAAAGACATTTTTCTGAAACAATGTAATTTTTAATATTAAACACTTTAAAACGTTATCGTAACATTTTATCACAGATGTTCAATTAAATCTAAAAATCCCGAGAATTCATATTAACGCTCACGGAAATTTATTTTATTCACTTCGTAGTACGATTTCCATTCTTCAATGTATTCTGTTTTGTCTTTACAATCTCCTCCCCCTCCCGATATCTGACGATTTTTTCGTTCTCGTCGAAAGTGTCAGCTTGAAATCGACTGTATATTTTGCCTTTTTTGTTTAGAAAGCCATATTTACATACTATAAATAGCAAATAGATAACTAAATAATATCGTATCGCACAGAACCGAGTAACAAGGTCATTAACACACAGACCTCTCAAAGGGGTCGGCTTGCCTCCGGTGACAGTCGGCTGTGTTTACGATTAGGAACTAAGCAAATTCCTTTCTTCGCTTTCCCTGCCCCACCACGTCCGGGTGCTGCTGTAACCTAGTAATGACTCATCGTAATTTAGAATAATCATTGAGAGGAGAGATATTTTTCTTTTTTGGAAAAGATATTTATTTTATCTACTGCGATATTTTTTACACATTTGACTATTACTAATAAAGTTTTTACTTCTTTCAGAGTCATCAGTCTTTTTAAACATAACATTATATAGATGCTAGATAATAAATAAAACTTTTAAGTTATTATTTTTGTTTTTCGTTCGTTAATAGTGAAAACGATTTAAACACATTTACACCTTTAAATATATCGTTAAAAGTGCTAATCCTCGATCTTTATTAAATCTCAGCACTGCATTAAATCTTCCGACGCTTCATTAAATCTCGACAAAGCCGATATAACGGAAGTTCTGTACTTTGATGATGATGATGCGCCAATCGTAAATAAATTGAATGATGGCGAAATTCGCGATATGATATTAAATAGAAAAGAACGAAGTAGTGACGATAAATGTGGAGAAGAAAAAATACCCATTGATAATCTTATGCAAAAAATCGATCATGCAATTAAAGGTCTTGAACAAAGAAGCATTATAACCGAGCAGAAGTAATGTCCATCTACAGGATAAAGAAAACTGCTTTCCCATAAACCAAAATTAATGAAATAACAAATGTTAATTCAAATATTTAAATGAAATGATAAAATGGAATTTTATCATTTCGTTTCATTCACACATTCTAAATTATTAATGTGTATATTTTTTCTTAGAAATTTCTTTTGCCCTATTTTTTAGATTAAATAATATGTTTTAATTGATTAACTTAATTTTTGCCATTATTTTTACTAAAAATAGTGCTTTATAGTGTATTTAGTTAATATCAAATCTGAATTTTATTCAAATTCTATAATCCGGAAAAATCGAAAATCCGGAATCGGCAAAGTCCGGACGAGTCCGGATTTTCGAGGTTGTACTGTATTCACATATAGGGTGAGTCAGAACTCTTGGCCCAAACTTTAAGGGGTGATAAATCACATCTAAACAAGCAATTTTTGTCATACAAAGCAGGGTCATAACGCAAGAGGTGAATCGCTAGACGTCGCTGACATTGAATGCAGTGACGACTGCATCAGAACTAGCCAGGGTTTAAGCTGATCTCCTGATCTCTCCTGTCTCGACTTTTTCTTATAGGACCATATGAAAAGTCTCATCTACAATAGCCCCATCGACTCTGACAAGAACCTTGTTGCTAGGATTGCTGTTGCTGCCGGCATTGTTCAAGATATGATGGGTGTTTTTGCTAACGTGCACTGCTCGCTACATTGCAGGTATGAAGCCTGCATTACTGCTGGTGGTCACACTTTTGAGCAGTTTCTGTAACTTTGTCCATACATTCTGCAATTTCTGCCAGCAAAATGTACTTCGTGCCTACTCTGTCATTTTTATGTTTCCTCTTTTCATGACAGAGTCATCATTTCCTCATTTCATGAGCTACCACCTAGCGGTTCACCTCTTGCGTTACAACCCTGCTTTGTATGACAAAAATAGCAAGCGGCACACATTAGCAAAAACACCCGGCATATCTTGGACAACGCCAACAGCAATCCTAGCAACAAGATCCTCGTCGAAGTCAATGGGGCTGTCGTAGATGAGACTTTTCATATGGCCCCATAAGAAAAAGTCGAGACAGGAGAGATCAGGCGATCAGCTTAAACTCTGACTAGTTCTTGCTAGAAAACCTTAGTGTGAACATGTAAGAAGTACATCAGTTTGAGTACTGTTTAAATCCTAAAATTACTGTGTGCTGATTGGCTAATCACATTAGGTCATCTAGTCACTAAGTTTTAACCCCATGGAGCATAAACAGCAAATTGAGACATCAACATCCAGATTATGCTAATTTTCTACAACCCATTAGAAATTAGCATACTCTGGAAAAACTTTAATTTCTACTTGAAAACAGTAACTTCTACTTCAACTACACATAGCAATATTTAAGCTAGTGTATGTGGCAGTAGGAGTATTGTATTAGTATTGGGTTTATGATGTATGTGTATCATGCATGTAATCATGGTTGGTGTTAGATGTTGTTATCTGATCTGGTGATGTGATGTGGTCATCATGTTATAGTGTGGTAGTTATAGTACTGCACTGAAGTTGTCTTGCTGATATTCATCTATCTAGTATGATGTTGTTAGTTTTTGCATGATGTGGCAATATACATGGCCATTAGTTGTTAGGCCTAATTCATCTGATGTTATATTTTCAAGATAAGTTATGTGTTACCTTCTGCAACTACCATATCCAAGTTACTGCTATGTTGAAGTGTTGAAAACCCAGACCACACGACAGACCCGAAGGTTTACTGTAGCTTTAAAGTACTGTTAGTACTGTAGTTTTACTGTAGCTACTGTAAAGTTACTGCTATGTGTAGTACTTATGTTTTTCTTTGCTTTTATGTTTATGAAAAATAAATGATTATTTTTCTGAAAGAATAGTCTCGTCATGGACTCTAGAAATATTGCTGCATATCTTTACTCTGCTAGTACGTATAATATATTGGGAGCTTGGCTACTACTACCACTGCACACTTTGTTCCAGTATCCAGCAGTCGTCACTGCGTTCACTGTCAGCAACGTCTAGCGGTTCACCTCTTGCATTATGGTCCTACTTTGTATGACAAAAATTGCTTGTTTAGATGTTATTTATCACCCCTTAAAGTTTGGCCCAAGAGTTCTGACTCACCCTGTATATATATAGTATACAGGGTGTCTCAAAAACATTGACCTCGGCTTTTATTCCTTAAATATTGATCTTAGACATATATAATAAATTACAAAGTTGCGTAAAAAAAGGTACAGAATTTTATGAAACCGATAAAAATTTTCAGGGAATTAAATTCGAAGAAATATAAAATCTAAATTTTTATACGGCCCCCGTACAAAAACATTTCCAATGAGTAAAATGTGTCCCATACACTAATAAGGTGATGTACAAAATTTCAGCATTTTATCATAAAAAGTCCCAGAGATATGTTTAAACAAAGTTGGTGAGGGATTAATCACAAATTAAAATGTAAATGTTTACAGCAAGAGTGTAAGTGACGCAACGCAGAAATGTATCATAAGCAAATAATATCTGCCTCTTATTTTTAATGGATCTTTGGCATGAATGGAAAACATTTTGAACAGGCTTTGTAATCTTTGTGTAAAGTTATTATTTCTACACAGTGTAGATACTTTTGTACCAATAAATAGCAAAATTACTATTTATTTATGTAATCATTGTTTTCTTTTGTAATTTGTGTATAACCCCTGAAATGCGATCTGCCAACATGAGTTTTCCCCTCTGAGAACCCATGTCGATGCATTGAAAAGTGGCTTAAGTCAGCATTTTTGTCTTTTCATATCTGGGACTTTTTATGATAAAAGGCTAAAATTTTGTACATCACCTTATTAGTGTATGGGGCACATTTTACTCATTAGAAATGTTTTTGTATGGGGCCGTATAAAAATTTAAATTTTGTATTTCTTAAAATTTAATTCTCTTGAAAATTTTAATCGATTTCATAAAATTCTGTACCTTTTTTAACGCAACTTTATAATTTATTATATATATCTAAGATCAATATTTAAGGAATAAAAGCCGGGGTCAATGTTTTTGGGACACCCTGTATACATTATTGTGGCAATTAATTGAGAAATGCAGTTTTTTTTATAAAATTCAGTTTTATTCAAGTTTTCTATGGATACATTTAAAACTAATAAGTGATATGACCTCCCCGAGACTTTATAACATCACAGACACGTTTCGGCATGGAATGTACTAGACTAGCACATGTAGTTTTAATTACAACGTCTCTGAACCATATGTCAATAACGGCCGAAATTAGCTTGTCCATCGTCGTACAGTCAAATTTGTGAAGCCGTTTTTTGACAATAGCCCACAAATTTTCTATGGGATTCAAGTCTGGTGAATTCCCTGGCCAATCCAGTAGGGTAATATTTTTTTTTGAGCAGAAATTTTTGTATTTCTTAAAATTTAATTCCCTTGAAAATTTTATTCGATTTCATAAAATTTTCTACCTTTTTGTTTGCAACTTTAATTTATTATATGTGTCTAAGATCAATATTTAAGTTTTCCAACAAGCAATATGTCCAATGCCAGGCACATGCATTCTGCATATGTTACATGTTATATTCATAATTGGTACTCCATGCAATAACAGCTAACCTACCAGCTAGACTTTTGCTCTTGAGGCTCTACCTTATTTTTATCCTCAGTTCTCACAAAATTTCATGTTATAATTTTATGGAGGTTTTTTTTTAATTTTATTTGGTTGTCTAAATAAAGTTTTTCTTTTTTGTTTATTGGCTCGCATGAAGTAAAGAAAAGCTGAATAAGAAAAATATTTGTTAAAGAGTTTGAAAATTGAAAGTGATAAGTTAAGAAAAAGTTAAGAGTCATTACAAAAAATGCTTGATCAAATATGTAATTGTAAAATGTTGATCAAATAAGAAAGATTTATCATAGATTAGAGAATGGTCATATTCTTTTAAAAGAAGTGAAGCCTAATATTGAAAAATTAAATTGGGAAGAGCACAGATAACTTGGGTTAATGTGGAGTGTCTACAGTACATGCTAGAATTGCTTGCACTGTACCAAATGATATTTCTACTTTGCTCTCAATCTCTCTAATTCTTACTCTATAGTTTTCCATCACTATTCGCTACACTTCCTTGAATTTTTTTTTGATTTCTGCTGGTTGAGAGACTGACAGAACGATCATCACTCTCAACTGATGTTTGGCTATCTTTGAAATGACAATGCTGCTCTTTAATCTGCGTAACACCTATAGCTTCATTGCCAAAGGCCCTCTTTATCTTTTCAATTGTTTCCAATTGCGTATTACCAAGTTTCTAGCAAAATTTAATGCAGATCCTTTGATCAATACATTCTGCCATTTTTTCCCCCACATGATTGTAGCGAACACAAGGTGCATGTGCTATTATCAGAACTACCTGACAGCGAATGAATAGCAAAGTGGTCATGGAAAAAAAAATCACACATGCGCAATAGGGTGTAAGGTCAAATGACATGTTAGTCCTGTTCATGCACTGTAAAGGGTTTTCTCAATAAAAAAGGTTGGATATTTTTTGATCAAACCTTGTATATGACTTAAACAGTTTATGTTCAACAGTTGTATAATTTATTTGTGAAATTTTGTGAAGTTTTTAATTATTTATTTTAAAGTCTCAACTTACATTAATGTTTTTTCCTCTCTTTTTCAGAGTCACCAAATATCATAAGCAAAACCGAATGCAAATTCAAAATGTAGCCATTGTGTTTGGTCCAACTCTCTTGTGTTCAGAGCAAACATCTAGTAATATAGCTCTAGATATGATGCACCAAAATAGAATAGTAGAATTCCTTCTATTGGAATTTAATGCTATCTTCAAAGAATCAACTGACAAATGAGTTGTGTTTAAGTTTTGTTTATAAGTATGCATATATGTATTTATATTATAATGTATTTTCAAAGCATCAAAATGTGATTTTGCCAATGTTCCTAGTGAAAACTATTATAAGATATATTTAAGATTTATCAATCATAAAATAAAATAAACCTAAAATGAGAAATATTTACTTTTTATGTAAAACTTCAATCTAAATATAGTTCATATCACTGTTTCATACTGCTAAGAATGTGAATATAAATATTTGATATCGGGGTAATTGGCTGTAAGTTCCTTTATATTTTTTAAATCATTTAACTTTCATACATTTGTGAAAGATGTGCAATTTAAACCAGAACCTTCAACTTGTTTATAGTATAATATGCCTAACATGGGAATCAATATATATATATATATGTGTGTGTGTGTGTGTGTGAAAATTATAGCTGTCTGCTCATCACTGTCAAGTAGTTAATTTTTCTACTGAGGTAATGAAAACCTATAAATCTAAAAATGATGACTAAAAATATTTTCATACATGTAGTTTCAACAAAATTTTGACCCCTGTATGTATGTATATATATATATATATATATATATATATATATATATATATATATGTGTGTGTGTGTGTGTGTAAGTGATTGTTTTGTCTTGTTAAAGTGTAACTTGATTAAAGATATTTATAATTATAAGGAAAATGGATCATGTG
This sequence comes from Amaurobius ferox, assembly GCA_951213105.1. NCBI lineage: Eukaryota > Metazoa > Arthropoda > Arachnida > Araneae > Amaurobiidae > Amaurobius > Amaurobius ferox. The sequence continues at coordinate 110,103,203 of OX578142.1, read as the reverse complement.
CTCATATATGTTGTGCACCTTTTGAGGTTTTATTTTGCTATTCTTATATGATAGATTGATAGATCAATCATTCAACTCTTTTTTTTTTTTTATTGTATTGTTAAAATATATTTTATTCAAGTGAAGAATTTAAAAATGTCTTAATATTCCACATTATCAGTATTTTTCTGGAGACTTGCTTAATGGCTAAGTTTCTTTTATTAAGAATATTTATTTCTCATTTTGTACATTTATCATTCCTTTATGCATGTTATTTTTGTTTGTAACTAAGTGAATCATTAAATTGAAAAGAAGAGAAAGCTGTTTATTAGCAATTTGAAGGAAAAAAAATATGTAATGTTCCATTTTTAATTTTCAGATCCATTTCAAAGTTTGCATAGTACTCTATGAATTTGCACTGTAGTTCTTGATATCAGAATACTCATAGATTTGCACTTACATCGATATTTACTAGGTTATTTGCTTCTGTTTTAGAAGATATGTCAGTGTATTTTATCCAATAAGTGCCTAAGTAGATTTTTATTTTAGTGTAATATTATCATACAATGAATGAGAAACTTGTTTTAGAATTACTAGTGCAGGTGAGAACTTGTATAATACAAAATTGTTGAATCATGAAACTTTATATACATTCTTTATATAAACCTATTACTTTAAAAGCATGACTAGTTGAATGTAATTTAAAAAATTAAGTTATGTTAAATTTAATGCAATTTGTTATATATTGTTAAAGTTTAGTTTTATCTTATGAAGTTTTAAATAAACGTGATACACCTTCATATTAAATACATATATTTTGTGCTTATATGTTTATGCCAGGGATGCACAAATTAGCCTGCCGGCAAATGTGGTTTTTTTTTTTCTTTTGCCCACTTTAAGGATCTAGAAAAACATAACTCACTTTTAGAGAATTCTGACTTCTCACTGAAATATTTACTTATTCTGGCCCATGGCAAAAGAAAAATTAATATTTACCTATCCATTTAATGTTTAAAAATGTTTGGGCACCCCTGGTTTATACAAAGTGCCTGTACCCTAACTTTTAATGGGATTGAGTGCTCAGAATTATTTTTTCGAATCAAATCAGTAAAATCTTTGCCACAATATAGTAACTAAACATATACAGAATTTTGCTGCTAAAATAACATCAATAATCTTTGACTTACTATTTTTTCTCTTTATTTTGCCCAGTTCGTAAGTTAAAAATGCTACAGTGGTTTTTTTAAATAGACTTATTTCTTGTATATTTTAAAACTTTATTTATATATCCTATACAGATTTGATCTTTGTATCTTTTGAGATATAAAATGCCTGTAAATATTGCTCCTAAATCAGAAAGACTAAAATTTCACACCTGTGCTAAGTGAAAGCAGGTATATTCATACCTCATAATAAAACTTAATCCATAATGTATTCACTTTGGGGAATATTTCATTTTAAATTATATATGTCTGAAAGTAACTCCTTTCTTTGGGGGGGGGGGGGGGGTGATAGAAATGTAAGATTACCTTTTTTTTAACATAATAAAGAATTGCAACCTAAATTTTCAGATAAAAGTAAAATATTCAATTTATTTTGATGTGGTAGATTTGTATACAAACTATTTAATAAAAACATTTTAATATCTGGTACAGAGAGTGAAAGAGTTACATTATAATTTATAAACAAAGAAAACTAAATGAGATATTTTTAATTATAACTTTTATGAAAGTAGTTATACATTTTTCAAATAGGGGTATATTAGTGCGAATGACAATGTAAAAGAAGATGATGAAAATAGACTAAGGTTAGACTCTTGAAGTGTGCTTCACAATTTGTTGAAATGTATCAGCTTAGGAATTCAAATTCCTACTACAAGAAGTGTAGTTAAGGTTCAGCACAACATGAAAACATTTTGTTAGTATTCATGTAAGATAAAATAAATAGGTAGTGTTAAAAAAGTTATAGAAAGAATTGTTAATCTATAATTTTAGTTTATTTTAGATGAATATCCCTCACCTACCACCTCCCTTAAAGATAAATACCCTTTAAGATTCCTCCAAAGGTATGTTCAAAATATGTGACTGTTCAGCACCCCTCAGAGAAATATACTAGTAGAATAATACCATTTTTAAAGGATGTATCCTGCATATCAAATTGTTCCAACTTAGACATAAAAAGATAAGGAACATTGTAAAATCATATATAAAATAGCATAAATCTTTTTTTTTTACTTTATACTCACCATTTCTAATACTCGATCATTCTAACAAAGTTGTTTATGAAACACATTTTCAGAGTTGAGTACATATAAAAATAAAATACTTGTGTAAATTTTTTATTGTAATTATAAAATTGCTGTGATAGAAATTTTATTTTATTATGCAGCTTATTTATATTTTACTAAAAGTAGTTAAGTGTACCCTTTACCCCTTAAATTAATAGAATATGTTAATCTAAAAATATAAAGAATAACATAATTAAAATAAGTTCTGTCACTTGAAAATTATTTAAATTTATGAAACTGTAAAAGTATAGTAAATGTAATGATAATAGCAGATGCAGTTATAAGCTTATTTTGATGTTAAATATCAACTTAACATTAGAACCTCAGCAGTTTTTTAAGTTGGAAATGAAAAAATGTTAAATTGGGTTAAGTTGATCCATTCCATCATTCTAGTATAAATATGACATAAATTGTGGCACAAAATATCAAAACAAACAAATCTACACTAAAATTTTGAGTATTCAATCCCTTTAAATGACTTGATGTTAGTTAAAATACTGCTAACTTTAATTATCTGGGATTCACACATTTTCCATTAGTATTGTGTAAAATTATCTGTGATATGAAAAGAAGCCAAACATATTTTATCCTGCAATACTTATTCTGAAAAGTATTGTATATATACAGAAAGTTGAGTTATCTTGTAATATTTCTGAATATCTTATGAAGACTGAGCGAGTTTCTTAAGAGACTGAGATGTACATATATTCATTGTTAACAATCAGAATAAAATATTTTGACAAATACTATACTATCCTTTTTGCATTGAATAAATTGTCTTATCCATTTTTTTAAAAATGTTATAGGATGGTCTACAAGAATTTTGTATAGTCATATCCTGATGTAGTAAATTGGAAAGTGCTGGGAACTTTATTTATAAATTATTAAAAAGCCGAAGGGGGCCATTCCATCATTCTATATCAAAACACTCAATGATGACTGCAAGACCATATATATATATGTGTGTGTGTGTGTATATATATATAATAAAATGTAACATTTTATTAATTTGTTACACCAATAATTGAGATATTTAAAGTTGAAAATAATCTAGAGAGTCCAAATGCAGCTGTACTTTATTTATGATGAGTCAAAAGATCACAAAGGGAAGATTGCAGAGAAGATTATTAAATGATGTTTACTACATTTCGCCAGCACGGATGTAACTAGCAACGCACAAACATGTCTCATTATGAGTACTATTGATAGAAAAGTTTTGATTTATGGTATGATTTTTTTATTCATGTATTTCTGTACTCTTATATTCTTGATTACAATCTAAAATTTTGTGTTTTATACAATTTTTCCTATTCCCTATAAAAATATTTTTTCACTCTGTTCAGATTAATGTAAATCAATCCGGTATTGGCATTGGATTATATTGATTCTTTGGTAATCCGATAGTATCAGTTATTTGGTATCGAATATTTTTTGGTTTCTTGACATCCCTAGTGTTAACAGATTTTGAAGGCAAGAAACAGCCATCTTCATCAGGACACATAAGAAGCACAATCTTCACTCATAAGAATTAGATCGGCAACTGATGTAAAAACAGCAAATGCGACAAAAGCAGAGAAAGGGGGGTTGCCAATGGCGAGATAAGAAAATAAAGGTAAAAACCAAAGAGGATGGAATAAGAGGGATAGGGAATGAATGGTAAAATGTCAAAGAGGAAAATGAACATTCAACAAAGGACTGAAATCAGTTTCTATGCGAACATTTTTGGGACTTTTGCCAGGTTTTTAATTTTTTTGAAAGATAAGATCATTTTTATTCCTAATTCCATTTTTGAATTGGACTTCTTAATTTTCTTGATTGTTTCTCAGTCAAACTCCCTATCTTAATAAAAGAAAATGCTTTTGTGTGTCATCTGTATCAGAAAATCTGAGCATCGGATAGCAACAAAATTTGGTAGAAAGGTACTGCAGGACCCAGGACAAGATTAAAAAACATTAGAATTATTTGTTTAGCTATTTTATGTTTTAGCACAATTTTGAGTGATTTTCACACACATTGGTTCCTTAGTGACAGAAAATATTAACACATAGTTTCCATCTTGACATCATCAGAAAGACCAAAGAACATTCTTTCCAACGATATTTCACTGTATCCAAAAAAGGAAGATTAGCACAGTTCTGTAGTTTGGCAAAAAGTTGTATGTTTATTTTCGCATTCTAACAAAAAAAATTTTTTAATTACTTTTCTTTTTTGTCATTTATCAAACAAACACATAAAAATCTAAATTGTACAAACTGTACATAAAGTCTAGTGGATTTTTCTCCATGGTGGATTGCACATGCCCAACTCACAGAATGGTTTAAGCCATGTCTTAAGAAAGGATCCTAGAGAAAGGATTGTTTCTTTTATTATTTTTTTGCTTTCAACAATTGCGGTGTGCATGCATGACAATTTGGTTTGAAGCTAAAAGAGAAAATGATATGATTGAAGCAGTTTGAAGAGGTGATTCTGTAAATGTATTATTTAAGTAATTTGGTGCTCATTTAAGACCCGGGCGATTTGTTCTAGTTAAAGATAATTGTCCTTTCTTCTCTTCTGTTTGGAAATATCAATTTTAATTTTTTAATTTCATTTGCTTTCTTCATATTTTGGTGATTTTCATCCATTTCCTGAATTTTTGTTTCATCTGAAGCATTTATTGATGATAATAGCTTTTTTTGCATTCAAAACCATTTTCTATTCTACTTATTTTTTGTATTTGTTTAAAATATGTTATTTTTACTTCTGGTTTGGTCGACTCAAATAGCTTCCAAAATTGGTTAGTTATCTCTTTTTAAAATTTAATATGGCTTGTTATATTCATAGTTTTACTCGCTGAACTAATGCTTTGAATCCTTTGGACATTCATTGTCCTTTTTAGTATTTTACTGTTTATTTATTATATCCTACCTTTTACAGCTTCTTTCTTGGATTTCTCCCTCCCTTTTCCTGTGTCAGTCACATTTGCTGTTTTTACTTGTCACCCATCTAGCTAGCTCTCATGAGTAAATGTTATAGTTCTTATATGTCTTGAAGGAAAAAAGGTTGTTTCTTGCCTTCAAATCTGATCAATACTATTAATTTTGTGTTGTATTCTGCTTTTAACAAAATTATTTTAGTTTTATTACTTTAACAACAGTTTGAGTTGTATGTATTTATGACCATACCAAATTCAATAGTCCTTTTATGTTTCCCATTTAGGTATAAGTTAAAATTGTTTATATTAATATACTCACAAGGGTAAACAAACGGTTGTGGCAGAATGTTTTAATTTCAAATAGCATTTTCTTAATTTTCTTTCATGTTACATGACACTCATATTGGATTTATTGTGATTCATATTGTTTTAATATTACAAAAATTTATTGATTTTGTCAAAATTGTGTTCAAACCACAATTGTTTGATAAAAGTTCACTTGTAATGTTATAAAACTATCCAGCAGGGAATGGATTCTAATTTAAGTAACAATTTTCTTGAGGGATGCTTTGGCACCCCCCTAAATACACCCATGACCATAATGAATACCACCCCACAATAAAAAACAGAATAAATGATGTGACAGTGAATCATTTAAATGAAATGTGACAGTACAGTGCCAGAAGGAAAGCATTCAAAAGTTTGAGGGAGTGGTCAAACATTTAGGCACTTAAGCACTGGTTGTGTGATTTACAGTCTTTGTTGTCACCTAACCCTAGAATTGGGTGCATGGTTTTTGCCAATCAGTGAGCCATTTGCTTGTTACTATATTGTCATATCAGTATCGACTAAAAATGACAAATGGGTCTGATACCCCATTTAGAAAACACAACTTAAATTCATATAGACTGTGGAGAACCAGGTTCACAAATTCAAACACTCCTGTCCATAGAGAATAATTATAATGATTCGAGATGTCCAATCTCCAAGATGTCCTGCCTCAAAGAAACAACAATTAAACAAACATAAAATAACAAATCTTACCTTTAAACTCATCTTCTTCAAATTGAAATAAATTAAATAATTCAGTCAATATATAAACAATATAAATACACACTCAAGTCATATTATTGTGACCACCAGTTAATATGTGGTGTAACTGCTGTGTGCAGTATGGACAGCAGCTAGACAGGCTGGAAGTGATTTAATAAAGTGCTAGAAGGTGGTGTTCACAGCTTACTGCAGTGCATCTGACAGCTGCTGAAGGGTGCATTGTAGAAAATCTGTAGAGGGAACAACCCGATCAAGGTAGTCCCACAGATGCTCAATTGAGTTTAAGTCTGGGAAATTAGGGACCAGGGAAGTACTTTGAAGTCTTCATCTTGCACCTCCAACCACAGTTTTCGCTATGTGACACATCACATTGTCGTGCTGGTAGATCCCATCCACCCCAGGGAAGACAATTAGCATGTATGGGTATATGTGGTTTGCAAGGATGAATTCATAACGAATTCAGTTTATAGTTCCTTTCACAGGTGTGAATGGACCCAGAGAATGCCAGAAAAATATTCCCCAGACCATAACGCTGCCCCCACCTCCTTGTGTTTTTCAGCAATGATTGATAAGTGTTTGTTCGCCGATCTTTCATGCTTTTTTTAAACATCCATCCGTTCGATGAGGCAGAAAGAAAACATAACTCATCAGAGAAGGCAATCTTTTGCCAATCAACGGAGATTCAATTCCAATACTGCTGTGCAAATATAAGCCTTTTCTGCCAATGCACCTTCATTAGTAAAGGTACAGTGACCATCCATCTGCTTTGGAGGCCCATACACAGTAAAGTGCGCTGGTCTGCCATTTGAGACACTTCTGTTAGCCCCCTGGTTCATTTGGCCAGTGAGTTGCTCCACTGTAGCACAACAATGGTCTGTCATGAACCTTTGGAGCCCATGTTCACCTCTTACATCAATGGCATGAGGTGCTCTGCAGTTTTTACATCACTTATTCGCAACAATGCCATTTCTCCATTGACAATATACTTTAACCACAGCAGCACATGAACAGTTCACAAACTGCACTATTTCGGAAATACTGCCACCCTTGATCTGAAACCGATAATCACCCTTTTTCAAAATCTGATAAATTGCACCTTTTAGCCATGGCAGCAGCAAGTAATGTTTTCAGAATGCCTACACAACAACATCTTATATACCTACCAGTGCAGCTCATGACACATGTCTTCTTTCATTACCTATTCCCAGTTGACATCAAAAGTAGGAGGTGCTCACAATAATGTGACTCAACCCTGTAAATTCTTACATTGCAGTTAAATTTCATTTATTGAAATAAGTAATCATTATAGTGTTAAACTCAAATAATATTTTTTTGGAACATCTACTGGACCCAGGCAAAAAGCCAAACAACAAACAACATGATCTTATTTTCAGTGGCAATAAATTTTATATAAAACAGGTATGGTCAGGTTTAAGTGGGTTGGGCACTCGAAAAGAATATTAAATTATAATTAATTAAATTCAATAAATCAACTCTGAAATAAATTAACATCTTAATAAAATTAAATATAGAGGTGATATCTTTCAGTTCCGGGAGCCAGCAAAATGATTGAAGTTAAAACACGGCTCAAGAATTGTCCATGTCAGAGACTGCCAGTCGAGAAAAATAGGAGGGCCATCTTTTCCCCTGAAATTTACATAATTTAAATGAGCTTACCTCCAGCACAGAGGAAAAGGACAATCACCACTGGACAGGCGGAAAAGAAGGAGCGGAGGTTCAGCAGAAGTCCAAGTGACGAAACATCACCTCCTCCAGCAGGGGGCATGCATTACGTAATTATTAGTTACATAATTATTAATTTATTAGTCAGTTCTGCATTACGTAAAGTACAAAAATCAGAGCTATTGAAAAACGTGGGCGAAATTGCTATTGATGCCTAGATTTGAATCATTTAGCATACAAATGTAAATACGCAAATTATGTTTGCAAAATCTGCTCTTAAAAAGGTCATTTAGCTTGAGCTTGTTGTTCCATAAGAACAGAAATGGTAACAATTGTATCTTCTGAAATAAAAGAAATGAATAAAATAATGCTTTCCCGATCTGCAAAGAAATTATTACTAAATGCAAAGATTGAAAATTGGAAATGTTTGTTAGAATTGGGCACAGGTGCAAACGTGTCTTATATGAGTATTCAGGAATTTAACAAACTATGTCCTCATAAAAGCGTTCAGAAAACTGATTTACTTTTATGCAATTTTGATCAATCCGTGATCGTACCAATTGTTCAAGCTACAGTTTCGGTTAAGTATAAGAACTAACTTAATATAGAAGGCATTTATCTAGTTAGGGAAAATGTGACTACCAATGCTCGGAAGAAACTGGTTGCAACATTTTCAGATAGATTTGCCTGAAATCAAATGTGTAAACGGAAATGGTACAAGTACGGAAAAGCTTTGGCTGTATTTATGTCAGGAATTGGATACTTGCAAAATTTTACATGTCGATTAGAAGTTTAAGAAAATTCTCAACCGAAATTTTTTAAACCTAAATCAGTTCCATTCGCATTAAAAGAACGAATTGAACAAGAATTGGACTGGTTGGTTAAAGAAGATTTATTGAACCCATAACACAAAATGACTGGGCTATAGTTCTAGTAGTAAAACCTAATGGGAGAGTAAAAATTTATAGGGACTACAGTATTAAACCCGTATTGAAAATCAACCAATATCCCTTGCCCAAAATTGAAGATATTTTAGCCCAATTAGCGGGAGGAAAACATTTCAGCAAAATTGATTTGTCAGAAGCATATCTTCAAATGAATGTAGATGAACGGGATCACCACTTGCTAACTATAAACACTCATAAGGGGTTATTTAGATATAAAAGAATTAATTATGGCATAGCCTTGGCTCCAGCACTGTTGGCAAAGGAGGGTGAAACAAATTTTGGCTGGGATAGATGGAGTTCATGTATTTTTAGATGACATTAAAATAACTGGAACAAACAAACAAGACCATTTAAACTGTCTAGAGGAAGTACTTAAAAGATTAGAAAGGTATGGTCTTAAAGTAAATAAAGATAAAAGTGAATTTTTCTGAAATTTGATTCAATATTGTGGGCATATAATGATCAGTTTGGAGTTCATAAAACTAAAGAAAAAGTTAACGAAATTTTGAAGGCACCAGAACCAAAAAGTATTTTCGAATTGAAGAGTATTTTGGGTTTATCACTTATTATCTTTCCAACCTTTCGACAGTAGCTGATCTGCTGAATAATCTATTGCAAAAAGGAAAAAAATTCATCTGGAACAAATCATGCAAGGAAGCATATGCTGCAATAAAAAAGAAATTGCATCAGATAGGGTTTTAGCACATTATGATCCCAAATTACCGTTAGTACTACAAACGGATGCATCTCCAGTCAGGGTCGTGGCAATTTTGAGCCATATTATACCAGATGGTACTGAAAGACCAATATTGTTTGCATCAAAGTCTTTAAACAAGACCGAACAAAAGTATTCCCAAATAAAGAGACATTTAGTATTGTATGGGGAGTAAAAAATGTTATCTATATTTATTTGATTGATATTTTCATCTTGTTACAGACCACAAACCATTTCCTTCAATTTTAGCTTACCAGTTATATCAGCAACCAGGATGGTGTATTATTCTTACAGGCTTTTAAATACACCATACAGTATCAAAATACAAAGAATCACGGTAATGTAAATGCTTTACCTTGATTACCTCTACTGATCGTGAAAAATGATTTCACAGAAGCCGACTCTTTTAACATAAATCAAATTGAAGTATTTCCTATAACTGCAAAAGCCACTAAATCTGACCCCCATCTTGTACAATTGCTTACAAACTGGAAGCAATTTACCCCTTCTTTGGAAGGGTAAAGAAACTGAATTTTCATTACAACAGGGTTGTATCATACGTTCAAATCGAATTTACATTCCACAAAAATATAGGAGGAAAGTATTTGAAGAATTACATACAAGCCATCCAGGTATTGTAAAAATGAAACAAATAGCTAGAAGTTATTGTTATTGGCAGGGGATAGATATAGATATTCAAAACTACATAATGAATTGCACAGCATGCATGAAAAATAGAAAAGAACTGCTAAAATTGAATCAACTGACCCCCATCTTGTACAATTGCTTACAAACTGGAAGCAATTTACCCCTTCTTTGGAAGGGTAAAGAAACTGAATTTTCATTACAACAGGGTTGTATCATACGTTCAAATCGAATTTACATTCCACAAAAATATAGGAGGAAAGTATTTGAAGAATTACATACAAGCCATCCAGGTATTGTAAAAATGAAACAAATAGCTAGAAGTTATTGTTATTGGCAGGGGATAGATATAGATATTCAAAACTACATAATGAATTGCACAGCATGCATGAAAAATAGAAAAGAACTGCTAAAATTGAATCAACACCCATGGAAATGACCAAATGGGCCCTAGCAAAGAGTCCACATAGATCATGCAGTACTATTTTTAGGAAAAAATGTTTCTTGTAATTTCCTATCCTTATTCGAAATGGATTGATCTCATGAAAAATATTACTTCTAGTGTAACAAGAATTACGAATACTTTTTGCCAGATATGGTATTTCTTATTCACTAGTCAGTGATAATGGAGCTAGTTTCATGAGTTATGACTTTTGTCAATTTATAAAAATGAATAATATTAAACATATTGCATCTGCCCCTTACCATCCAGCAACCAATGGTCAGGCTGAAATTGTAGTGCAATTTAAAGAATCCTTAAAATCTAGCCATGGTGATTTAAACATTAAATTACAAAGATTTCTGTTACACTATTGAATTACACCTTATTCGGTAACAAATGAGTCTCCTAGCATGTTATTTTTAAAAAGGTGCATTAGAACTAGGTTGGACATATGAAAACCTAACTTAAGAGATCATGTACGGCAAAAGCAAAGTGTATCGGTTAAAAGGAACCTAATTATCGCAAATTTAAAGAGGGAGACAAAGTGGACAAAAGCTATTCCGGAGCGGAAAAATGTAAATTGGGAACATTGATTAATAAAAATGGTTTATTATCTTACAGTGTTCAAGTAGGGAACGAGATCTGGAGAGGCATGTTGACTAATTACGTAAAGTGGGATTGTATTCAGTGAAGAGATGGAACCTATGGAGATACCTGATCTGGATTCTACAATGGAAGATATTTCTGAAAATCTCAAAGCCCCTGCAGCCCATGACAGAGTTGGACGAGACTTCTAAGAAGCTTCAAGTCCCTACTTCGCCAACTGTACTAAAGCTCGTCAAGACTCCTGATCCCGAATCTGAAACCATAATTCCAAGTCCAGGAGTTTCAGTCGAACCAAAGCAATCCATTGCACCAGCGATACCAGAAGTGCCATTATGACGATCCGTCAGAATCCGGAAACCTCCTGATAGATTGCACTATTACCGGTAACCCCTAAGGACTATAATCAAGGACGGAGGAGTGTGGCATATGCAAAACTATTATGTCACTGAAATGACCATCAAATACACAGCAATATTAGCAGTTGAAGACAAAAAAAAAACAGTTTTTACATATACACTTCACTCAACGTAATGTTAATCGAATGAATTAATGAACTGAAACTTGAATAGAATTTCACAATGTAAAAAACTTTGAAGCAAACAGAATTATTACTTTCGAGTGCTCAATCAAAAATATTAATTTTAGTTTAAAATTTTAAATGTAGAACTTCATACAAGTAATATAAATATATAAATATTCACACATGGGGGGAGGTAGACAAAACATTACATAATTTTAACACATTTGTTATGCTGGGATAAATCCAATCATAACACTATGTGCTGCTTTGCTCTGCTTAAAACTTCTATTAACATTTCATAACAATTTTCTTACCTCTTCATCACCTTTAGTAATAATTACCTACATTTTTATACTGATGTAGTGCTTATTTTTGTTTATGTCCAATCAGTGATAAATGATAGCTGTTTATGTTTTTCTCAAGTAATATTTATAAAGGGATCCATTGCTAGGCATGACAAGAAAAAGAGTTCCGTAGGACAAGAAGTTTGAGAATCATTGCTCTACTACATTAAATGCACCTTAAAAATGCATAATTAATGTGACTTTATCTTTTCATACATCTTTGTTGTGATACTAGAATTGGATGCTATGTATGGGTCCCCATTGACTTCTTTGCTCAGGACCTCCGAAAATCATAATCATGACCTGCTACAAGGGCATTCCTTATATTGAAGAAATGTATGCATTCAGTTTAATTTGCAATTTCACTATTTATTGTTGTTGATTTTGACTTTCGATTGAAATTCAAAATTAAAATTATTTTATATAAAAGCTTGTACAATATTACACATAATGCTATATAACAAGAAATCAACATAGCCCGCATGGATCTAAGCTAAATTTGGCTTTCAAATTTATCATTACACTTTAAATTATGAATTTTTTGCTAACACAAATGCAATAATGTCTTATCACTCGTTACACAAATGCCAAAAGTCCAAGCTTTGCATTGCACTGCAATTCTAAAATTTTTGTTCTAAGTATTTTCCATTGATTGGCAATTGATGGATGGTCCCCCAAAAGTTTCATAATGATGTAGTTTTAAATATAGGCTTGTATTTCAAGAAGTACTAAAAGGAACGAACTAAAATTTTGCACACCAAGGTTTGCTACAGTATTGAATCGATTATTGTCAAAATTTACAAATGTTTCTATTCATATTTTTTTCAAATATGATTTTGATAATTAATATTAAATATGTGTTTGAAGATTAAAAATGGTACATACATTTTGTTTGGTCTATTTAGTATCACAATATAAAATAGGAATTATTTTGATAGGTTAATTAGAAAATATAAAAGAAAAACTGCAGCATCAATTTAACATTAAGAGTTTAAAATTTCAAACCGTCAAAACTCCCCAACAGCTTGAGTTAAATATATAAATTTTATATACATTCAGAGTGTTCTGAACTGGAGAATAGAAATTTGTTATCTAAAGTGTGTGTTGCCCTTTGAAAAATCAAGTTGGTATAAATTCTAGTAGACAACTCCTTATGCAAATTAGTTGCTTCATTTATGAACAGCAGCCATTATTACAAGTCTGATAATACTTGTAATAATGGCTGCTGAACTGTATGACCTGAGATATGTTGAAATAATGTGCGGTGCTCAAATATTTTTTCGAGGGGGGGGGGGGGTAAACTGTACATGACCACAGAAGTACAAATGTTACATAAGCTTTATTGCTATTTATTACTGAAAATCATTTATTATTAATTATTGAAAATTATTATTTAAGTCTTACATTTCATTTACATAATAAAGTCTGTTTTTGTTCAATTTGGTAATTGAATAGATATCAAGAATATGAAATAAGATCTATGTAAAACTGATTAATTTTTGTTTCACGAGATTTTGAAACCAATTTTTTAAAATCATGAATAATAAAAAAAATACAAATATAAAATAATATAAAAAAGAAAAGAAAAACCAAAAAAATCGTGAGTAAAATTGTAAAAATATCCCACTTATTAATTTAATCTACGATGATTTAAACGTATGATCTTCTACTAACCAGATAGTAGAAAGTTATAATTTTAAGTAGGAAAAGTATGTGAGTTTATTGTGTCTTTTACTGTTAAAGTGGTCATATACAAAATAACTTTTATTGCTACACTTATATTTAAAAAAGAAATATTTGTGAGGATTCCGTTACATTATCTTGTATTTATTAGAAGGAAATTTTCATATTTTTAAAATTTTGTGGATTAAACTCAGAGTAAAATCAAGTGTACATTGTTTTGTTCAAATATTTTTTACCAGGGTGTCCCAGAAAGTCCTTTAACATCTAATAATTTATTTAGTAGGGGAACTATAGTTATGCTTAATATGGGGTATTTGCTGACAAATTGACATGACTCGCAATTCAATTTGTCTACAACCCTTAAATTTTCAAGGGAAGAAGTGCTGAAACTTTGAACTAATATATCTCACAGGGGAACCTCAACTTTTGTTCCGGCTAGTTTCAGCTGGAATTGGGTGGAAACGGTAGGTACTAGTGAGAAACTAATGTCCCTGAAATATCTCTTGAATTGAGCATGGAGATCCATAGGAAAAAAAAAATCCCTTTGACATTTTGCTTCTGTCACACCCTTATAGAAAATCCAAATTATGCATTAACATTCTATTTTTAAGATGTTCTTGGTGCAAAACTCCCCCTATGTTTCACAGATTTCTACGAAAAGTATCATTATTGCGAAAAATATGTTGAATTTTCAGGACCACATTTTACATTAAGCAGAAATCTATCTGACTCAGATATTAGTTTATGCAGATTTATTTCATTGGACATACAGTAAAAGAATCCCTTGGACAAAAATACTTTATCACTGAATTGGGGCACTTAAATGTATCTCCAAGACAATTCATTTAAATACAGAATTTTGCAACTACAAACATGGCATTGAAACTTTTTATAACTTAAGTTTAAAAAGATGGTCTAAGCTTGATGCTAGTTGCATAGTATAACTGAGGTATGACTCATCACAACGGTTTGCAAAATTCTGAAATATAAGTTTTTTCATTGCAAGTGTTGTAATGGGTATTTGGTGCCGATAAGTGGACAACAAAAGTGGACCACTGATGCTAGTTGCTACACTGGGAGCATGATTCTTATATAGATGATAATTGTGAATTTTAGATGAATATCATTAAAATACAAAAGTAAAGGAAAATTCTTTGTACAAGAAGTGCATTTTGTCAAAGGAAAATGTGATGACTTAAATGACTATACACAGTGGAAACTGCAAATATTTTTCATGGCCAAAGTAAATGCAATATACCCAGTTCATCAAAACTAAATAGTCAGTGGAATGAATCTAGAGTCTATATGGTTTGCAACTTTGACTACATTGCTAATCTGAACCAAATTAGAGAAAACCAACCATTTTGAATAAAATAGTAACTTATGTCTGTATATACTTTTGTTTGATGTGTGAATCAAGATAGATGAAGTAATTATACAATAGTCACATGAACAACATTTGAAAGGTCTTTCTCTATTGTGGATTCTGATAAAAAAAGTCAAGTTTTCTTTACATTGAAAAGCTGCTGTATTAAAAGCAAAACACACAAGAGCCTGTATATATATTCATATGCAACTGAAGATGGACATTTCAGGAAATATTTTCACCACAGTATAAACAGGTATCCATCTGATGTTTCAAAATGCTTAGATATGATTCGTAAGATCAGGTATAGTCACACTTTTTCTATATATGATGGTGTTTACTTTTGGATTAGATGTTAAACATTCCATTTTGTTTTCATTAACAATCTTTCTATTCCACATATCTGCAAAGATAAGTTTTATAAATTATATATAGTAGGTATTCAATTGAAATATTTGACATTAATTTGAAATATACACATATCTTTAGTGCAATAACTTTATTTCTATTAAAGAACATGATCAATATAAATATTATTTCTAGTTACAGAACCTGCCAATAGAGGATGTTCCTAAAGTTAGAAATATAGCCCTACTGTAGATTATAGCTTCTATGGACTGATTTTGTGCTTAAACACTTATAGCTGATATCTGTAGAGGAAGCAGAAAACTTTGTCTCACAAATTTGGGAACTTTTATGGGAAATGAGAAGTTTAGTCCTACCATGTAGCCAGCTTCAAATTTCTAAAATTGAACTTAGGCCACACGAGGCTGTAATGACCAAGTTCATAATAATAAAATCCCAAAATTAAGAATAAACTTTGACATTGGAGCTCGAGCTCAACTTTGAAGAAAATTGATGCCAGCTTCATCGCAAGACTGAATATGTTGGTTCTTATAGTGGTTTGCAAAATTATAGCACATAGAATATTTTCTTATTGCAATCAGGGCCGCTCATACAGATTATGTGTCTCTCTAAAACATTTATCAAACCACCCCCCTCCCTCCATATTTGACCACTCTGTAAAATTCCCATGTCTCCTTCAGCCTCAAAATTAAAATATTAGGATCTGGACCACCTCTGGTGCCCAGGTTCCCCTACTCAAGTGGTGTTTGTTCCTACTTATGGATAGCCATTCTGCCATTGCAGATGAAAATTGTAGCAAATAAAATATTTTCTTGCTGTTATTATAAACTATTCCTTGCTGAGCACAAAACCAGTCCATGGATGCTGCTATTTGCAATAGGAGAATATCCCTTAAAATGTTTCTAATTGTACCTTGTAGCTAGTTGCATGACAACTTTGACTTAAAAATTATAATTTTTCAAAATATAGTTCACTAACTGCCTAGTTAATGAGGAATTTGGTTTACTGAATAACTGGTCAATTATGTTTAATCACTATACCAAAACCAATCAGTGAATGTCCTTTCAAAATAATCGGTATAAGCAAAGGGGAAAATATAGTCTTTATAAAATCCAAAATATGATTTACCTTACACACTGAACTCAGGAACTGCCATTGATTTCTGGCCTTTTTGTCATCTGTCCTTTATTCCTCAATTCTCATCCTGAGTAAATAGCTAGTTGTTTGTATATAAAACAGTCTACTCCCTCTGTTGTTTTCACTTACTAGACACAATAACTTATTGCTACTAATGGAAGGAAAAAAAAAACGTATATGGCAGTCATCATTACAGAAACACAATTTAAGAGATATTTTTTCATATAAAATGCTCATAATTTTTAAAAAAACTATCATTTTTAATTTTGGGGGAAAAAAAACAACTCATGACCTATATGTTTGTTTTTATATCTCAATAACTTCTACAGACTAAACATTAAATAAAATTCCACAGAACATAAATATATCAACAGACTTTAACTGTAAGATGACTTATTTGTAATAAGACTTACAAATAATTAATTGCAAGAACAAAGCAGAATGTCTCAGCTGGAAATCAAATTACTAAGATGATTTTTTCCCTTCTCTATTTGAAGTGAACCCTAGATTTTTGCTCATAATTTCAGATCAAAGTGCAACTTTTAATCTGTGCCAAGTCCTCATAGCACCAAGTACTGGAAAAATTCCAATTCCAGTATCATTCAAACTTTAGTCATCCATTTGTATCTAACTAGCAGACTTTAGGTTGCTCATGCACCATTGTCAAGAACTTTTGTCTCAGTAGGGGACCAAATCATTGATCTCCAGCAGGCCAGATGATGTTCTATCATTGAGCTGCGGCAATTTTCTCTTGTATTTGAAGTTGACCCTACAATCTGAATTAAATTCAAGTAAATTTTTACTTTCTGAATACAACTCTCAAAATTGCTTTTGAGAAAATACTAGTAACAAAAAATTCTAACAAAAAAGAAGTAGTCCCTGTTTACATGATGACTTTTTAGGCCATAAAGCTTCAAATCTTCTTTCCTCAAACTGTATAACCGATTTTTTTTTCAAAATATTTTTTTTTTAGCTAGTTTATTTTTTTTTTTGTATTTAAAAGCCATAACGGGTTTAAAGAAACTAATTCAGTTTAATTATAAATGCACATTTGAATGTGTGCGTGTGTCAGTTTATAACTCTACAGGGTGTCCCAGAAAGATTGAAACCCGCTTTAATTCTTTACCTGTTGGAAATAAGTGGGCAATGTAAATTACAAAAATGCTGAAAGTAAGGTAGGAGATAAGACTATGTTACTGAAATAGTACTCCCATTAATTTTCCAAAAAGTTACACTTTTTAAATTTTTATACGACCCTTTTAGACAAATTTGGTCAATCAGAAAATTTTTATTTTTAATGCAACAAGATCATTAAAAAAACCCGCATATCTGTATTTTTAAAACTGAGCGAGTTATATTTAATTGAAAATTGAACATTGTGAATGGGGACCATATATCAAATTAGAAATGTAAATTTGTGACATATCACAAAAAAGATAAAACTGGATGATAATAGGATACCCAAACACCTTACACCTTTCTGGTAGGTCGGACGGTCTGGGTCTCAACAACAACATAGGATACCCAATCGTGTAGTGAGTACCACTGCTTTATATGATCTGTCTGTATAATGCTTCATTTAGATACATTTGTGATAAAAATTTTGACACATATTAAAGTATTTTTGACCTAAACAATTTCCATCATCAATTTGTTTATGATCCCTATTTTCACTGATGAAACAGCCTTTCACATGGTATGGAAAAGTGGCATAAGTCAGATTTTTTCCTTTATCATAATTCAGTTGATTTTAAAGATACAGATATGTGGGGTTTTTTAATGATCTTGTTGTATTAAAAATAAAAAATTTCTGATTGACCAAATTTGTCTAACGGGGTCGTATAAAAATTTAAAAAATGTAACTTTTTGAAAATTAATGGAAGGACTATTTCATTAACACAGTCTTATTTCCTACCTTATTTTTAACATTTTTGCAATTTACATTGGCCACTTATCTCCAACAGGTAAAGAATTAAAGCGTGTTTCAATCTTTTTGGGACACCTTGTATATTCCAATTCTTTAATTTGTATGATTTCATACTGCCATTGTCATGTTACTGTCATTTTATAAAACATACAGTTTCTTTAAAGCAGAATATAGTAGTCCTCAGAGTTTATGTAATCAAGATTCAATATTTCATTAAATTAATTCTGGAAAAAAAGAAAAAAAAAAGATCCACTAGTTAAATTATTAATGTTTTAAAATACTTGTACCAAATCAAACAGAGAAGTGTTTCCAAAAGTGGAGTATGCAAGAGTACAGAGATATTACAAATATTATAGATCTCGCCCCCCCCCCCCCCCCCCCCCAATAAAAACATTTTTTAAATATATTAGATACTAGCTGTTAAGTTTATGACAAAATGGAATATATACCAGTTATAGTCTCTACTGTTTTATATTGGAATTCAGCTTCAGCTCTTGCCACCACACACTAAACTGCTTTGACAAGTATTTGCATTAATTTTATTAATTTATGAAGCTATCTGTTTAAAAACGCCTAGTTTGCATGTTGAAATATTCTAAAAGTAGATTTTTATATCAATAATTTTTTTACTTAGAACAGAAAAGGTTAAATTTGTTGAGCTATTTTTGAGTTATAAGTGGTCATCATAGACAAAAAAAGGTTGCTCAATTCCCACTGTTCCTCTGGTAGGTATAGAAGATAAGAAGTATATAGTGAGAATAGTATACAGGGTGTCCCAAAAAGATTTGAAACATGCTTTAATTCTTTACCTGTTGGAGATAAGTGGGCAATGTAAATTGCAAAAATGTTGAAAGTAAGGTAGGAAATAAGACTACATTAATGAAATAGTCCTCCCATTAATTTTAAAAAAGTTACACTTTCTAAATTTTTATACGACCCCCTTAGACACATTTGGTCAATCAGAAAATTTTTATTTTTAATGCAACAAGATCATTAAGAAAACTCGCATATTTGTATCTTTAAAACTGAGCGAGTTATATTTAATTGAATATTGTGAATGGGGATCATATATCAAATTAGAAATGTAAATTTGTGACATATCACAAAAAAGATAAAACTGAATGATAATACATACGAGACATTTTTGCGAATTCCGCGTAGGCTCATGATGCAATCACGGGTTCTTAAGTACTTTTTAATAACTAAGTACTTTTTCAATTATTAAGTACTTTTTTTTATCTAAATAATTTCCATCATCAATTTGTTTATGATTCCCATTTTCACTGATGAAACAGCCTTTCACATGGTACTGAAAAGTGGCATAAGTCAGATTCTTTCCTTTATCATAATTCAGTTGATGTTAAAGATACAGATATGCAGTTTTTTTAATGACCTTGTTGCATTAAAAATAAAAAAATTCTGATTGACCAAAGTTGTCTAAGGGGGTTGTATAACAATTAAAAAAACTTTTTTTAAGTTAATGGGAGGACTATTTTATTAACGTAATCTTATTTCCTACCTTACTTTCAACATTTTTGCAATTTACATTGCCCACTTATCTTCAACAGGTAAATAATTAAAATGCGTTTCAATCTTTTTGGGACACCCTGTATAGTGAGAATAGTCCCTGCACTCAGGCTCATTGCTTGAAAAATATTTCATCAAAATTGTAATTAGGAAATATCTTGCTTAGAAACATGGGCATCCATAGGAGAGGGAAAGATGGGGCACTTGCCCACCCCTGGATGCTCAAGGCCATAAAGGTGGGCCTCAATATAGTTGATGTTGTACATCTTATCCTTGAGTATGTGCTAGTGACATCAGTGTTTAGCCCCCTCCTCGTTAAAGCTCTATGGACACCCATGATTGGAAGTGTCTTTTAAAATTTTTAATTTTATATAAGTTACAAAATCTTAAAATTTAGCCATAAACCTGCTTTCTAGAGGAAGCAGAAGGTTGTAAAGTAAACAACTAGTTTTTGCCTTGGACTTGAGTAGCTTATGTTAATTGGACCCACATTACTGCATGCTTTTTTTTTTTTTTTCTTAGCATTGAAAAACAATTTTGATATTAAACATTGAAGTATATCAAACTATTGAAAATTAATTAAAAGTAATTTCTTCAAAACTGCATTAACTACATAATTTCTACTTGCATATCAATTCAAGTAAAATCCAATTATAATGCTAAACAAAGGTAAAAATTAATTTTATTCTATAAATATTTTTAAACAAAGTGGTTAACATTCTGAATACTAAAGAATACAGTATAAGTAACTTAATTTAATAAAGAAATGAAGGGGGGATTTTATTAAATAAGAGCCAGATGAGGCAGCTTTAAAAGTTATAAAGGAACAAAGAATCGTAAGGTATGTTCTGGTTTTAAGCTTAAAATGTTACTTTTTAAGATTTTGATGAAATTTAAAGTATGACAGGACATATTTTTATTTGCTACATTTACTTTTTGATCATAATTTTAATTAACCTATAAATTCATGGGATAAACAGGTAGTAATTTAATAATGTTCATCAAACACTTATAAAAAGTTACAGTAATTAATCTAAATTGAGAAAGTTGTATTGATGATGATTGAATACCAGGTAGCAGGCATTTAAAGAAGAGAGTACTGAAAACATTTTCATATTATTTGCACTTCATTCCATTACCTTGCAAGCACAGCTCGTAAACAAATCATCAAGTTACAATTCAACATCTCCCCCAAAAAATTGAATTTATGCAGATAAAAACCATTTTAGATATATCACAAAAGTTAAAAGGAAACACCTTTGAGGAGGAATTTATAACTCCAAGAAGAGAGAGAAACTTTTTAATAAAACTGACAGAAATTGGGAAATAAAATAAAACAATATCACATATGTTTTATTTTATTAAGTAAAAGTGTACGGTAAAAGTGATAAATCGGGTGATTATGCATAATCACCGATCATCTTCCTAAGTTTGATAAATTTGTTCCATATATTGCAAATTAATTACATTTACCAGTAATTATGCATACTCACCAGTTCGTAGTAGTAAATATGATAAATCGCACATAATTAATCAAATTTATCGGAGATTATGCATAATCGCCAGTCTAGGATGATAGATTTGATAAATAATGAATCCTCGTCAAGTAATCTTTATTTTAACGAAATTTATTTAATTTTTTCTCTGGTAGACAGCTGTTTGTTTTATTTTTTTTTGTAATTTTTTATTTTATTTTTTATTACTTTATTTATTTTTATATAATTTATTATTTATTTTTTATTATTAATTAATTATAATAATTATACTTATATAATTATTATAATTATATAATTTTTATTATATTTATATTATTATAATTTTATATTATAATTATAATTATTATTATTATTATAATTTTATTATTATATAATATTATATATTATATAATAATAATATATATAATAATATATATAATATATAATATAATATAATATATTTATATTATATTATATTAATATTATATTATTATATTATATTATTTTTATATTATATTATATTATATTATTATCATATATTTTATTATATTTATTTTATTTTATTATATTATTATTATATTATATTATATATATTATATTATATAATAATATAATATATATTATATATAATAATAATATATTATATATATTATATTATATTATTATTATATTTATTATATATTATTATAATATATAATATATATTAATAATAATTAATAATAATAAATTATATAAATAATTTATTATTTATATAATTTAATGTTTTATTACTTTGTTAGTAAAGTACTCATATTGGGATTGTTTTGTTATTACTTTTCTTTTAACAAGAGAATGTATAAAGGTATGAATTATTTCTTTATGATTATTTTTTATTAAATATAAATATCTATCTAAGAATAATAAAGAATATAGTAAAACGTAATTAATAAGGTATAAGTGCAAGTAGTAGTGTAGTTAAGGGGAGTTGTGAGTTTTTTTTCCCCATTCACCATATTTCGAAGGGGTGGTAAAATTAATAGTTAAATTAATATAATTAATATGCTTATTCTGTCAAGATAGTTTAAATTCTTGAATGTTTATTTAAATGCATATTAAAAATATACTAAATTATACACTCTATTGCAAAAAATATATGCACCCATAAAAATTGAGTTTGAGTCGCGAAACTTGGATGGAAATATCGGTTAAAGAGTTATGCAAATGATCAAACTGTTAGCACCAATGATATTATAAGACTCATACAATGCATATAAGAACACAGCGCCATGCAGCATTTAAAATGACCAGTGTTCTCACTTATGGGTAATTGGAACTGGATATTCTGCTTTGATACTGCAAGTTGTGTACAAAGTTGTGTACTTTGAGATGTACTTGATGGCACTATGAGAATTTGTCACATTTAGAGAGAGAGTTCGCATTATAGGCCTAAGGGAAGCTGGTTGATCCGACAGACGTATGTATCAGTTGCCATCTTGGTCGGAGCGATATGTTAGTTGCTCAGTGTTGGCAACAATGGATCAGAGAAGGTGCATATAATTGTCGTAGAGTCTCAGAATGCCGCAAACAGACAATTACTAGAATGGATCGTGCAGTCAGGAGAGGAGCCACCAATGGCATTGTTATCAGTAATTCGAAGACATTTGCCATTCTCCATGTGTCCTGTATCAAATGATACGATTCGGAGATAACTGGTAGAATTTGAGATTAGGTGTTGACGTCCATTAAGACGTCTACAACTGAAACTCAACATAGGCACAGCCATTTAGATTGATGCTCAGCTCGGTCAGCCTGGACAGTGTCCGATTGGAGGCATGCTGTTTTTAGCGAGGAATCCCATTTCTCTCCTAGTGTTTATAACCACTGTATATGAGTGTGGAGGAGGACTAACCAGCATCCCATTCTGACATTTGTTATCCAGCGGTACACAGCCATCACATGTGGTAGAACAGTCTGGGGAGCCATACCGTGAGACAGATGATCTTTTATAGTTATGCTGCAAGCCAATCTGATGGTTTGCTTATATGTCGATGATATTCTGCAGCCAATTGTACTGCTTATTCTGTCAAGCCACCCAGGTTCCATTTCCCAACAAGACAACGCTTGACCATATACTTCACGACTTTCTCAATAATGTCTTCGAGGATTTAATGTCCTCCCATAGCCATCCAGATCCCCAGACCTATCACCAATAGAACATGACTGAAGCATGCTGGGATGTCAATTGAAGCCTTGTCAGAATACCATTGAATTAGCTGACCAGTTGCAACATTTGTGGCAAAATCTTTCACAGAGGAACATAATCAACTTTATATACTTTATACTGAATATCGGCTTGTTGAAATTCTAGGGCCGGATTTACCACTCACTAAAATATCATCTTCTTGTTGACACTATTTCTTAATAAAAAAAATTTTTTGCTCCCAAATTCTAATCATCTGCATATCTTTTCAAACGATACATACATGCTGAGTTTAGGGACTATGTAGCTCAATTTCTTATAGGTGCATATATTTTTTTGTAACAGAGTGTATTTTACTCACAAGAGAAAATGGCATTTCTATAACCGACTTTGAGCGTCAACATTTCTAGCTACGCCACTGATTGTAAGTTGGCTAAACCTTGCCAACTTGAAATTAATTAAAAATCCAAATCTATTTGGCATTTTTATATAAGATCAAAGTTTTAGGCAAAGTTGTAGTGGTTCACAATTAGAAATTGGGCTGAAGACATCAGCCCTTCCTAATGATGCTGTAACAGATATTCACACCAACGAGGAGCTACAAGAAATAATTGACATTTTTGTAGCGTAACTACATCATTGGTTCAAAACTATATCAAAATCAATTAGAAGGATCCAATGAAAATATTTCAGAAAAAGTATTGAAAATGAACAGCCATCACTCAAACAACTCGATGTAATCCTGATTCGCCAACCAAATTACAGTCTAGTAAGGAAGTGATCAGTCTTTCTACAATCAAGAACAGATAGGAATAAGTTGAGAAGCAAGTGAAAGCAAAGGCAGTTTTAGATGCTGAAGCAAAGAAAATATCAGAGCTAAAGTTTGCTGTAGACAAAGTAGGAGATACAGTGAAGCTAAGGATACCAGATGTGGATAGGTCACAATGCGATTCGTGGAATATATTGGCAATAATATTAGTTACAAAAATGAGTACTATCACTTGGGAACAAAGCAGGGACATCTATCATAATTGTTTACCGGAAACCAGTTTGTGCTATGTGACAAAAAATTTCTTACAGTACAAAATGAACCCAATATCACTCGTCTCCATAGGCGCCGACTGCGGGGGGCACAAGGGCACGAGCCCCCGCTGAACTTTTTCAGACGGGGGTTTTGCCCCCTCTGGGAAATTTCAAGATTTTTTCTAATTTCATATTTTACTAAATACCAGAAAATGAAATTTTTTAAACATAAAAATAATTGAAAGAAAATCTTATCAACATAAATGTCACATTTCAGTTCAATTTTCTTCTCTACTTCCTTACCATAGAGCCGTAAACTATATCACACACACACACAAACCAAGCTCCTCTTTTCTCCCAGGAGACATGTTTTTACTAATGATAAAAACATCTGGTTACCATAACTTTTACGACTGACCACCTAATTCAAAGAGAAACAGAATATTTACAGTCATGGGATTGTCATTTCCAAAAAATAGTTGTCTCCCTCCAGTAACAACTATAAATGATAACCACGAAGTAAAGATGACTTATTTGGTCTACCTAAAGAGATCTTATCTGTAATTACTCTTTGATTCTATATACCAGTACAGTGCCGTCTTTACAGGTGGCATCCATTCCGTTTGAAGCTGCAAACCCCGCGGGTAATTTTATTCTTGGTGAGCGCCGGACGTTTAGCAGCCAACAGCCCAAAGTCATTTGAAACCAACCAGAAAGCTAGAACTATAAATTATGAGTAAATGGAAAATATCGGACTCTTAGATAAAATGGTTGCTTTTTGTAGCAGGACTTGGCATATGTTCAACTGGTGTGATCTCAAATGAGTGATGTTTGTGATTGTGGTATTGAAGGCAGTGTGATGCTTTGGTTCTTTTAATAAAGGTTTCATTTTGGTCTATGATGAAAAAAGAAAGCCTTTCATTTACACGTTTATGTTTTCTTAATAAAACTTATTTTTACATATCTTGTTCACATGATGGGATGGGCATCCAGATTCATATAAGTTTATATGTAACGAAATCTTAAAGTTTCGTTACATACATACCATAACTACTGTTTTTGATTTTATTGCTTTGAAACTTTATAATTTTTACTCCCAGTGGGTGTGGTGCAGGCCTGGATACTAGCTCCGAGATTGGCCCAAGAAAAACAGGGCATGATCGCTCCTTTAGGCCCATCATTCGCATTATGGAAAAAATTAAATGCAAAGGCCCCGGCCCATCGGGAAATCTCTATAGATATCCCACCGACCATATCTGGGTCTGGTGTGGGTAATCAACAATATGTTGAAAAGTATAATGTGACGGATTCTTGCTAGGGGGACTACAAACGTTACCTCTATCGGTGGCAACGCTACAAGCACTAGTAGCCCCCCCCCCCCCCTTCACTTTCAACACTTAATTGCTCCTCGAAGGGAGAAAATGCAATCAGTCATCTGGTACGTCAAAAAGGGAGTGAGTTCAGGAGTCAAAAAGCTCATGTTTTATAAATGGTAAATTAGAGTGGGGTATGCCTAAAAAGATTAAAAATATTTATCGTACAATAAATAAAACTGCTGATTTCGTTCTTTTGACCCAGGCCGTCCGACCTACCCGAAGGTGTAAGATATCTGTTTAAACCGCTTAAACTGGAACCCAGTGAGGGCGACATCCACAGGGACCGACCCTCTTTCCTTTACTGCCAACCGTTCGAAAGGACTTTCAAACCCATAAATTTAACGTGTTCGTACACGGGGACAGTTTAGACAATACCGGAAATTGAACTCGGGTCCTCTGAGTACAATCCCCGTGACTTAATCTATTATCTCACTCTAAAACTCCTGCTTGTAAGACAATAACTTACAAAACTTCCTCGAGGAAAGCATATATATGCCAGTTAGGTGACTACAGTTACTTAGATGGCATTATTAGTCCCCTTTTTCAGACCAAAATAACAGTATGCGCGCTTAACAACCACTACTGTCATTCGTTGGGCAGCTCGTTCTTGGCGGTTATTAAGAGCACATATTTTGGCCTCAAGTAGGGCTCATAATGCCCTAGCAACAATTGTAGTCATCTAACAGACATTTGCTTGCTTTTTTCAAGAAGGTTTGTAAGTTGTTATAGCTTTATCGACTTTGTAAATCTGTTGTATAACTTTATCGGATTGTGCCCCCCTGAGATTTTGAAAACTCGGCGCCTATGCTCGTCTCTTAGGGAGTGCACATGAAAAACATTGATTCCAACAGGTCAGGGATACCAAAGGTGCTTATACGAAGGAAAATGCTCATGTAATCGAACCAAATATAAATACATGAAAATTAAAAAAATATGCAACTCAAAATGTCATGATAGTTTGTCATGTTTGAATAAGCAGTAAGAATTATTAGTGAATTATTAGAGATTTTTAAGTATTATATTTTTGCACACATAATTCTAATATTAAGCCGAGACAGATTTTCCATGGTTTCCTTATATTTATTAAATAGTTCAAATTTTAATAAAACAAAAAATATATTTTTGATTCATTATATTAAAATTTGTTTAAATCCACAAGTTACTTTATTAAAACCACAAAATGTGGGAAATTTCATGATATTTATAATATTTATGAACTACATTTTGGACATTATGTAAAAGTCACTTTAAAGTAATATATTCAGCAGTATTTATCAAACTTACCAAATTCATTTGGGAACTATACATAATCACCGGTAAAAGTGATAAATTTTGGCATATTTATCAAATTTATCAACTTCATTTGGGAATTATGCATAATCTCCGGTAAAAGTGAGAAATTGAGTGAAATTTATCAAACTTACTAAGATAACTGGTGATTATTCATAATTAATGATTAATCACTTTTACCGCAACATATATAAGCATAAATAACATAATAACACAGCATACAGCTGTTTAAAGGATATGATGGATCCCCTTCGTCAATGCAAGAAAACCAACAAACCCGAAGTCCAAAAGAGGAATGTGTGCAAATGAAAGTCGAGTGTTGTACGGAACAGAGCACCAGGCGCGAAGCGCCTTTAATCTCCAATTTCAATATGTGGTTCTTATCGTCAAACTGTGACATTAATTCAGTGACCCTAATGGGAGGTTCGAGGTTTTTTATTTACTACTTTTTTTATTATTTATCCTAGCTCCTATTGTGGCAGTTTGTTGCACATTTAGAGTTTAAGCAGTTTGGGGGGTTGATGCAGATCTGAGGGTTACCTAGCATTTTAACAGCTTAGAGTTTTGAACACTAGTCGCGAGTTTAATTTGATATCAGATGTTTGAGGTGGGATCTTTTAATTCCGATTATCGATGTTTAGAACAGCGCGGAGTCTCTTACGAGATTTGGCCTTGCGATGATCATAGTCATGCAGATTAAATAACAGTTCATTTGGAGCGGATGGCAAATTTTTGTAGAATTTAAGCGCTAGCTTTTTAATTTGGGCTCTAACAGTCTTTATTTTGAAGTCATTCCTAATTACCGAGTTCCTTAAATACCTGGGAGCTTTCCTGATAATCCGTAGGATTTTGTTTTGTTTTGTCTCTAGGAGGTCTATCGTAGTTTTACAGGCATATCCCCATACGGGTGCTGCATACAGCATTCCCGGGCGGATGACCGATTTATAAATTAGCAGTTTGTTTTCATGACTGAGATTTCCGTTTCCTATCATTGGATATAAGGCTCCTGTAGTTATATACGCTTTTTTGATTAAGTTCGTTACGTGCTGTTTCCAGGTTAGGTTGGAATCTATCGTTACACCTAGGTATTTAGAAGTTTTTTCCGCGCGTAAGGCATGATTGTTTATATACAGTGGCGGCGGCGGTTTGTTTTTCCTCGAGAAATAGATCCAATGACATTTGTTGGGGTTTAATTTTATTCGCCATTTTTCCAGCCATGTTTGGAGTATGTCTAAGTGTTGTTGTAGCTGTCTGTGCATTACTGAGACATATGGGTGTTTTGCAAGTATCGCACTGTCGTCTGCATAGAGTGCCAGCTCAGTGTTTGGAGTCCTGGGGATGTCATTCAGGTATATGTTAAAGAGTGTCGGGCCCAGGATAGAACCTTGCGGTACACTACTTTTAATGAGCTTGGGTGTTGATAAGTTACCTCCTACTCTGACTTGAAAGTGTCTGTTATTTAAGTATGAGATTAAAAGTTTGACAAGAGCGTCAGGGACTTTTAAAGTGATCAATTTGTACGCTAATCCACAGTGCCACACTTTATCAAAGGCTTTTTGTATGTCCAGAAAAATCGCAGCTGTGGGTGTCTTACTATTAAGTCCAGAAGATATGTACTCTACCACTCTCAGCAATTGATGAGTGGTGGAGTGTTTTGGCCAAAATCCAAACTGCTCCGGAATGATAATATCATTCTCAATAAGGTGCGTGTTCAGTCTATTAAGAATTATTTTCTCAGTAATTTTACTAAGTGTCGGTAGCAAGCTAATTGGTCTGTAGTTGGCTGGAATTGTGGCATCCTCACCTGGATTGTTATGATTATCGCTTCCTTCCATTCTTTGGGAAAGTAGTTTAGTTTTAATATTTTATTTATTAAGATAGTCAAGTAACATATTACGTTTAGGGGCAGGTTTTTAACCTCAATATTTCTGATTTTGTCGTGCCCTGGGCTTTTACGATTTTTGATAATTTCTAATATCTCCTGCGGGGTGGCTGGGTTAATCTCAGCCGTTCCCGGTGAATTCCTGAAGTTATTTAAAGTTTGGCTAACCATTCTTAGGGTATCCTGACACATTAGATCGTGGTTTGGTTGGAATTGTTTTTCATAATGGCTTGCGAGCGCCTCGGCTTTTTCCTCGTCTGAGTACGCGATTTTAGGACCATCTATTAGTGGCGGGAGCTTAATTTGAGGTTTCCTGAGTCTTTTTGCGAATTGCCAGAGCGATACATCTTCAGGGCTAAGGGATTCGATTAATTCTTTATACTGTTGCTGCTTTTCTGCGACAATTTTCCCCCTGACTTTGCTCGTGAGTCTGTTAAGCTCCCTTTTAAGGGCGGGATCTCTGTTAGCCTGCCATGTCTTACGCATTCTATTCCTTTGCCTGACTAATTGTTTGACATGGTGGGAAAGTGTGGGTAATTTTGGAGACTCACGATGTGTTGTGGCAGAGGCAATTGCTCTCTTGATTTCTGTTGTGAGTGTGTGCGTGGCAGAGTCAATATCCGCCGTGCTCATAATGTTAGGTACTGCTAAATGCGGCTCGAAGAGTGCTCTTTTGAATACTTCCCAGTTGACCCTCTCTTGTCCCAGAGAGGCTGGAAGAGGTGTGTTCAGGTCAAATGTCACCAGTACCGGCAGATGATCCGAGTCGAATTCATCCAGGGTACTAATAGTGTGAGCGTAGTCTATGTTTCGCGTTAGGACAAAGTCTATGAATGTGCCGCTGGCGCCTGAGAAGCAAGTTGGTGTCGACGGTGCAATAATGTTAGTATTTGTGGTGTTCAGCAGTCTATGTATCTGTGTTCCGCGTGCATTGGCTCTCCTACAGCCCCACGCTCGGTGATATGCGTTGAAGTCGCCTGCGAGTATCGTGTTGGGATATCGCGAGAAAAGCAGTTCCAGCTGCGCAGTTACGTCTACTCTACTCATATTTTTGACATATGTTGAGGTTAGGATAAACGGGCTAGTATTATGAATTTTAATTTTTATGCTAGTATTTTCTATACTTTGAAGATTTATGCTTTTTAGTTCCTCGTGGGGAATATTTCTTTTAATGTATATTGCTGTTCCTCCATGGGTCGTTCTAGCATTAGTATTTGAGCTAAGATTATGATAACCTGAGTAGTTGGCTATGTTTAGTTTTTTACTTTCTCTAACTCTAGTTTCCTGAATTAGTAAGGCGTCTACGTCATTTTCATTTACATAGTTCCTAAGTTCATTTATTCTTGGAGATATGCCGTTCGCATTCCAGAATATTATTTTTATTGACTCCTTTTGGGACCTAGCCATGACGGGTTTGATTCTCACTGTTACTTTTAAAGTCCGCGATTATTTTAAGGGCCTCAAAGACCATTACCATTGGATCGCTCTTTTTTTGTACCAACTCTGCGAACTGCATCAACAGACGTTTTATGTCGTCTAGATTAAACATGCTGATAAACCCTCTGATGAGGTTGAGGATATCCTCCATCTTTTCAGCATCAGATTTATCAGCCTGTTCAGTCTCCGCTTCCATTTCCTCAGCCTCAACCGCGGTTTGCACATTTTTGTGAGTGTCCTTTTGGAACTCGATAGTTTTTTGTTTTTTTCCACCCGTTTTAGCTAACGGCTGGGTTTGCGCGAGCTCTTCTCCCTCCCTGACTCGTTTAGTTTCTTTCCATTCCTTAACTTTGCTATCCAGTCTATCCTTTGCCTCTTTTGCCTGTCTGGCTTTTTCTGCCTCCGATCTTCTTTTAATTGCAGCTGTAGCTGCTCTAACTTCCTCCAGAGTCAATTCTCTGGAGGTCGAAGGTTTGGGGGCCTGCTCTTGCACCGATCTGGTAGGTGCTGAAGTTTCGTGCCTGTTTATCTGTGGCACTAAGTGCGAGGAGCCCTGAGGGGGTGCCTGGGGGTTTGGTCCGAGGGCCTTTTGCCTCCAAGGGGGTATCTGATTTTTTGGGGGTGGGGGGCATACCCCGGTGCCTTTCCCTTGTTCCAGGGGTTCTTCGGGCATTGCCTGAAGTTCGCCGGGTGGTCTCCATTGCAGTTAGCACACGTCGCCTTCTCTGTCCTGGGTCTCTGGCAGTCTCGTGTGAAGTGTCCTTCACCACACTTCAGGCACTTTGGCGGCATATTGCAGTTCTCTGATGAGTGGTTGAATTGCTGGCACCGGTAGCAAATTTTAAAGCCCCTAGCTCTGAAGGCCTCTACCTTCACAGCCAAGTACCCTAATCTTGTGAGTCTGTAGACCCTCTGCCAGTCATCGGTAGGCCTAAGGCTGACTAAAAAGATCGGCAGGGGTAATCTCGTTTTGGTGTTTCTCAATTGAGAAACCCGGACTACATCTAATCCATTGGATGTTAGAGTCAATTTTATCTCCTCAATGTCATAGCTAGTTGGTAGCCCCTTCAAGACTACCTTTTTCGGCCTTTCAGTTTTGAGGTTTAAACTATGGAAGGGGATTTTCTCGCTAGACAAATGGCGCTGAACAACCCTATAGGAGTCAGCGTCATTGGGTATCAGTTTGAGCATATCTCCTGTCAATTTTCCAGATACTTTATTTTCTGTAATTTCATTTAGCTTTTTAAGGAGAGCCTGGTAGTTATCTCTAAACTTTATGAAGAAACACTCTGCTTTTGGTTCTTTTTTTTCTACATTCATAACATTATCTCTTCCACTATTTTCAACCGCTTTAGGTTTAGGTGCACTTTTAAATTGCACAGGTTGTGCAGCAATTTCAGCATAAGTCCTAGTTCTAACATTTTCATTTACAACACTATCACTAGATTTTAAGTTTCCATCCTGGTTTTTAGTAGGCGTTCCCTTAGTGGGAGACTCCTCTATCCTAGGCTTTTTCCATGGATTTACAACCGTTTCAGTTTTGTCAGAAAGTTTAATTTCATTAATTAATCCTATTTCTAGCAATTTAGCTTTAACTTCAACATTATTAACACATACATTACTATCCTCAAGTGATTTAAAGATTACGTACATTTCACTATCCTTAAATTTAGTCATGTCACGGTAAGACAGAAAAGAATACACAAAATTGAACGAACCTATAATCCGGGAGACTTGGTCCTGTTCCTGTTCGATGAGTCCATTCTTGAGCATATCCCTGATATGCAGAGTCAGCGTGTAGATAACCAGTCCTAAGAAGTTGACGACTTGCATCACATCAATTGGCCACGTGAAGCACGATCCATCCTGCGGCAGAGAGTCACTGTACAAGTTCATGGCATCCTTGAGAGGCCGAGCACATTCTCCATCAAGCTCACTAGCAGTAATCCTCGTAAGCTCCAGATGATCCTTGTCCAAATCCATATCTTCAGTTGAGAGCAATCCAAAAAGTCACTACCACGTGTAAGGCACACGTGGTGAATCCAAAATTGAGATAGCTCGAAAGCACAAAATGGCGGAAATCCGCACGCAAAAAAGTTGAGAATTACTTAGCCCGACGTGCTCTATCGTAACTTGATATAACACGCCCAAGCGTAAGCAAGAAAGTCACCACAAGGTAAAAGCAGCAGCTTCGCAAAATCACAACCTCACACTTCGAAGTCTGAGCTCCGAATGAATGGAAGAATGTGCAAATGAAAGTCGAGTGTCGTACAGAACAGAGCACCAGGCGCGAAGCGCCTTTAATCTCCAGTTTCAAAATGTGGTTCTTATCATCATACTGTGACATTAATTCAGTGACCCTAATGGGAGGTTCGAGGTTTTTATTTACTACTTTTTTCATATTTGTCCTAGCTCCTATTGTGGCAGTATGTGCAAATGGCGAGAGAAGATGGGTTTCGTCCAGAAAAGAGCACCAGGCGCGAAGCGCCTTTAATCTCCAATCTCTAGGTGTGGTTCTTATCTTCATACTGTGACATTATTTCATTTGCCCATAGTTGGAGGTTCGAGGTTTTTGATTTACTGTTTTTATTATTTGACTTAGCTACTAGTGTGGCAGTTTGTTGCACATTTAGAGTTTGAGTAATTTTGGGGAGTTGATGCAGTTAGTTCTAAGGATTTCCTATCAATTTGGCAGTTTAAGGTTTAAGAACATTTTTTAGAGAACATTGATCGAGTTTTAATTTAATATCAACTATTTAAGTTGGGACTTACCTAATTCCGATTTTCAATATTAAGCCCCGCGCGGGGTCTCTTACGTGATTTGGCTTTGCGATGATCATAGTCATGCAGATTGAATAGTAGTTCATTTGGAACAGATGGGAGATTTTTATAGAATTTAAGCGCTAGCTTTTTAATTTGGGTTCTAACAGTTTTTATTTTGAAGTCTTTCCTAATTACCGAGTTTCTTAAGTATCTAGGAGCTTTCCTTATAATCCTTAGGGTTTTGTTTTGTTTTGTCTCTAGTAAGTCTATAGTAGTTTTACAGGCATATCCCCATACGGGTGCTGCATACAGCATTCCCGGGCGGATGACCGATTTATAAATTAGGAGTTTATTTTGATAACTTAGATTTCCGTTTCCTATTATTGGGTATAAGGCTCCTGTGGCCATATACGCTTTTTTGATTAAGTTCGTTACGTGCTGTTTCCAGGTTAGGTGGGAATCTATCGTTACACCTAGGTATTTAGTAGATTTTTCCGCTTTTAGGGCATGGTTGTTTATGTACAGAGGCGGCGGAGGTTTACGTTTTCTAGAGAAATAAATCCAATGGCATTTATTGGGATTTAATTTTATTCGCCATTTTTCCAGCCATGTTTGAAGTATGTCTAAGTGTTGTTGTAGCTGTCTGTGCATTACCGAGACGTAAGGATGTTTTGCAAGTATCGCGCTGTCGTCTGATAGTGCCAGCTTCGTGTCTAGGGTCCTGGGGATGTCATTTAGATATATGTTAAAGAGTGTCGGGCCCAGGATGGATCCTTGCGGTACACTACTTTTAATGAGCTTGGGTGTAGACAAGTTATCTTTTAGTCTAACTTGGAAGTGTCTGTTATTTAGGTATGAGATTAAAAGTTTGACAAGTGCGTCAGGGACTTTTAGAGTGATCAATTTGTATGCTAATCCACAGTGCCACACTTTATCAAATGCTTTTTGTATGTCAAGAAAAATCGCAGCTGTGGGTGTCTTACTATTAAGTCCAGAAGATATGTACTCTACCACTCTCAGCAATTGATGAGTGGTGGAGTGTTTTGGCCAAAATCCAAACTGCTCCGGAATGATAATATCATTCTCAATAAGGTGCGTGTTCAGTCTATTAAGAATTATTTTCTCAGTAATTTTACTAAGTGTCGGTAGTAAGCTGATTGGTCTGTAGTTGGCTGGAATTGTGGCATCCTCACAAGGCTTATGGATCGCTATAATTATCGCTTCCTTCCATTCTTTGGGGAAATAATTTAGTTTTAGTATTTTGTTTATTAGGGTGGTCAAGTAAAATATTATATTTAAGGGTAGGTTTTTGACCGCAATATTCCTGATTTTGTCGTGCCCTGGGCTTTTACGGTTTTTGATGATATCAATTATCTCTTGCGGGGTGGCTGGGTTAATCTCAGCCGTGACCGTGGAGTTCCTGAAGTTGTTTAGAGTTTGCCTAACCATTCTTAGGGTGTCCTGACACATTAGATCGTGATTTGGTTCAAATTGCTTTTCGTAATGCCTAGCAAGCGCCTCTGCTTTTTCTTCGTCTGAGTACGCGATTTTAACGCCATCTATTAGTGGCGGGAGTTTAATTTGAGGTTTTCTGAGTCTTTTAGCGAATTGCCAGAGCGATACGTCTTCTGGGCTAAGGGATTCAATTAACTCTTTATACTGTTGCTGCTTTTCTGCGACAATTTTATCCCTGACTTTCCACGTGAGTCTGTTAAGCTCCCTTTTGAGGGTAGGGTCTCTATTACCCTGCCATGTCTTACGCATTCTGTTCCTTTGCCTAACTAATTGTTTGACATGGTGGGAAAGTGTGGGCATTTTTGGTGACTCACGATGTGTTGTGGCAGAGGCAATAGCTCTCTTGATTTCTGTTGTGTATGTGCAAATGGAAGAAATAGAGGGGGTTATGTACCCAAGACTTGGATTAAAATCTCACTTGAGAGAGCCAATCAGAAAGCAGAATGAAGAACAGTCCAGCCAAACCGAAATGAGAAGTAATACACAAGATTGGTGTATATCAAAACACAACAGGAATATCCTGACAAGATGAGTCAAGACCGAATAAGAATAAATGAGAACCAACAAGACAAAAAATAGGTTAAAATAACACCTAAAAGCCCCATAAGGTTAAGAAATGGAATGAAAAAAGTGGAAAAGTTTAAAGGGCACTACGTCAGACCATGAACAAAAATGGAGACTGGACAAGTCATTAACTAAATTACTAGAAATTTTCTGGATATGGAAGGCTTCAAAGAAGTCAAGATTATAGATCAACATGCATTTTTGTATGATCCTTGCTGAAGAAAACTCAAAACAATGGTCAAATTGATAGCAAAGTTGACCAATTGAAGATTTATTAAATTTCTGTTTTTTGACAGTTTTTATGTTTCTTAATGCAAAATTTTAAAGCATGTTTAGTTTGATCAATATAAGAAAGACCACATTAGCAAGAAATACAGTAAATGCCCCAACTATAAAAAATTTCTAAAGAATTTTCAAGATTAAAAAATCTGAGTTTATTAGAAGGTTTAAACACAACATCAAATTTTTTAAGGATTTTAGCAATCTGTTGACTGATTTTTGGAAAAAAATGGTAAAATGATAGTGTTGATGAAATATTTTTCAGAAGTAAGTTTGGAGGAGGGTTCGGAATGTTTTTTAATTGCCTGATCAACAATGCTGGGACAGAAACCACGATTGATAGCAACAGCATTTAAATAATTGATCTCAGAATTGAGCAAAACATAGCAGAACAAATGCTCAGAGTACAATGGAAAAATAAATTGAAAATAGCAAATTTTTGGTTATGCTAATGACAGGAATTTTTATGTGTAGATAGAGACCGAAAAAGGTTTGCAAAAGACAGTAATGAGAAATTCATCATCCTTGCGGATGATCAAGACATCCAAAAATGCAAGACAATTGTTCTGTTTCATTTCATATGTAAACTGAATGCAAGGATCAATGGAATTCAAAATACCATCGATATCGTTAGAAGTGTAATCTAGAAAATCAAAACTTTCATCAACATAATGAGTATAAAAAACAAACTGGATAATTTCAAAAAGCTTAAAAATAATGCATATAGATGTCACGGAGTGGATTACTCATAACCAAGCCATAAGACATACTGTAGAATTTATTATGAAAGACTAAAAGAAACATACTCATCAATTTCAAATTCAAAGAAATGGAATTTAATAAATCTTCAATTGCTTAACATTGCTATCAAGTTGACCATCGTTTTGAGTTATCTTTAGCAAGGATAATACAAAATTAAATGTTAATTTATGATCTTAACTTCTTTGAAGCCTTCCACATCCAGAAAAATTCTAGTAATTTAGTTAATGATTTGTCCAGTACTTCATTTTTATCCATAATCTGGTGGAGTTCCCTGTAAATTTTTCCACTTTCTTAACCACTTAACCTTTGGAGTTTTAAGTGTCGTTTTAACCTATTTTTCGTCTTTTTGGGTCATATTCATTCTTGTTTAGACTTGACTGGATATTCTTGATGTGTTTTGGTACACATCAATACTGTGTATTACTGCTCATTTCAGACATTCTTGACTTTCTCAAGTGAGCCAATCAAGGTCCTTGGTATATAACCCCCTCCCCCCCTGTTATTTCTATTTATGCCCATTCCTTCGGGTTTGTTGGTTCTCTTGCACTGACAAAGGAAATCCAGCGTATCCTTGAAACAGCTGTATGTTGCATTATTGCGTTATTTGTGCTTATATAAGTTGCTCAAGTTTTCATTATCTTTTGCACAGTGTATTTTACTTATTAATATCACATATGTTTTAGTAATTTCTTATGTAATGTAATAAAAATATTAAAATGAAAACACATGAAGGAATCCAGGATGATAAAAAAATAAATCAAACTATAAGTTTAATTTAACTGACATTTGCTGGTAGCATAAAATATAAATATTAACAAGTAGTTGTGTGCAACATAAACTGTTAGGGTCAGATGGTGAACACTGTTTTAGTGGATTGATTGAACTTTAAGAGGATACTTTTCCTTCAGCTGTTCATTTCATTAACCTATGTAAATTAGTCCCCAACCAAATCAGTGGCATACTGTTATGGAGACGAATGGAGCAATCGCTCCAGGTAGCCAAACGAGAAGGAAGCACCTGTTGTGCTGAACATATTTTTGGCATAAGAACCAAATATTATGTATTATGGAAAAAAGCACACTGAAATTATTTGCTCCATGGTGCCAAATGTCTAGTTATACCACTGTCTCTAACTTTTAGTTCATTTAGTTTTTAAAACATATTGTTGCTGTTTCTTGCCAAGCATAGATGTTAAACAAAGGGTTTTTTGGAAGAATGTGAAAGAATTGATTTGTGCTTTTGAAATAATCAATTAAACATTTAGTATTTCTAATATTTATTGAAAAGTCTTTCAGGACTTTTTGGCCACGGGGTGAATGAAACATTGGGGTGGGGGAGCAAATGTTCTATTTGCCCTATATAAATATATATCTAAATACTATCACATAAATTGTAACTAGGTTAACATAAAATGTCTCTAAGGGGGGGGGGGAGTTAATATGGGAAAACTGAAACAAGAGGCTGAAGGGGGGAAAAACTTTTTAACCGTTATCGATTGTTGTCATTTATACTTTTATAAGGACAATTCTATTTTGTACAAAGCATAATTGTGAACAGTAAATTTTTTTAGATAAGTTTATATTGTATTGTAAAGCAGTTTGATATACATAACTTCTGAGAATGGATTCATTAAAATGGGAACAAAGAACAAATGTAGTATAATCCCTTTTTTATTTTTGGCGCTTTTAGGTGAGATTCTGACAATCTGTGCTATTATTTGAGGAACATCCCATCCTGGCAACTCTCTCCGCGTATTTTGTCACCAAGGTAAAAATCGCAATATTCCATTCTAGCAGCCTTTTCTGCGTCTTTTGTCGCCAAGGTAAAAATTGCCCTTTTGTTACTGCTTATGCAACTGTTGAACTGTAGCAATTCGAATATGGGCCCAGAACTCGCTCGCTAAAAAAACATCGCAGAATCCGGTACCGCTGGCTGTCTAAGATCGCACGTAGCAACAGGTGTTCTGTTGCTCATAAAGCACAACATAAAATTCAGAATTTTTTTTTTTACTTTTACCTTCATGGCAAAAGGACGACCAAAGACGGCAAAGATGCAGAAAGGGTTTCCAAAATGGATTGTTGTGATTTTTACCTTGGCGACAAAAGATGCGGAAAGGGTTGCCAGAATGGAATGGTCTTCAAATCATAGCAAAGATTGACAGAATCTCACCTAAAATCGTCAAAAAATGAAAAGGGTTTACTACGGGGAGTACACTATGTGGGGTAGGGGGTTATGTGCAAATGTTATTCAATGTTTGATTGTTAAAGTGAAAGGAAATTATGTGAAAATATTTTCAATTTGTATTAGGCGCTGTGCTCTGAGTAAACTGTGAATGAAAAATTAGCCGATCACTTGGAAAAAGCAGGCCAAAATCCAGCTTCCTTTTAAAAATTTAACAAATAAATTCAATCGGGTACATTAGATACAAAAGATTAGATAGAATCAATATTGATAATTAATATCTTAGAAATATGTCTAAATGAACCTTAATCAAGTAATCAATCAGTACGTGGTTTTAAATATATCATCATCATAAAGCTAAAAGAGACATCCAGCTATATAATCATCAGTAAAATCAGTACCATTTACTTTGCACAAAGAATTTCTAACCCAATGCTTTGCATTTCATCGTCACCTTCGATATCTAAAGACCTTTAGATCTCGAAGGTGTCGGCATATCATTGCACTGCACGTATTCAGAGAGTGATCATATTTATCCCGAAATCGCTGCATTGGCGACAATTAAAAAAAAATAATCCTCGATTCATGACGTCATACAGATTTCCGGACTACCATACTTGGCAAGCAATCGCCTGTGTTGGCGATTCAGTGCATCTACGATGCATTTGCGGAAGCTCAACCGACCTGACTCAGAAATGGTTTTGAGATATTTGCTACGGAAAATTGAGTAAATATGTTTATATGACTGAACCGAAAAACATGTAATGTATGTCTACTTTCAACGGTTGCTAGATGCATATTCTTTGCTAGATGTATGCTTGGAGGTGTGACGTCATCTGAAACAGCTCTATTAGACGTAAGAAGGATCGCCAATGGTTTGTTCCTCTTTTAAAATATTATTTTAAAAAAGTATAATGCTGCCGCGCTTCAATGCAATGAAATACAGTTTTTATTTAAATTATTTCCAAGTAGAAATATATATTTTTTGAAGTATATAACGGGATAAAAAGTAAAGATAAAAACGCTGGTTATACTCTATTTGCTCTATGGTTTGGTTGGTTTGGCATTCCAGACATAAACAGAGCAAAGTGATGTTTAGGCGCGATTTGCAAAAATATTTTGACTAAACAATTTCTATTTACTAAAACTCGAGCTATTTGTGAAAATCATAAAGGTGCGATAATTTTCTTTAATGTAATTATATTCATAGTATTTGAAATTTTGTTTTTCATAGTGTCTCCATTAATTTACAACTGCTAAAGTATTTGATTCTATCATGGCTGTCGGTTGACAAACTAGTTAAATTAAAAGACGCCTGTCTACCTAATCCATATGGCTTCAAAATATACTTAATAACGCACTTAAATAGTGTATTTAGAAGCGTCAGTATGACCAGTAGAGTTCGGACGTTTTCTGAGGACCTTAGCAAATTTTTCTGAAAGACCTACTTGACCAACAAAATGCACTAAAACGTTACTAGACCGAAAATTTATAATAATAAAAAAAAATAATATTCAATTATTCTACATTATGTTGATTTTACACGTTTAGATGAACTATGTCAATCCTTTCATTTTAAGTTGTAGAATATAACTTTTCGAATAAAGGTGAGGGAGTAAAGACAGTAAATAGCAGTCTTTTTGTAAAATAATGAAATATAAATACTACTAACAAAGTCATCAAGGGAATAAAATTTTGGGCTAAATCTAAAAAATTCACTCTTAAATTAGTTAACTATAAAGATATAAAACATTTTACTACTTTATAAGAACATATAAGACGAATGTCTTCAGTAATTTATTTTTCAAATGGTCGATTTTTCACACGGGAGAGTTCAATTCACTACACATTAAACTCTGACAATAAACACTTTAATCACAGGGATTATTGGATTAAAAATTTTTGGGTTTGAGTCAACAATACATTGGGGCTTCTTTGATTGTCTATAAAAAGTTCGCTAATTTAAATTTACTTTACAAGCAGCTTTTTGAAACAGAAAAAAATTCTTAGGCCCAGGACTACCTTGGCCTACTGGATAATTCAGATTTGGTTATAACCATCGTTTTTCTAATTGATTTACCATCTAATGCGGAACAGTGTATAGTTATCAGGCAGGGAGAAGAAGGAATACTTACAGACTAGACAGAAATTTTTAGGTAAAGA
This sequence comes from Amaurobius ferox, assembly GCA_951213105.1. Lineage (NCBI taxonomy): Eukaryota > Metazoa > Arthropoda > Arachnida > Araneae > Amaurobiidae > Amaurobius > Amaurobius ferox. The sequence goes on along the minus strand of OX578142.1, from coordinate 110,062,173 downwards.
TCTTTTAAGTTTTATGGAGCTCTTGAAAACATGAAATGCTGAAGCCTAAAGGGACCAAGGTATAAAATGCCTGCATTAACACTGCCAAACTTGTTTGAAAATGTACTATGAGCCTAATTGAAAAATATCTACACCAATTTTGTAAACAAAAGTAAAAAATACTGCTCAGCTTTTTGCTTACTTTCTGTATTTTTATTGAGGTAAGAAATTTTAGCGCAGAGTTTAATCACCCCAGTGGCAGCCCGTGAGCTACATGTCGAGAGGGGGCGCTCATCTATGTATTTATGCCCATATATGTGTTAGTGATATATATACATATATGTATATAAAGTATGTATATACACATATACATATTTTGGGCATAGCGACAGGTGTATTTTTTATGCACTGGGCACCATTTTTTATGTAGTTTCAACTAATTGTTCTTGTCTTGATCTTTTATCTAGAGTTGATTGTTATTGCCTTTTCTCATTTTTGCCATGTTTACTGTTTCATATTTTTTTATTATATATTTTTATGTATATATATTTATATTTATTAATGGTTTTTGTATACATTTATACTCATGTCCTTTTCGATTGTATTTTATCATTCCATTAATTATTCTCCTCATCCCCATTTTATCATTATATTAATAAGTTACCTACTATTTTTATCCTTAGTCTTGGTCTATAGTTATTTATTTGTAGCGGATATTCTAGAGATGGGTTTTTTTGTATTTACAGTTGTTTATATGCATAGTTTTCGATTATAAATATCATATATATACATACATTGTATATATTATATATATATATATATATATATATGTATACAGGCACCCTGTATATATATATATATATATATATATATATATATATATATATATATATATATATATATATATATACAGGGTGTTCAGTGCTATCGGTGCCCAATGGCTATTTCCTCAACCGTTAGTCACAAAGATGCACTTCCAATTGCAAAAATGTTTTAAATTTTAAAATCTATTATCTTAGAGAAAGTTTGTCAATAAATGCATTTTTGAAAGAAATACGAAATATAAATTTTTATACAGTCCTTCGGTTCTACCAATTATATTTAGGAAAATCATCCTCATACAATTTTATGCAAAAAAATCCTTTTATGACCAAAATTGACCGACATATAACTTTTTAAAGTTGGAGCACTTTTTGTGCTGAGAAATGGTCAATACGGTCCCTGATTGGTTGGTTGCCTGAAAGGGGACATTTTTATGCGTAGAAAAGCAACTTAAGTCATAAAGTTTAATGCTTCATAACTTTGTGAATTTTGGTCGAAAAGGAAGATTTTTATTTTGCATGAAATTGTATGAGGATGATTTTCCTAAATATAATTGGTAGGACCGGGGGACCTTATAAAAATTTATATTTCATATTACATTCAGAAATTATTTATTGATTTAAACTGTTTCTAAGATAATAGATTTTAAAATTTAAAACATTTTTGCAATTGGAAGTATATCTCTGTGACTAACGGTTGAGGAAATAGCCATTGGGCACCAATAGCACTGGACACCCTGTATATAAATGTATATATATATATACTTCTCTCTGTTTTATAATTGGAATTTCAAAGTGTTATTATATATATATATATATATATATATAAAGTATGTGTATATACATATATATTTTGGGCATAGCAATGGATGTATTAAGAATGTATATGTAAACGACGGATGTATTAGGTAAAATAACATACCTTCCACCTGTTCGCTCGTTCATAAAATTCCTGTAATTTACATCAAAGTAAAATTGTGGGGGCTAGTTAAACTAAAAGTTACGCCCAGGGGGTTGACTAAATAGATATGCATATTCTAATCGGTGATACGTACAGATGGTTCAGTGACTATCAAAATCGGTAGATTAGGAGGCGAGATGGAAAACTGTGTGTGTGTGGGGGGTGGGGGTGGGAGGTGGCTAACTGAAGTAAAAGTTATGCTCAGGGATTTGTCATGTTAAAGATGCATATTCAGGTGACATGTACAAATGCTACTGAGATTATAGCCAATCAAAATCGCTCAATTAGGAAGAGATATGTAAACTTGTGGGGGATAGTTAAACTAAAAGTTACACTCAGGGGTTGACACAAAAATATGTATATCCAGGTGACATGTACAAATGTTGCTGAGACTATAGTCACCAACAGAATCAAAATAGCTCAATTAGGAACTGAGATGTAAAATTGTAGGGGCTAGTTAAACTAAAAGTTATGCCCAGGAAGTTGACACCAAGAATGCATGTCGCATGTATATTATTTCCATCAAAAATGTATATCGAGGTGAGACGTTGGTCAGACTACAACCATCAGCAGAATCAAAATCACTCAATTAGGAGGTGAGATGGGAAATTTGGGGGGGGGGTCTAACTGAAGTAAAAGTTACACTCAGAAGAGAGTTGTCACAACAAAGATGCATATCTAAGTGACATGTATAAATGGTGCAGAGACTATAGCTACTAGCAGAACTAAAATCGCTCAATTAGACAACGAAATGTAAAATTGTGGAGCTAGTTAAATTAAAAGTTATGCCCAGGGGGCTGACACAAAAAATGTATATTCAGGTGACACGTACAGAGGATTCAAAGACTATAACCATCATCAAAATCAAAATCACTTAATTAGAAGCAGAGATAAGATATTTGGGAGCTACCTCAAGTAAAATTTATACCCAGGGAATATCTGAGCAAATATAATCACCAGCGGGGGCCAAAATTTCGACGGAAATGACATCAAATAAAAGGATAATGATGAAAGTTTAATTTAAAAGTTTTTAAACAAATATTTAGAATTTCTTTAATTTTTAGGTATTTTTAATGTTAAATAACTGAAAAAGCAAAACAGCTGGGTAGGTCAAGTGACCCCTCAAACAAAATGTCTGAAACAACACATTTCTGAAAGTGTCACTAAAAATGGCCTATCAGTCACGGGTATGCCAAAAATAGGAAACTCGTGACGTTTGAAGAACTAATTTTAAATCAAACATATTGGAATTTGTCACCAGCAGATCAGCCAGAGCACAGAACTGCCCCAAATCAAAAATGACCCCTTTCCCGAAGGACATAACCACACTACATTAGAAATGACGAAATGCGAAACAACTTCAATAAGTAAGACAGCTGGCTAGGTAAACTGATCTCCCCAAACTGAGTGTCCCAAACAACACATTTTACTCACAGAAACAGATAAACAGAAACCCTTAAAATATAATAAACAATCCCCCCCCCCCCCCACACACACACACTTAATCCACTCACTTGTTCAAATGTTTATTTAAACTTCCAAATTTATTCATAAAAAAAGATGAGAAAGAGAACACACACATTCTTAAATGTAGAAAATTGAAGCCAAATTATCGAAACTGAGCCAATTTGAGAGGTCCCTCCTTCTTCATGTTTTACTACTCTTCTATTTCTCTTTGGTGAAAAGCACTCATAAAACATGACACAAATCAAATGCTAATACTGCAATGTCTGTTTTTTTTTTCATGCCAGATTTCTAATTTTTTTCCTATACCATTTGTTCGCTCAGGACAAGCTGGTAAAAGGGACTCGGCTTTAACAAATATCCCTGTATTTTTTCCTTATGTGTTGAAAATTCTATGCACTACAGCTTTCGTGAGTCTCCTTTCTCTCACGAAAGCTGTAGTGCTACTATTTAGTGTAATATTGCATCACTATTCTCGATTCAATTGAATTGAAAATTCAGATTATTTTCAGTAGAAATTGTAATAAATCTATATAACCAAAAAATAATTTGGGGTGTTTTCTCAATGGTGCCGCACGTCTCAGCAGCCTCCCCAATAACCGCTCCTGATTCACCTCAATTCCTGATTCACCCTAGAATTTTTTCACTTACCATACAATATAAATAACAATATTGCATAACAAGTTCATCATTTCTTAATTTTGTAATTGCATTCAAATGTATATACAATTATGTATTTGTTATGTAAAAGAAATTGACATAAATATGCACATACCAGTAAAGTAATATGATGAATACACAAATGATAGTACCTACATACATTGATAATGATTTTAAGAAAATTAAAAAAAAAACATATCCAAAGTTGATAGTTATTTATTCTTCGCTATTGACATATCTACCTTTATCAGTTAAAAAATATTATTTATCAACAGCTGATTGTGTTGATTGTGTATAAAAATTATCCAAATGTGGACCATTAATAGATACCTGAAAGGTTATTCATTGTACTGGATTTTAGTCTATTTTTATAGGATGTTTATGCAATTAAAATAGTTGAAATCTCACTCATAAGAAGCAATACTTGGGGTGGTGGTAAAACAGCAGAAAAGAATAATAGGCAACACATTTTTAAACCTATATTCATTTTGCTTGATTCTTAACAATACTTCGTTGCAATTTAACAACCTGCCCTGCTATCAGTAGTGTTGCCAGAATTTTTTTTTTTGGGGGGGAGGGGGGTAAAAATATTTTGTTTCCCATTTCTCCATTTATCATTTCTACAAACTTCAGTGGGTTTTGATGGGTCCCTGGGGGGGTGGGGGGGTATAACCCTCAAATCTCCTCTTTGGCAATTGTATACTGAGCTGAACGATTATTGCTTCAGAAGGACTTTCAAATAGCAAGTAGATGAGTCATTAAAGATTTTGATTTTCACATATGTCGTAGCATTTTCTAGGGATAGGTAAAAACAGTGGTGTAGTGAGCACTACAAATACTTTTTATAGCTAGCCTATACTTTTAGTTTTCACCCTGATTTCATCTGGACACTCAGATCATAGATTTCATGTTAAAACATCACAATATTTTATTAACTTGTTTAGTAGTATATAAATTAATTATTTATACAATATGTTTGACAAGATTTTAGATTCAGGTTAATTTATAAACTGGCCTGCTGACACATAAATATGTCTATTTCCATCTATTCTGTTCAAACATCAATCATTAAACATCTTTAGAATGCCCAAGTTAATTTAACTTCCTAGTTTTTTTTTTTTTTAAACAAAACAAAATATCTCACGCTTGTGAACCAATATTTCACCAAGGAATAAGTAAAAGCATTGTTCTTTAACATTCATAACATTTTAAATAGCTTTCCCACCCATTGAAAAACCCAGGTTAAAATACTAAAATATCGAAATTATAACTACTATACTTCGAAAAATAAGGGCTCAATCTAAAATCCAATTACAGACACTTGTAAGCAGTGCTTTTTTTAGGCATGCTTTGGGGGAGGGGGTGATACCCCCGGAGACATTTTATGTTAACATAGTTTCTATTTATGTGGTAGTATTTGCATATATTTATATGCCTCTATGACATATACAACTGCTATAAAGGATCCAACAGCCAGATTTAGCAGTGCTTGGACAGTATCCAGGTAACTGGATATGCCATATTTTACAGTATGGAAAATCATGCGCAAATTGCAAAAATTTTGCCCATACAAAATCAGCCACACTCAACAGTTGCTTCAAGGAGATGCAGAAGCTCGCTTGGACTTTTCTCTGATGTTCCTAGCTCACATAGAAGTCTATGAATCATGGCTTTGGAAAATCTTGTAGAGTGATGAGGCGCATTTTCATCTGAATATACACAAAAATTGCAGCATTTGGGCTTCTGAGAAACCTCATGCGTTTCAGCAGATTCCTTTGTACTCTCCGAAAGTAACAGTTTAGTGTGGCTTTACTGTCTCATTCATTATAGGTCCATATTTTTTCGAGAACACATCAATTGGTTCAAAGACGTGTTCCATCAATGCTGAGCGGTATCGAACAATGCTGCTGATATTTGTTATTCCGCAACTTCAACAGCATGGGTGTCTTGAATCTATGATATTTATGCAGGATGGAGCACCCCCTCATATTGAATTGCGTGAACATGAAGTCCTACAACAGCATTTTACCAACAACCGAATAATTAGTCAAGCGTTTCCTATGAAGTGGCTAACCCATTTACCTGATCTGACCCCTTGTGGCTTTTGGTTGTGTTGACATGGAAAGCACTTGGTATACCAAGGGAATGTGGATAATTTAGCCACTTTGAAGGACCGAATAACATTGCATGTCAAGCGAATCAATGGAGATCTGCTGCATTCTGCAGTAGAGAATGCTGTTCAGAGAATGCACTTTTTGGAACATATGCAAGGAAAGCATATTGAACCATACATGTAAATGATGCCAATATAAAAATTAATGTCATACATATGTAAATGTAAGATGCAAATGTAAATATAAAATGTACTAAATATGTATAAAATGTAAATGTGATGTCCTTTTCAAAATGCATGTAAAATGTTAACTTTCTGTACTTCCTATGCCTATTTTACTCTAAAAATGGACCTTACAGCACCACTTTGGCCCGCAGTGGCAAAAATTAGAACTTTTGGAACTATTTTTTTTCTTTTAAAAATCAAAACTCCATGGTCCAAATAGTTACTGCAAATTTGGTTGAGTTTGGCCCAACAGTTTTCTCACTATCGGACTCTAAACACCTCTACTTTAATTATGGCCACCCTGTATGTGTATATATATATATAATTTAATCTAAGGGCGTGCTTAAGGGATTATATTCACCTATCTTTACCACAAGTATTCTTTTTCAATTCCATAACTTATATATAGAACAGGGAAAAAGGGATATTTTATACTAATTTAGTACCAGTTTTATTTATTTATAATGTTCTCTATCATCTTCACTAGCTTGTCGTATAGTCATTATTGATATCAAATATTCACTTCAGACCATCTTTTTTTCATTTTTTGCTATACAGAACAATTTCAATGAATCAGCAATCTCTGGTATATATATTACAAGTAAATAAAAATTCTTCAATATATATATATATATATATATATATATATATATATAAACTGGGCAGAGAAGAAACTTTTCTCTTCTGAACACTACTTTTGTAAATTTTACAGTAATGAATCAAGAATGCTGGCGAAGAATATGAAATAAAATTATTTAGTAACAGATTTAGAGTTTTATTCCTTCCTTTGTTTATCCATAATATTTTTAATATCTTTCCGGGTTTTAAAGTAGTTCTGCCTGCAATATGAAATAATGTCACAAAAAGAGTATTGTGAAGAAAACCTGTATTCATTGATTTTTTTTCCCATAAAAAGTTATGAAAGTTAATCTAGTCATTGTAATATTTAGTACGTTTGCCAATATCAGTTTCAAAATATCTGTTATTTTAGAGTTAGAAAGTTCTTACTTGATCATTTCCCCACCACACTTCAACCAGTTTCTCAGATTTTGTTTTTCTTCAGCAAGCAGTAGGTGATGTAAATGTAATTACCAAGGTACACAAATACTATGGCTAATAGAGAAAGTAAGTAGTTTGAAAATGTTTACCAGGAAAAATCTAGAATTCTTGCTTGAAATAGTTTTGTGTACATTAGTTTGCTTATCTGCCACTTAAAAACATCAAAACCCATGAAACTAGCAAAGGAGGGGGGTGGGGGCATAACAAGATATTCAAGATATGACTTTTCTATAAGAATCTGCCCAATATGTGTTATCTGTTATGGAACAAGAATATGACCAGCCGTCCCTCTGCTCTGATGAATATGAAATTCACTTTGATTATAAGAATTTTTAACACTGCTTATAATTTTTTTGTCCATATATACTTTCTCATACATACTATTGACAAAATGGGCATTGTTTTCCAGAAAATTTTTGCGTTACGAGATTTTGACAGAAAAATGTATTTTAAAACCGAGTATGTAAATATTTAAAAATTCATTAGTGTTGTATTATGTGCAAGGCCAGTGCCAGACTATTTTGCCCTCTAGGCAAAGCAAGCTACTTGCACCTTCCCTCTCAAAATATAAATTTATTTAAAGTTGCAAGAATAAGTCACAATTGTATTTGAATTTGCAATTGATTATTGTAAATACAAAAGAAAATATTTTGGTATGCAAATCATTTTGGGCTAAACGACACTCAATATAATGCATACCCCACAATGAGTAATACAGCATTAAAGTTTTTTACTTCACATGTTTTTAAGCATATGCTGTTTAAGGTTACTTGGCGTAACCAACCTGTTATGTTACCGCAATATTTTGCTTATAATTAGACAGAGTTAAAAATGTCTCATAAAAGTTTGCATTTCTGGCACATCAAAATCTCACTTTGCATGCTTTTTCTTTTGCATATTTTGTCAGAGATTCAACCAGATCAAGTTAGTGCCAATACCTTGGGCATATTCAATTGATATAGTTGCCAAGCCAACTAGTTTCTTTTCTAAAATTGTTGAGCGAATGTAAGCTTTGATACATATTGAGCTTTGATAAACTAGTTCACTACTTGCCACTGATACTGTAATTGTTAGAAGGATCCTTAGAGTCAGGGCCACTGAGAGCAGGCCCAGAACCTGAGAAAAAATAATAATTTCGAGCCCGATGACAGAAAAAATTGCATGTAGATATAAATTGTTCTTCAGTAATCCAGAGCCCAGCAGGCTGCACGAGCCTCGAGAATTTGTCGTGCCTCCTGCCTCCTTCTCTACTGGTCTGCTTAAAGTAACAGATAGATTAGGCATATTATCCAGGAGATTTTGCTATAGTATAAGTATATAATTATTATAGTAGAAGTACTTCTTGGGGCTGAATAGACTTTAAGAGTCTTTGAGTTATTGCTTAAAGTTTGAAATACAAATCTTCAGTATCAATAGCTGTATTACCATTAATGGCATTATGATTATTTCATATTCTTGTAGTTCTTAATACTAGAACCGTGGGATGGGTCAATTTGACCGAAATCTAATTTCGTTTCTGTTTTTCTCAAAAATTTACAAGCGGAACCAAATGCAAATTCTTAACATTTCATAATATTAGGCGAATAATGGCCTATAAAAATATCAGTCGTTAGACATTTATTAGTCTCATGTTTTTAACACTTACGGAAAGTAGGGCGCAACATTTTTTGGAAGTAGAAATGCACATTTCTTCTTCTTTTTCAGAAAGGGAGGGGGGGTGAATAAAAGACCATCTTGAAGGTCACGATAAGACGATCTTTCTGATAAGATAAAGCATTGCAGGGGGGAGGGGGGGCGACATTTTTTTCTTTGTGGAGATAGAAAATAAGGCTGCAACGCTAGCGAACAAGTGCAGATAAAGCTTGCTCTCTGAACAACATTTCATGAAAACGTAGTCATACACTTACTATTAGTGAAGCTTTAGAATACTTGCAACAATTGTCGGAAAATGAGTCCGAACATGGCAGTAATGAAGAGTTTGTTTTTAGTGATGATGAATATGTGCCTTCAAATAAAGACTATACATCTTCAGATAATGATGATCATGTATCTGATTTTTGTGAATTTCCTGTGCCATGTGGTAGTAATGAAAATGTTTATTTTGACCCTGATTGCAAATTGTGAAAGAAACAAAGCCTCGGTAAGCGAAAACAAATAAAATTATCAGACCCCAAGTCGGATCTTATGAAAACTGGAATTTTTGTTGCAAATGATGGAATGCATTGGGAAACCATCTCTTCAGAAAGCAATATTCGTGGAAGAATTGCTGAACACAATGTTTGTAAGGAAGCTTGCGGCCCAACCCCTCATGTGAAGCGAAGCATTGAGAATGAATATACATCAAGTTCGTGGAGGTTATTTATAGACCCGGTAGCAGAAACACGGCGGCGGGCGCCGCAGATTTCTTTTGTTCTTGCAGATCAATTTCAGACAGCTTAAAATGTATATGTATTTAAAAAAAAATTAATTTTGGTTTTGCAGATTATTGTACCTCGTCTTGCATTTTCTGCAGGACAAAATGCAAACATGCACTTTTTTTTCGCGAGACCAGACTTTTCCCCTGTACCTGCACGTGTTTATATTGTGTGAAAGAATGTCATTGAGAATGGTGACCAGAAAATGGACGCGCATGCACAGTTCTGAAATGGCGCGTGGCCTTGTGGGAATAACTACAACAGTGCGCTGTGCTAAAATGGCTGCACAGTCTGAAAAAGTATCGTGTTTTAATTGTAATGAACAAGTATTGTTAAAAAATTAAAAAACTCATTATTTTCGTGCTCATCCGGCAGTAAGAGTTCAATATAAATCTCTTTTGAATAAAACTGTCGCGGATTTATTTAAAAAAAGAGATAATGCGACAAGTTCTAGAAAGGATTCAGAAGAGGAATCCAGCTTATCAAAAAGAAAACTGTGCTAGTGTGTTTATTTTAACATTTTCCTTTGATGTGTAAGTTATTGCATTTAAACAAATTCAAAAACCCTCGTCGATGGATTAATTTAATTGTAAAAATGTATTTTTAATAGTTATCATAACTGGTAAAATACATTTGCTTGTGTTGAAAGCCCAGACCACACAGCCAACCCTAGGGCTTACGGCAGTTTAATGTGTGGCCGGGCATTTGCTTGTGTGACACAATACATTTGCTTGTGTCATTGGTGTTGCAGATTGATATAGAAAATTCTGCTACTGGGTTTATAGATGAACCAATGATTCGTGATATAAAAAATTAGACAGAGGAAGAAGCTCATAGGCAACTTGGGAAAAATGAGTGGTCTACAACTTTAGAGGAACTTGACGCTTTTATAACAATTTTGTGTGATCGAGGTATATACTATGCAAGAAGTCTCGAACTTGGTAGCCTGTGGTCCATAGCTTGGGGTCCACCTTTCTTCCGCGATACTATGTCAAGAGACAGATTCAGAGAAATTATGAGATTCTTACGATTTGACATAAAAACAGCAAGATCTGAACTCCTTCAAACAGATTAGTTTGACTTTATTTCTGAAGTTTGGGAGGAATTTATTGTAAATTAAATTGCCAGCTACAAACCAGGACTCATATAACTATTGATAAGCAACTGTTTCCTACAAAAGCCGATGAAATAGAAGAACGATTATTTCCAACGAGCTTTATACCAAATTCATAAGAAAATTTCTTCATACATAAAAAAACATTTGAAAGTTCATTGAAATAGTCATAGTTTATGAATTTTTTTATTTATATTATTGCATTCAAAAATTGAAAAGTCACACAATTTCAGCTTTAGACACGAACATGGAGCGATATCGTCAAATTCTAATAAAAAACTTTTTAATTTCTAAATTTTAGTAGTTTATAGTAACTTGTTTGTAAGATTAACTAAAAAAAAGAAGATTGTACCATGCTTTCAATTCATTTCTATTGCAGAATTTCAATTCATTCATGCTCATATTTTCAGATGAGCCTGTTAGGCTTCACTCATCAGAGATATCTATTAAAGTATCATATATAGAGTGTTTCAAAATTAATGAAACAAACTTTAAGGGGTGATAGAACCCATCAAAACAAACATTTTTCATCCAAGAATGCATGGTTGCAAGTTAAGCGGTTAGGCTCTGGAGGGTGCTTTCCATTCCACACATGCAGTCTTTCGCAGTGAAAAGACATAAGGTACTTTCAGTCCTGCTTATACGAGGGTCACACTGAAATTTTTGAGACAGGGACAGATGATATGTGCTAGAAAAAAAAATTATTGATCGGATATTTAAATTTGAACTCTTTTATGTCTGTATAATTTGTGGCAACAATTACAATTTTGCTATCATAGAATAAATTTTGAAAAAAAAGAAATGGAGTTGACATGAGAGCATTATTGAGCTATGATTTTGTATGATTTTAAAGTGGGACTAAATCAAGAAGAATGTGTTCAACGTCTACAATTAGCATATGGAAATGATGCTCCATCTCATGCCACTGTATTCAGATGGTTTACAGAGTTTAGAAGAGGTAGAATTTCTCTCCTGGATGAAGAACACACAGGAAGAGTTTTGTCAGCTGTAGTCCCAGAAAATGTGTTGGCCATTCGAAAAATGTTAATCGGTGATAATCGTTGTACCTACCAAATGATACAGAAGGAACTTAACATTGGATCCGCAGCTATACATAAAATTATTCATGAAGAACTGCATATGAAAAAATTTGTTTGTCGTTGGGACTCCCATAATTTAACAGAACACCAAAAAGCGGAGCGTGTCAGAATCAGTAAAGAAACCCTAAAATTACTTAATGATGGTGGACACCGCATTATTTCTAAAATCATAACTGGTGATGAAATGTATATACCATTTTTTTTTATGTTCCAACATGTCAAGAAAGTAAAGTATGGATCTTTGAAGATCCATACTTTCCAAACCAACAATGGTGAAAAGACAACAAGCAATGAAAAAAGTAATGTATGTCGTGTTCTTCAGAGGTATAGGTCTGTCTGGTCAAAGCCATAAAGCTAGAGGGACAGAAGACAGTTACAGCTAACTGGTACACCACTAAGTTTCTTCTAGAAATTCTTCAGGAAGTGAATGTTAGGGGACTCATGCTTCACCATGACAATGCATCTTCTCATTCAACAAGAATGACAGTCGAATTTCTTGAACAAAAAAACATCAAAGTGATAGAACACCCACTCTATTCTTCTGATTTTGCTATGTGTGACTTTTGGCTATTTTTCTCTCTATATTAAAAAAAAGTAGCTGATACTGATGCCACCGCTGTTCGAGATTCTTTGCTTCGTACCGCAAAAACTATTGCATATAAAATATGAAATTTGGTACACTTGTGGAAAAAGCTTTGGGGAATATGCTGAAATAAACCTTTTTTTGATATATATTATAGTTTAAGAAATATTTAATGTCAAAGTCAAAGACGAAATATTTGAGTTGCGAGTTCGTCTCCTGGATAGACTAACAATAGCAAGACCACGAATTTTTGCAGACAGGTACTTACATGGGTGAATTTTTGCAGGATGGAGCCCCTTCTTTTAATTTCGATGTAGTTTTTGAGATATTTTACTTTTTATGCACTTCTGAAGTGAACTTTTTTTTTGTATCGGCACGTCTAGCAATTTCTCTATCTTTTACCATAAAAACTATAACATACAAAAATATGAAATTTGGTACATTTATAGAGAAATAATAGGGTAACATGATGAAATAAACCATTTATCGATTTAAACTTTAATTTGGCATGAAATAGCTCATGAAGTGAGCTCATGAATAAGGAATTCAGTTTTTAGATTCCCTGGGCTAAGAAAAATCCATGCTTTTCCCTCCTGTGGAAAATAGGCAGGGATAGAAAAGAGATTTTTGAAAGTAGAATTTCTAGAAAAGATAGATATGAAGCGAGCGCAGCAAGTTCCCCGAAAGGATTACATAAGCAGGGAGCAGAGCCCCCTAGTAATCGAAAAAAAAATGTACGTGGGCATCGTTTTCATTCCAAAGATGAGACTGATGAGGCTATACAAGTATATTTTTCATTGATTCCAAGAAATAGATGGCTTGAAGCATTTAATCTTTGGAAAATTCGGCTGCAAAAGTGCATTGATGTTGGAGGGAAGTACTTTGAATACTCCTAAAAGTTGGTAAGTTTAACTTGTACCACTTAGCAGTATCTCAAAAATTTCAGTGTGACCTTCGTAAAAGTGGTGGTTTTTGCATACACCATCATTAGAGACTTGGTATGGATCAGTATATGAATGAGAAGTAGGCGGACATGCATTTTGTCTACAGTCTAGCCAACGGTAATGGAAGGGAAGCCCAAAGGCACTCTCCCAATGTGACAGAGCTTCCCCAACAGGCATGTGCCCGATCACAGAATGTTTAATTACTTGTACCACCAATGGTCCGGAAGAGGGTCCTTCATTGCCACCATGCATGATACAGGTTATAGAAGAAGTGTGAGAACACTGGACAAGACAGAAGAGATCAGATAGATAATCCTTACACTAGCACAAGAGCTGTAGGCTGTAGCACAGGTGTGTCCCATACCACGGGCAGTCTCTCTTTTGAGCAGCTTTTGTAATTGTAATTAATTTCAGTATTTACTTATTAATGTTTGTACATTTAATTTAATGTTTTGATGTTAAGCATTTTCTAACGTTTTCTTTTTATTTTGTCTTAAATAGAGCTTTTTGATTTTTTGTGCCATTCATGGTCAAATTGCATGTCTGCCTTCTTCTCATTCGTTTACTGATTCATTCCAAGTTGCTAATGGTGGTATATGCAAAGACCACTGCTTTTATAGGTGTGTTACATCTTTGTGTTGTGAAAGATGGCTTGTGTGGAGAAATGGAAAGTGCCTAACCAGTAACTTGTGACCATCCATTCTTTGATGAAATGTGTTTGTTTCGGTGTGTTCTATTATACTTTAGAGTTTGTTCTATTAATTTTGAAACACCCTGTATATTGCCAAGATATCTCAGTGGTTTTAAAACATCGATCCGACTTTCCCAGCTTATTTCACTCAAGGAATTAACAGTGATGCCGAATCTGATATATGACCAGTTAGAATTTGCAAACACCCTGTATATTGCAAAGATATCTCAGTGGTTTTAAAACATCAATCCGACTTTCCCAGCTTATTTCACTCAATGAATTAACAGTGATGCCCGAAATCTGATATATAACCAGTTAGAATTTGCAAACACCCTGTATATTGCCAAGATATCTTAGTGGTTTTAAAACATCGATCCGACTTTCCCAGCTTAATTCACTCAGTAGATTAATAGTGATGCCCGAATTTGATATATGACCAGTTAGAATTTGCAAACACTTAGTCTACATAGAGAAATAATTAGAAATATGTTGAACCAAACTAAAGAAACTAATTGTTTCCAGACCATACCTAGCTCATTGACTACTAAGCTTAAAGAGCAGCATTATTAACTACCTCATGTTTAAAACATTGCAGAGCATAAAATAGTTGCATATGTTTATGTCTAGGGCTCACTTTTGCACATTATTTCCTTTGGGCGCGGTAGCCCACTGGTTAGCGCGCTGGAGTTGCACTCGGTAGGCCCGGGTTCGATTCCAGCCACTGCCAAAACTGCCGCCGTGTTCATGCGGAGTACGATCACGTTAAACATGTGGGTCCGAAAGTCCTTCCGAGAGGTTGGTGGTAAGGGAAGGAGGGTACGGTCCCTGTGGATGCCTCCCCCACTGGGTTCCGGTCTAAATTGGGTGGCACTTCCCGACCGTCCAAACAGTTACCTTACACCTTTCTGGTAGGTCGGACGGTCTGGGTTTCAACAACAACATTATTTCCTTTGACTTTCGTTATTCCATTATCACAACCTTGTTCATACAGAATGTTACTTGATAAAACCATTTGCCTAAGCTGTTCAAGAAAAATTTCTGATATAAAGGCACCTGTAGTGTCTTGTCGAAACGAAGAAATGTTCCCTTACTCTTATAATAACTTCAGGCTCAGACATCTCATTATCCGATGATTTGATTACACCAACATTCAATCAGTACATTCAATCACTATCATTTGTTCAATATGACTAACATCAGGTGCGGAATCCCCCTTAAAAGAAAATGAATAGTATTTAACTGAGTTTGTATGTTAAAATTTGCTGCTTTTTAACACCGGCTAGAAGCTATATAAGCTCATTTTGAATATATTTTCCTTAATTTATCAATGTTGTATAATGGCAAAATGGTTCATGCCTCGGCTGCTATAGGCAAATGTTATAATTGAAAATACTTGGCCAATTGAAATTTACCGTGTGCAAAATACCCCGCTGTGTTCTATGTTGTATTATTATAAGCTATCACAAATTATCCCTGCAACATTAGGGTCATTTGACTGGGTCGCTGTTATTCAATTCAGTCACAATTCCATCTTCTTTTGCAAACTTTGCAATACGTTCATTTTCTTGACATACTCTTTTCTTCTGTGTGTTTTTCAGAAGAGAATTCTCCCATTTGTGATGTCCAAGTCGTATAATATACTCTATAACAAAAAAAATCAATGCACCAAGATGGCGTTGTCCAATTGTAATGAAATTTCATATGCAAAGATATTTTGAGCGAACATGCAAATGAATAAAATTTGGTGTCCAATGAATAAATAATGGGAGCTCCAGTGCATCGGAACTGTGCATTCAGCAGGTGTATATCTGCAGGTAGGTATGGTCTGGGGTGCTATCTCCTTTGATAGTCGGACCCCTTTGGTAGTCATTTCTGGCACACTGACAGCACAGCGGTATGTAGACAACATTCTATGACCAGTTGTGTTACCGTTCCTTTTGCGACACCCCGGACTTACTTTTAACAAGATAATGCCCGGCCGCACATGACACATGTTGCTATGAATTGTTTTCAAGCTTGCCCAACACTTCCTTGACTAGCTAGGTCTCCTGATCTCTCTCCCATAGAGCACATTTTGGATGTTATGGGAAGGCGATTGTAAACATCCCGGAATTTTGACGATTTAGCCCGACAGTTGGAGACAATTTGGCAAGACCTTCCGCAGGACACCATCCGTGAACTTTATCAGTCTATGCCATGCCGGGTGACATCTTGCATCCAGGCCAGAGGTGGACCAGCGCCTTATTGACTTCCTCCCTTTGTATACGGTCAAACTATAAATCATTAAATTGTTCTGAAATTTTAATCGTTTCTTTTTCTATGTATGTTCTTCACATACACCAATTTTTATCACAATCAGACAACTCCTTCTTGGTGCCTCGATTTTTTTGTTATAGAGTGTATATCATTTGTAGTAAGAGCACTATACCCAGCTTCTCTAGTGCTAAATTCAATACAGTCATATTCATGTTTTTGATTTTTCATTCAGTCTACATAGGTATTTCAGGTCTTTTTTTATCAGTCATAGCTCATTTAAAAATGAAATCAAAATACTTGTGAAATCAAAATTGAATTAAGTTTAACAGTATTGTTAGTGTTTAAAACAATGCTGGTTATAAATTAATAATCAACTATACACTATGAATAAACTATTATATTTTTCTCATTATGTTTTTTCTTAAACTAAATAAAAAGAAAATATTCTGCTAATTCTAAAAATTTCTGTGCTCTAGGCAGTCATCTAGTTGATGGTAGCACCGTCCTTGATTATGTATGAAGTGCAGATGCAATAACTCAAGAATAAATGCACATATTGCTATATGTTTTATGTATATACAGTGCCCTCAACAGCATTTTAGGGCCCCATATGCAGCAAATGTGTGGGCCCCCTGCTACGCCCCATACCACATGTTATTGATCATTTTTTCATAAACTGTTTAATGCAGCTCAGGCCCCTATGCAATGCATCCCATTGCCCTCCCTTATCGATAACTTGTGTATAGATACATTGTAACTAAATTGAAAACTTCAAATTAGAACTATACATTTTTATTGTTTGCATTATTCAAAATTAAAGATCTTATTATCGTATAGAGTAAGGCCATGAGGAAGTATGATAATAAATGCATTAATCAAAGAGAGGGACCAGTATGAAAATTTGTCAGATGTGAGGTTTTTTTTCTTTAATTTATTTATTTATTTTTATTTTATTATTATTTTTAAGTTTACTTTTTGCTAAATATAGATAAAAAATTAATATATTTCGACATTTATATTATTTTGATATACCACCTAAAAGTAGCTAAGCATCATTCAGTATGTTTCTTATTCTGTTTCTGTCTTTTTCTGATTAACATAGCAATAGAAGAATTGCTAAGTAAAAGGAGTCTGGGGTGGAAAAAAAGCCAGTGCCCGATAATATCAAAATAAATTTACTTTTAGAATTCTATGAACCTAAGATTTTTTCTCATTTCTGTAGCTATTCCCACTGCAAATTATAGGTGCTAGCCCACAGAATCTAAAAACTTCTCATCATAAACTCCTGATTGTAAAACTTGCAATACCACGAAGGAACCAGAATTGAATGAAATTTATTCCACAAACGAATCTGTATTGATACAAACAAACAATTAAATTTACAAAGCACATTAAATTTACAAAGCATATTACATGTCGAAAATCAGTATTTGGTGAAGCCACCACGTGCTGCAATAAATGCTTCTATACGATGTGGCATCGATTCCAATAGATTTTGAATTTGTACCTGAGGAAGAGCATTTCAGCTTGCTTCTATCCGAACCCAAAGTTCAGCTGTATTAGCTATGGGACGAGCGTCATGAGCAAGATACCGACTGACAAAATCCCAGACATGTTCAATAGGTGACATATCTGATGAATAGGCAGGCCAAGGAAGAAGCTGTATCTGTTGTGCTGAAAAGAAGTCTTAAACATTTCTAGCAACATGTGGATGGGTATTGTCCTGTTGAAATACAACTCTAGAAATGTGTTAAAGGAAGGGTATGACTTCAGGCTCCAGAACTTCTCTGATGTACCGCTTGCTGTTGAGATTACCCACAATTCTTAACAGCTGAGATTATTCAAGATACCCGATGGCACCCCAGACCTTCACGCTTGGCATTCATCCAGTATGGCATTGAATAACGCACTCCGGAAGGTGGCATTCACAGCTAGAGCATCTAACGTGGATGTGGTCATCACTGTACCCCAAATTAAAGTGGGATTCATAGGTAAAGATGACTTGTAGCCAATCGGCATGCCAGTGTCTATGTTGATGAATCCATTGTAGCCGCAGGTGTTGATAGTTTTGAATCAGGGGAGTCCTGTACAAAGGAATTCTTGTATGCAGTCCACAGTGCAGCAGATGCTAATGAATTGTTGGAGCAGACAATGACACACCTGTAGCAGTGCTCCAATATTCTGCTAACTGTCGAGATGAAGCTGTACGGTCCATGACTGTCATGCAGATGAGGTGTCTATCATCTATCATCCCATGCTGATGTAACATTTCATCACCCACTGCTGGATTTGTGACTCGTCGGGTTCTCTTCAGTCCACTGCTTCCATACTCGCATCACTGTTGTGGCATTGCACTCCATAGGAGCTGCTATTGCACAATAAGAAAACCCCCTTCACAAAGGCCAATCATTCATCCCCATTCAAACTCCGTAACTTGCTCATATGGTGCCCTCTGTCATCGTAGAGGCATAATGACTTCTCATGAAATGTTTACTGCTGGCAGACAACCATAAATTATTTTCAGCATCCCTCTACAGCTCTCCATTTAAATGACTAAAACGGCAGGCAGTTCAGAGGGTGCTGCTCAGCCCATGCATGCACAGTGTCTCTGAAATTCTAATCATTTGCATAACACTCCCTAATTTGTATTTGCTGTAAGTTTAAGCTCAATCGCATGATTCCTTCATGTTACTGCAAATTTTGCAAACATGAGTTTATTATGTCATATGCAGCTTTAAATGTTTTACTGTCCAGCCTTACAATAAAGAAGTTATATGCTTACAGTGTGTGTGTGTGTGTATAAAAAAATTAGCTTATCCTACAGGCAAATTACCTAACAGCCAACTTTATTGTAACAAGAATTTTGATATTAACCTAAATAATTGTCCACATATGCATATTGTGATATTAAAATTTTAGGCTTAGTTTCACAATGTTTTTTCATTGTCTGTTGCTATCACATTTAGAAAAATGAAAAAGAACTAAATTAACTATACTGCAGAGAAGTAACTGAAAGAGAATAAGGATTATAAAATCATTAAATTACTGAAGAGATAAGAAGGAAGATGAAATAGAAAAACCCTTAGAAAGAGAAAAAGATAGCAAAATATAGAAAATAGAAATTAAATATGATGAAAGCCTATGAGGCATGAAAAATAGGTTAACCATCTATAAAAACAGTGATAATATGTAGTATCTCTCTATATTAAGAAAAAGTAGTTGATGCTAATGTCACCCCTGTTTGATAAATTTCACATACTTCGGTTTTCAATGTTTTATATTGCAAAAACTATACATAGTAAAATATGAAATTTGGTACATTTGTAGGGGAATGTTAGGAGGATACACTGAAATAAACCATTTTTCGATTTAAACTTTAGTTTAAAGAATACTTAATGTCAAAGTCAAAGGAAGAATATTTGAACTGTGAGTACACGTTCTGGACAGTCTAGTAGTAGCAAGACTATGAATTTTTGCAGGCATGTATCTATATAGTTGAATTTTTGCAAGTCTTTTTTTAAAATTTTGATTTTGTTTATGAGTTATTCCATTTTTTATGCACTTCTAAAGGGGAAAATGTTTAAGTCTGGGCAAAGACTCAATTGGTCTAGCCGATTTGGAGCACGAGGGTGATCGTTACACAGATTGAATTATGAATATAACAAAATTAAGGAAACAACCAGTTATGTAAGTTATATAAGCTAACTTTGTCAACTAAATTCACATAACATTCAATCAAACTACTGAAAAATTACCAGTGAATTAGACTGGATTTAAGAAGAAAATAAAACAAAATTAAAGAAAGCAACTAGTTTTGAAAGCTATATGAGTTAACTTAATAAACTAAATTTAAATAACATTCTATGAAACTACCTTAAAATACCAGTGAATGAGACTGTGATTAAGAAGGATATTAACAAAACTAAAGGCGAAACAAATAGTTTTGGAAACTATATGAGCTAACCTTTATAGTCAAAAATGTGTATGAAGAATATTTTTATAAGCTATGAAGACATTAGGAATTGCTGCAAGAGATTACATTTTCTTGGGTAGAAATCATTGCTTATGCTCATACTACTGAACTACATTTTTAGCAACCTTTATTTATTTGAACTCTGATAATTTTGTTAATGTTAAATCAGCAGTTCCTTAAGTCTTCATATCTTGGGAAAATATTCTTGATACACATTCTTGCTTGTAAAAGTTAGCTTATATAGCTTTCGGAACCATTGATTTGTTTTTCCATCATTTTTAACACTTTACAACATAGTTGAAAAGTGTTTATGACTTTGTTCATTCATTCTGTCTGTCTCTCTGTTAGCACGATAACTGCCGTAAAAATGACTTTATCAAAATGAAATTTTAGTACGTTTTTTAGACGGTCTGTGGGACCTATGGGAATATAAATAAATAATATCACCAAATTAGTTTTGAATTAAACCCGGGTTGAAAAAATGAAATACATTGAATCCTATGGGACCTAATTTTTCAAACATTTTTTAAGCGAATTTAAAATTCACAAATTGCTTCGAAATTTTTAGGAAATATTCAAATTATCTCATAAAATATATAAAAAAAATTTCAGTAAAATATATTAGGTAGTTTTTTAAATAAAAATTATTTAATATATGGAGAAAAACAAATTCAATTAAATTCTGACTAATGCTATATCCTCCAGAAAGAAAAAAGAGATATATTATATAATAGATATCTTTCCAAAAGTTTAATTACTTTGTATATAAGATAGGTTTCACTTCTTAAAATAAATATGGTAGATAACAATTTTTCAAATTTTTAAATAAAATAAATTATTATAGTATTGTGATGAATGAAACGATTGGAAAAATGTTTATGAATGAAATGCTGCTTTTATATAGAGGGGATTTATATTTCGATGACGTCATTTGAATAAAGTTCATTTGGTTTTGATGAAGTTTTCAAATATAATAAATTATTGTATTATTATGATAATTTTAAAAATATTAGCGATGAATGTATCGCATTTTAGAGATGTTTAAACCAGGCAATTTATATTTCATTTGACTGAAGTTCATTTTCTTCGATGAAGTTTTCAAATATAATAAATTAATGTAGTATTGTGATAATTTTAAAAATATTACCGAGAAATGTATCACATTTTAGAGATGTTTATATAAAATTGCATTGAAGTTGGAAAGTGTTTCATAATCAATGATTTATGCATGATTGATTTTTCTTGTTGTTAATATCCTTAATTTCAGTCTCATTCACTGGTATTTTAAGGTAGTTTAATAGAATGTTATCTAAATTTAGTACATTAAGTTAGCTCATATAGTTTTCAAAACCAGTTACTTTCTTTCATTTTGTGTTATTTTCTTCTTAGATCCAGTCTAATTCACTGGTAATTTTTCAGTAGTTTGATTGAATGTTATGTGAATTTAGTTGACAAAGTTAGCTTGTATAACTTGCAAAACCGGTTGAAATCCTTCTTAATTCCCATCTCATTCATTGGTATTTTAAAGTTGATTGAGTGTTATTTGAATTTAGTTGATGAAGTTAGATTGTACAGCTTCTGAAACCAGTTGCTTTCTTCATTTTATTACATTCTTCATAATTCCAGCCTCATTCACTGGCATTATTTGATCAAATGTTATTTGAATGTAGTTTGTTGAGGAATTAATTATTTGATGTAGCTTTCCAAAACTGGTTGTTTTTTCTTATTTTCTTCGTCTGTCTGTCTTGTTATTAGCTGGTATTATTATAGTAATTTTAAATGTTTTTTGATGAAGTTAGCTCATTTAGCTCCCAAAACATGTTTTCTTCATTTTATTATATACTACATATTGCTTGATTTCTATATAGTTACCCCTATTTTTGTTTCACAGGCTTTCATCATATTTTACTTCTATTTAATTTCTATTTTTCATATTTTACTATCTTTCTCTCTTTACAAGGGTTTTTCTATTTTGTCTTCCTCCTTTTTTTCGTCAGTAATTTAATAATTTTATAATCCTTATACGTCCTATGGTTTTATTTTAATTCTCATAATAGTTTGACTTTTCTGTAACGGTGTTCCTCGTCTGGTAACGCATGCGGTCGTGGAGTAGAAGCTGGGTTTTTTAGCTTGTGTGGAAATATTTTGAGCAGACTTCTTGATTTTAATGGCCAATGAGGGTTCATAAGCACCTTGAAACAACTGTAGTCACCTAATTTTTTTTTTTACCTGTTTCCTTCCAGGAAGTAATAAGAATTTGTTTTGTAGCGTGAGTGTGTTACAGAAATAAATGTTGACTGTGTGTTTATGGTAATACAGTGTCTGGTATTTTGTTCTTAGTTAACTCTTCATCAATAAGCACAAATTACGCTTTGTCATTGTTTTCAGAGAACAATAAGTAATGAATCGTTTTTGACTGAGAACATTTATTTTAAAATAAAGTTTGATAAGTTGAAAGGCAATTGAATGAAGTTCAAATGTTTTTGCAGTATCAGGAGACTTTAGAAATAATAGCGAAATTAAAGTTAAACCTAATAACATGCAGTTACCTTGTAAATCTGTTATTGCAGTGAGTGCATATGAGAAACGTAAAAAAATTTCAGAAAAAAAAACAATGCTGCTCCTGAATTCATTTTAGTGAGTAGTATGGCACCAACAGACCATTAGAATTGGAAAAATAATTAAAATAAAATCTTGTGCATTTAACAAAAAATTGTAACACTTTGCTTGAAAAATTGGAATTAGATGCATGCACCTGTAGTCTAAAGAAACAGTTTATCAGCACCTTAATTCATGTTGTTCATTTCAATGGAGCGGAGGAAAGTGATAGCTGTGGGAGGAAATGGAATTTCTGCCAAACCTCAGCCCTAATTAGTGTTTCTGCACATGTGACTTGATGATAGACGGATTCATACAATCAGTGTCTAGCAGCATGCCAGATTTTGTGCCCAAATCACCACTCTACTGAATCTCCGAGCAGAACTTTCCAGGTCGTAGCAGGTAGAGCTCATGATTAAATATTTGCAGCACTGCAATATTCTTTGTTATATTGTCATTTTAATGATGTTAAAGCAGCTTCATTTTTTCCTGCTTTTCAAACTCTTAATAATACAGAGTAATACACATTTCCACATGATCTGCTTTCTAGATCAGGATTTGTCACTAGATTACAGTGGAATTTTCAGGAACTGATAAACAAGATAAAACTGATAAATTTTTTCTTTTAAAAATTTGTTAATGTTTCGATATTGATCTATCAAGTATTCTTTAATAATCCATTCATCAGGCATTTGTACCCATACAATTTATAGTACAGAATTATATGAAAATCGATAATTATGATAAAAGTTATTAGAACTTGTAATTTATACTTTCCCTACATACATAATGTATATGTAGGGAAAGTACACGATGTGAGAGTAAAAATGAGACGCCAAGAAAGAGTGGGCAGAAAGTGATGAAAATCAGCAAACAGAGAGAGACAGCAACGAACAATAAGTTATGTTTATTGCAACATGATACACCTATACACTGAGCGATAACACCGTCTGATCAGTAGGTTGTAGGACCACTGTGGGCGGCGATACAGGCAGCAACACATCTACGTACAGAGTCAATGAGCATGCGGATGGTGTCCTGAGGGATGGCTACCATTTGCTAGAGTTCGTCTTTTAAACTCGGCGGTGGCAATGCACGCAAGCAACGTCCAATCACGTCCCAGACGTGTTCGATTGGTGAGAGATCAGTGGAGACTGGTGGCCAGGAAAGCACCTGGGTACCTTGCAGGGCATGTTGGCTAATACTTGCCGTGTGTGGTCGGGTGTTATCTTGCTGGTAAATGGCATTGAGCACCTCCTGAAGGAAGGGTAGTGTCACCGGCCGCAGCAATTCATCCACCTATCGTTGGGCCATCATAATGTCCTCAATACAGACCAGTGGTGACCTGCTATTGTAGGCGATGGCACCCCAAACCATGATGCCCCATTGTCGCGCGGTGTGGCTTCCACAGATGCGGCCAGATTTGACCTGTCACCACTTCGGCACCAGACTCGTACACGGCGACTGTGCTAAAACAGAAGCATGACTCATCTGCGAACATGACCCTGTGCCATTCCGCTGTCCACGTGGCTCTATTCTGATACCATTGCAAACAGAGGCATCTATGCTGTTGGGTCAATGGCAGTCTTCTTAACGGGTGCCATGAGTGCAGGTCGCCGGCGACCAATTGGAGGATAATGGTCCTGGTCGATATGGGAGCATCAAGGGTGTCCTGCACATGCTGCAAAAGGGTGACGGAAGTGTTCTGCAGGGCCGTCAACACAGATGCGTCGGTCCACACGTGCTGACGTCACTCTGGTCATGCCGGTGCACTGTAGATGCATTTAGGTGGCTGTCTGCTGAAATTTGAGGTACGGACCAACCTGCCCTTCTGAGTCCAGTTACCATACCCCTCGTAAAATTGTCTGTCTTCTGGGACTGCCTCGGTTGGCGGTGACCTGGCATTCTCTGCTACTACACGATTCCTTGGAGACAAAAAAAATTGTAAAATGATTTCATTGGCAGACAGAGCAGCACGACTATTACCTATTCTGCTGGTTCCTTCCTTTATATCTCACAGCTGCACATTTCTCATCATTTACATAACTTAGTGAGCTGCGTCTACCCTGCAATTTGCATATTTCTCTGCCCACTCCTTCTTGGTGTCTCATTTTCACTGTCACAGTGTATTTTGTCAGGGTTGTACAATTGAATTTGAGTTCTCAACGGAAGAACATGTTTTAAAGTATTTCTGAATCATGATAAAAACCTATACCACTGCCTTTCTGAAATTGATTTGAGCAGCCATTTGCACAACAGTAATGTTCCTTATTGAAATTAATTGAATATATATTACAATATGTAGTATGCACATTAATTTAATGTATTACAATGCATAGTATGAGTATGCATTTGGGTGGTGCTACCCACCCAAACAAGCAGCAGATAATGATGTGACGTCACATGCGCCTGCTCTATACCTCAAAACAGATGGAAGTGAAATAAATATGGTATGTTTTTTTTCATTTTTCCAAAAATCGAGTGAAATGGGCTAGTTTCCTTTTTCAAATCAGTGCTTCAATTAGGAAAAGAATGGAATTAATATAGATGCAATTGATGACTGTTTCAAATTAAACAGAATGGATAAGTTATTATATTTATGCTTGTATTAACTGTAAATCTGCATTTTCCAAGCTGTTATTAAAAATTTTTGTAATATTCAAGTGGTTTATGGTGAAAAGACTCTGGTGCTAAGTTCAGTGAATCAAGAAAACTTTATTTTGATTGGGCTTGCAAGTCCAGAAAAGTTGGGTAAATTATATTACATAGAAATATTATATGTTACATACATGTAGAAGGTTATATTGTAAATACATATATTTTTATTTTAAATGTTTCTTCCCTAAAATGAAAAAGATAATTGAAATATTTATATCACTATAATTTTTCTAATCAGTTTTCAAGACATCTATAATTTTTATATTAATTGCTTCAGTGCTAAATATTTACCCTACTTAAATATACTTATACACTTATTCTTTCAGATTTGCAGTTATGAGTGGTAAAGATGAATTATTAGATTCTCCCCATATTGGAGGTAAAAAGGTAAAATTATTTATTTTTTCTGTTTTTAGTTATCTTATAATGTTTAATTTTTGTAATAATAGATAGATAACATAGCTAATTCAAATAACTCATCTCTTTTATAAATTTTAAAGCCATAGAAAATTTTTAATGTTAAACATTTTTTACTATTGGATCTATGCTGTTATTTCAGTTCAATTTCTTAAAATTCTACTTTTTGCTCCTCCACTAAAATTGAAAAATTTTGTCATTTATAAAATTAAGATAACTTTTAAGATAATGTGTAAGCTAGTTTATTATTTTATCTGTGTTTTTGTAGTTTCCTTGCAAAAAACTTATTTTTATAAAAATAAAGTTTATTGTATTTCGTCATGACTTTTAATTGAATTATTTTATTGTATCAATTTTATTGAATTAGGCAATTTAATGCTTTTACTATTGAATGTTTTAGATGAGTTCTAGCCTCAAAAACAGATTAAGGAGAAGTTCAAGATCTTTCTCAAGTCCTGTACTAAAATCTGGTTCATCTGCTGCTCAAGTTCAAAGCTGTAACTTAAAAGAATGTTGGGATTCTCAAGATTTTGAGTGCTTTGATATGAACTCACTTTCATTAGAAGATATTGAAAAGTATACAGGTCAAGATTCTCATCAAATACAAAAGGTGCATTACCTGTTGAAAAAGCAAATGATGATTAATTCTGAAAAACTAAAAAAACTGGAACAGGTGGAAAATTATAGTTTAAACGTGGGTAAAATTTACCTTTGCTTTTTTTTTTATTTTAATAAATGCAGTGTTTGTTGTCCCGTAACATATATTTAAATTTAGAAAACGATCACTTAGCATTTACACTATTTGTAGGTACTGATAGAAAATGTATGGTAACTTTATATAGTTAGAAAAATGACCTTTCTTCATATTCCAGAAATCTGTCAAACTTTCACTGACATGAATGAATTCTTTTATACTCACTCTATATGAACACAATTTACATTTTAGTGGATACTCATCCTCAAACATAGGAATATGGCTGAAAACAAGCAAATCTTCTTCATCATCTAAAAGGTGCAAGGATGTGATACATTTGATATTCGTGAAATTTCAGAAAAAAAATCTTAAAACTCACACACACACAAAAAAATCTCTGAAATTCATGTCGCAAAACAATAATCTAAAAATTATATGAGAAATTCAGCAATAATAGGAAAAGAATTAAAATTCGCAAATATATTTGATATTCAGAAAATGTAAAAAAAATACATAAAATTCATGAAAACAATCACTGAATTTAGTGCCACAAAATAATTGCTGCCCTATCTATGATTCCTTCATGTGCTTCCAAGGTGTATACATACCTCAGGTTAAGAAACACTGGCATAAATGAACATTTAGCAATATATATATATATATATATATGTAATTGAAGAACTATTTTACTTGTATTATATATACCTGAAATTGATCATTAATAGAAAATGTTCTGTATAGCAAAAGTGAAAGGAAGATGGACTGAAATGTAAATATGATATCAAAATGACTATACGGCAAGCTGTGGAATATTTTAAAAGAACATAAGTAAACATTATAAATAAAACAGGTACTAAATTGGTATAAAATACTCCTTTTTCCCTGTTCCAAATATAAGTGAAGGAATGGAATAAGAATTACATGTGGTAAAGATGGGTGGAAAAAATTTTTGTATCTACACATTAAGATGAAAGTATTTTTATAAAAATCATATATGTAATTATATATATATATGTATATATATATATATATTATGCATATTTTAATTTGTGACTTGCAGTACCTGGTTATACAAATATTTTTGACACTAGTATTTCTGTGTTAATAGGAAAGTGCATTAAACATGGTGTCAGATTTAGATTATAAAAATACATCATTTTAAATCAGATTCACCAGATTAAGATACTATTTTAAATATTTTTCATATGTGGTCACTTCTATACCTTTAGATGTAAATTCACCAATATTTTATTCTTATAATTTTTTATTTAGAGATGGCAGCCATATTTGTGTCATAATACGTGCTGTTTTTTTAGCAATTTTAGATCTTTATGCAGAGCACTATATCTCAGCTTTAGTAAGTTCCAGGTCTAAGGTTCAAAACAATTATCTTAAGCAAAATTTTTGATTGGGCAGACTTTGCCTAGG
The DNA here is from genome assembly GCA_951213105.1 of Amaurobius ferox. Classification (NCBI taxonomy): domain Eukaryota; kingdom Metazoa; phylum Arthropoda; class Arachnida; order Araneae; family Amaurobiidae; genus Amaurobius; species Amaurobius ferox. The sequence goes on along the minus strand of OX578142.1, from coordinate 110,034,021 downwards.
CTATTTTCTTATGGTTGAAATTTAAGCTTAAAATTCACTCTTGTATTTGTAAAAAATAACTTTTCAAGGCATACTTTTTATGGATTTAGGCTTTTTTTTTACAAATACAGTACAGGATCTATTATCCGGAATGCTTGGAACTTCAGGCATTCTGGATAAGGGGTTTTTCCATAATTTGGAACACTTTTTCTAAAACTTACTGGAATGCTCTCAAATGTCAATACAGAAAATTATAATTCATTTTAAAAACATAAATGTATTAAATAAAGCTTTTTTACAATCTATATGAAAAATATACTTGGTTAACTAAAATGCAAACAGTTGAAGTGAGAAAACTGTGGATTTCAACGCATTATTTTATAATACAGTACAACCTCCAAAATCCGGAAACCTCCAAATTCTGGACGTTTTCCAAATTTTCATTTTTTTTTTCCCCCGGACTCACGAAGTCGCGGATTTAAAACAACAGGGTAAGATTATTTATATGGAATCATATTTTATAAAGAAGTACCATATTTTCAGGTCGATTTTCTGAACCCCGAAATGAAACGAAAGTTTAGATAGGCGGCTGTAGATTGGCTCGTAGTTGCAGCGTGAATTACGTTGTTAGCGTTAATCCCTCCTCCCCCTTATTCAAGTCACAACTCCCGATGAATTATGTTGCATAAAATATACATCATTATTTAAATACTGAATTTTTATTATCAAAATTTCCTTTTCTCATTATTAGAAAAGACATTTTTCTGAAATAATGTAATTTTTAATATTAAACACTTTAAAACGTTATCGTAACATTTTATCACAGATTGTTCAATTAAATCTAAAAATCCCGAGAATTCATATTAACACTCATGGAAATTTCTTTTGTTCACTTCATAGTAAGAATACCATTCTTCAATGTATTCTGTTTTGTCTCCAGAATCCCCCCCCCTCCCGATATCTGACAAGTTTTTCGTTCTCGTCAGACGTGTCAGCTTGAAATCGACTGTTTATTTTGTCTTTTTTGTTTAGAAAGCCATATTTACATTCTATAAATAGCAAATAAATAACTAAATAATATCATATCGCACGGAACCAGCAAGAAGGTCATTAACACATAGACTTCTCAAAGGGGTCGGCTGCGTTTATGATTACGAAATAAGCAAATTCCAATTCCTTTCTTCGCTTTCTCTTCCCCACCACGTCCGGGTGCAGCTGCAGCCTAGTAATGACTCATCGTGATTTAGAAAATCATTGAGAGGCGAGATATTTTTTTTTTTGGAAGATATTTATTTTATCTACTATGATATTTTTTACATATTTGACTATTACTAATAAAGTTTTTACTTTTTTCAGAGTCATCAGCCTTTTTAAACATAACATTATATCTAGAAAATAAATAAAACTTCAGTTCTTATATTTTGTTCTTTGTTCGTTATTAGCGAAAACGGTTTAAACACATTTACACCTTTAAATATATTGTCAAAAATGCTAATCCTCGATCTTTATTAAATCTTGGCACTTCATTAAATTTTCTGGCGCTGCATTAAATCTCGACAAAGCCGATATAATGGAAGTTCTGCACTGTGATGATGATGCACCAATAGTAAATAAATTGAGTGATGGTGAAATTTGTGATATGATATTAAATAAAAAAAAAAGGATCAAAGTAGCAACGATAAATGTGGAGAAGATAAAATGCCCATTGATAATCTTATGCAAACAATCAATCATGCAATTAAAGGCCTTGAACAAAGAAGCTTTATAACCGAGCAGAAATAATGTCCATCTACAGGATAAAGAAAACTGCTTTCCCATAAACCAAAATTAATGAAATAACAAATATTAATTCAAATATTTAAACGAAATGATAAAATGTAATTTTATCATTTTGTTTCGTTCACATATTCTAAATTATTAATGTGTATATTTTTTCTTAGAAATTTCTTTTGCCCTATTTTCTAGATTAAATAATATGTTTTAATTGATTAACTTAACTTTTGTCATTATTTTTACTAAAAATAGTGCTTTATAGTGTATTTAGTGAGTATTAAATCTGAATTTTATTCAAATTCTATAATTCGGAAAAATCGAAAATCCGGAATCGGCAAAGTTTCGATGAGTCCGGATTTTCGAGGTTATATTATTAACTAGCCGCCTTTGGCGACCAGCCTGTTCGCTACCCTTGAAAATTCTGACCGTGGCAAATTCTGATCGTTGCAAACTCGTTGGTGCGAACTACCAGAAAGGTGTAAGGTAACTGTTTGGACGGCCAGGAAGTGCCACCCAATTTAGACCGGAACTCAGTGGGGGAGGCATCCACAGGAACCGTACCCTCCTTCCCCTACCACCAACCTCTCGGAATTACTTACGGTCCCACATGTTTAACGTGATCGTACTCCGCGTGAACACGGCGGCAGTTTCGGCAGTGGCGGGAATCGAACCCGGGCCTACCAAGTGCAGTTCCTGCGCGTAACCACTTGGCTACCGTGCCCTCCGCAACAAACTCCATAACCTTCTTTTTATTTACCCAATTTAGACCGGAACCCAGTGTGGAAGGCATCCATAGGGACCGTACCCTCCTTCCCCTACCACAAACCTCTCGGAAGGACTTACGAACGCACATGTTTAACGTGATCGTACTCCGCGTGAACACGGTAGCAGTTTTGACAGTGGGGGGAATGGAACCCGGGCCTACCGAGTGCAATTCCCGCGCGCTAACCACTGGGCTACTGCGTCCTCCGCGACAATCTCCATAACTTTCTTTTTATTCACCCAATTTAGACCGGAACCCAGTGGGGGAGGCATCCACAGGGACCGTACCCTCCTTCCCCTACCACCAACCTCTCGGAAGGACTTACGGACCCACATGTTTAACGTGATCGTATTCCGCCTGAACACGGCGGCTGTTTAGGTAGTGGCGGGAATCGAACCCGGGCCTACTGCTAACTTCCCGCGCTCTAATTTACAATTTAAAATGACCATAAGCTAAGCTCTTAATTCCATCAACCTCATTCCATCATTTAAAATACCCATAAAATTAAAATATCCATCGTTCCATCATTTAAAATATCCATAAAATTAAAATAACGTGATCGTATTCCGCCTGAACACGGCGGCTGTTTAGGTAGTGGCGAGAATCGAACCCGGGCCTACTGCTAACTTCCCGCGCTCTAATTTACAATTTAAAATGACCATAAGCTAAGCTCTTAATTCCATCAACCTCATACCATCGTTCCATCATTTAAAATACCCATAAAATTAAAATATCCATCGTTCCATCATTTAAAATATCCATAAAATTAAAATATCCATTTACAATATCCACAAATTAAAATATCTATTTAAAATATCCATTTAAAAATCCATATCGTTCCATCATTTAAAATATAGATATAATAATTTCTACAATACATATGCTAAGCTCTTAACTCATTTAAAACCGGAAGCACGGGAAACGGAAAACAAACTCTAATTCGGTGTTTTATTGTCCCATCCATCGCTATGCATATTCAGAACCGTGACGTCACCTCCACCTAGACACAAACCGGCGCCATTGAAACGCCTGCTTGGGGGGAAACCGGTGATGGGAAATGGGAACTTCTTTCGCCCGCCGATAAATTTTAAAATCATGACTTCTTTAAAATTCCGATCCAGGGGCCAATTTTAGTTATTTCTTGACCAGATTGGACTTGTAAGAATGCCAGATGTTTGGCCTTTCTAAAAATGTAAATTATTAGTCGAAATTATGAGTACTTTTCACGATGCGAGAATTTAAAAACCAAAAATCGTTTTCTTGAGCAAAAAGTGACTTTTGTTTTAAAATCTTTAAAAAATATTAGAAATCAAAATTCAGATTTGAAATTGATATATTTTTACTCGAAATTCTCTGCTCTTTCCGATGGTGTAATTTGTTTTTTTCTACGACGTCTGGATCGTGGAGAAAAAAGGGCAAAAAACGGTCGAAATCGCATAAAACATTAAATAAATAAAAAAATAATTAAAATTTTAAAAATCGGTTTTCACGTGTCCCCTTCCCTCCCCCCCCGGGTCTCCGATTGCCAAATTTCGTAGCTCTCCGACGCGCGGTCGCGAAACGTATAGTGTATAAGACAGACAGACATTGCCTTTTATTATATAGATATTGCTAATTAAGGTAAAAAATCATTTGGCGGGATTTTAAACAAAAAACCGCTATTTGGCGCAATTTTTGACAAATAATTGAGTGTTGGCGCAGAATTTGGCATTATTTTGCCGCATTCTGGTTTTGGGAGAGTCCGGATATTAGAACTCCGGATAAGAGGCCGCGTACTGTACTCCTGTTTTAGTACTTTATGTCTAAAATATGAGACTTGTCGCATTCTGTTTCTATGGGCAGTGTTTAAGTAGTGCACTACAAGTAATGAAACTACAGTAGGCGCTACTTTTTTTTTCGTATTTTATAGTGTAATTTGCTACTTAAAAGAAAGTGCAGCTAGTAGTGTGATACAAAAAAAAAAAAAAAAAAGTTAGTAGTAAAATTGGATGCTACTTTTTACATTACTTGTGAGAAAACAAGTTGAAATTTTAATTATATGATGATAAATGCTGCAGATTTGAAATTATTGATGTTGGAGGTTAAATAAGATAGATGTATTGTATATTCTATGCAAAGATAATGAAGAGTCACTATGTCATTATTTTGAACTAGTCTATTAACATAAGTAAATTATTTCCCACTACAAGTAATTTTCTTAATATTGAATGGTAACACTAGAAAGATTGTGATTCATTAAAATGCTATTAAAAATAAAATGAAACAAATTAAAAAAATTCTTGCACTCAAGAACATTGTTTGATCATTGTTTTCTGAAAAATATTCTATTCAAATGTTTTGTACTGTTTATCGTTCTATAAAATTTATTATGCTATGCTGTTTTCGTTAGCATACATGGTAAATTACACAGCATAGCATAGTAAAATAGCACAGAATAACAAGCAGTAAGAAAATAGTCTAGGTATTTCAGAACTTATTGAAATACAGACCTATATTCAAAACTGCATCATTCTGAAGCTTTTTAGGGACCATCTATCAATTTTCAATGGAAAATACTCAGAAAAATTTCAAAATGGCAGTACAATGCAAAAGTTTAGACTCTTAGCATTTGTGTAACAAGTGATCATACATTGTTACTGCATTTGTATTAGGAAAAGTCCATAATTTAAATTGTAATGACAAATTTGAAAGATTTTAAATTTTATTCAAAAGTCAAAATCAATAACAATAAATGGCAAAATTAAACAAAGTATATATATATATTCAATGTGAGGAATGCCCTTGAAGAAAGACTAAATGTGCATACCTGGGACTTTGTGGTGTACAACAGATTTGGGCTGTCTTATTGAAAATAGAATTAATAATATAATTTTTTAATTATTTTCTATTAGTTAATTGTATTAAAAAAGCATAACAATGACTGCAAATTGTTTTTTAAGTTTTGTAGCTATGTGAATTTTATATTTTGTAGCTATGTTTGAAGATAAGCTATTCTATAAAAAGTTAGTGGGATTTAACTTTGGAGATCTGTTTATATGTAGCATAGGAAATTATTTCGGCAGGATACTGCCCTTGTCTGCAGCTTTGTAAATTCTATGCCACAACACATCCAATAAGTTATTGACAGAAACATCGTTTTTGTCTTATTAAATTGTGATGTTTTATGCATATATTAGCAATTATAGTATGCTGTATTAAATTAAATAGTATCGAGCTTCTCTGTATATATTAGTACATATTTAAAATTTATTTTTTAGTTATTAAGTATGTGTTAATAGCATTTAATATTTTAATATGATACGCACTTCTGTGCTAGCAAAATAAAAGCAAATAGTTAACCCTTTCGGGACGGTTGACACACCTGTGCGTCGGCTGGGAACTTGCATTCAAGGACGACTGTCACGTATCCGTGTCGAGGAAAAACTTACCCTAAAGGACCAGAATCACGTCAGCGCGTTTTTAAATGGAATGTTTTTATTTGAATTTATTTGTCTACTAGATGGCGTTAAATGTCCATGGGAACATCTCCAATGTATTTTGCAGTTACTTGACCTTGGCACAGATGAATTATTTCTCCATTTGGAGCAATAAAACATGATTTTGTAATATAAACAGAGGACTTCTCGCAGCATCAACAATTTTATAATTGAGTTCTGGGTCTCGTTTTGATTTTAGCTTAAGGAATTTTGTTGGTGAATTATAGGAATATGAGAGTATTTTTTTATGGGGGGGGGAGGGGGGTAGAGGAATATGCCGCAGTGAAATGATTAGGTTATTTCGGATAAAAGAATGGTTGGACTGAGACGTTTTCTTTCTGTGGAAGAATATACTCGTATGGTAAACGAACCAGACAGTATTCATTACTGTCTGGTTACGTGGACTACAAAAGGCAAAAGAAAGCACATAGACAGTTATGAATGCAAAGATTGCAATGTTGGTCTGTGCGTGGATTCTTGCTTTGAAATATACTATACGCAAAAGGTGTATTAATCAATGAAAATAGCTACGCTATTTTCTTGTATATATATGTACATAATTTCTATTAGCTATATAAATATTTCATTACAATTATTTCAATATTTTTTCTGATTAACTGATAACTATTTTAATCAAGGTAAGTAATCATTTTTAATACAATACACTAAAATTTTTAATATTTTGATAAAAGAAAATTTGTATGAAAAATATACATCAAATAGAAAATAAGTATTTCCTTTATTCTTGAAAAAAGTAGAATGTTGTGGTGAACAGGTGAATTTTAGTGAATTTTTTTCGAGAGTTAGGCTTAGCTCAAAAAATTAGCCGTCCTTTGGGAACAATTTGGAAACAAAGTGCTTCATCCTTTGGGTCACGGCAGTTTTGGAATGCCGCCGTCCCGAAAGGGTTAAAGAATTACTACAGAATTTCTAATTAAGTCTGTCTAAGAAGAAATTCAAAATATATTTTTAGATGATTCGAATAAAATGCTAATGAGTTAGTTTCTCCCAACTTTGTGAGGAAAATTAATTAGCAGCTCCAAGGGCACTACACTGTGGCTTCAATAAATTTAATTTAATATTAACATATTGATGGTTAAAAATGACATTTACACTGCTCTTAAAAGTCATGGGCTCTGGAACCCACAGGCCTTTTGTGAAGATGCTTTAGTAAAGAATGTGCCATATCAACGAAATAGAAAAAGTATAATTGTAGAGTAAGTGTGACCTTCATTTACTATATGGAGATGGACCCTGAATGGTTTTTCTGTGTATCTCCCATATTTATAATTAGAATTGCATGCAAATTTACATTTAACATAACACTGACAGTAAGGAATCTTATGGTGACATAAAAAATTAGTGTTGCCATTTGAATTTTGGAAGTAATGAATAACTAAATATGAAGACTACCCCTTATGCAAATTAGAAGCACTTTTAATTTTAGTAGACATTATCTCAAGTCTAATGATATTTTTGGTTTGACTGTATGACCAGAGGAGCTGGAATAACAAGCAGTGTTTGGATTTTTTTTTTTTACTAACTACAATTTACATCTAACTACCATCTCAAGGAGCAGTACCTGCAATGTAAAATTGAATATTCAACTTGTCACTTACAAAGATATTGCTGTTGTATAGTGCTGTTCCAATATTGATGATTGTTTATTTAGAGTTGCACGAAGTATAAGTTATTTGAGTATTTTGAAATAGTTTTACATCAATAGTTGTCATCCAGAAAATCGCCAAATGTACAATTCAACAATAAAAACACATTGCCGTGGATCTTATACAGTGGCTCCCAAAAGTGTTCGTACACTTTAAAAATTTGTAGAAAAAGCACTGTCACCTGGAATTGAATTTGAATATAAAGTTCAATATTTTTTTATATCATCTCCATGTGATTCTGAATAAAACCAAACATTTCATTTTTAAATATTGACATTTTTTTTTTATATATATAAATGAAAATGCAAGGAGGCAGAGAAAAAACACGTCGCAAAAGTGATTGTACACCGAAACACTTTTGTGACGTGTATTTTAGAGTTTCGGTGTACGATCACTTTTGTGATCATACACCGAAACATTTCTGGATAAATTCATAAATCAAATTATCCTGTGCCGCTTTTTTTTATTTTTGCATTGTGGTGACATTTAAAAAAGCATTTGGCTCTAATCTTTGCTTGCTTACCTCGTAATATTTAGTATTATTTAAAAATGGCTTGTAGGCGTAAGAAAACAATGAACAGCATTCGAAAATTGATTATTTTTCATCATACTAGTGGTAAATCAGTTCGTAATATCACTAAATTAGTAAATTTATCCCATTCTACAGTGCAGTATGTGATAAAACGCTTTAAAGAAGAAAATCGGATCGAAAACAAGGTAAGAAAAGGTCGCCCGGCAAAGTTAACTTAATGTGATCAGAAATTTGTAGTTAGAAAATATGTGAAAAATTCAATGCTGAAAATTTGAATGCTGTAAAAATTTCTACAGAATTTACTGAAAATTTTTCTACTTCAATTTCACCGGAAACTGTTCAACGAGTGCTCAAATCAGCTGGATTACATGAGCATTCTGCTTGAAGAAAATTTTTTGTAAAGTGCGAAAAATCCTTCGCAAAATCAATGATAAATAAGCCCAAAATGTATTGGAATCATGTCTTATTTGCAGATGAAAGCAAATTTAACATTTTTTGTTCCGATTGGCGTATAATTGTATGGAGAAGAAAAAAATGAGGAATTTAATCCCAAGAACTTAGTTGGAACAGTAAAGCATGGCGGGGGAGGCATCCTTGTGTGGGGGTGCATGTCAGCATCAGGATTAGGTAATTTGGTATTTATTGATGGCATAATGAATCATGCTCTTTATTTAAATATTTTATAAGACAATTTAAAATTATCAGCCCCAAATTTGGGTATTGGAAACAACTTTGTTTTTTATCAAGATAATGATCCTCAAGATAACGATCCTATCAAGATAATGATCCTTTTATCAAGATAACGATCCTAATAATTGGAGAAGAAAAAATGAGGAACTTAATCCCAAGAACTTGGTTGGAACAGTAAAGTATGGCGGTGGAGGCGTCCTTGTGTAGGGGTGCATGTCAGCATCAGGATTAGGTAATTTGGTATTTATTGATGGCATAATGAATCATGCTCTTTATTTAAATATTTTAAAAGACAATTTAAAATTATCAGCTCCAAACTTGGGTATTGGAAACAACTTTGTTTTTTATCAAGATAATGATCCTAATCATTTTATCAAGATAACGATCCGAGAAGCTAACGCCTCTCAATGTTCGCCTCTGGTGTCTCCATAATTGTCCACAAGTTCTGAAAACATCACCTCAATCGCCAGATTTAAACCCAATAAAACACATTGGGAGAGATCTGGGGGTTAGAGTACAAAGACACGACATTAAAATGAAAAGAGCACTAAAAACAGTAATGAAGGAAGAATGGAGGAACATTGATGCTAAAATTACAAAAAAAAAAACAAATAAACTCTATTCACAGACGTTTAAAAGCTGTTGTGGATACTAGAGGATATCCTACTAAGTACTAATTTACCGAAATATTACAATATTTATTGTATGTAGAGATTTTTTCTAAGTGTATGAAGACTTTTGTGACGTAACTTTTTGGTTACTTTTTCATTATTAATTTTTCAAAAAAAAAGTTTTACTATGTTTTTAAAATATTTCATGTAGTTTTGTTAAGAACAAGTTATAGATATTATTAAAAAATTCCCATTCTGAAATATTAATTTTTATTAATGGATAGAGCAGTATTTCATTGAAATTCGTAAGTGTACGAACACTTTTGGGAGCCACTGTACATAATTTTTTGACTGTAAAACTAGTAAATCCATTGCATTATATAAGGAAAGTCATGCTGCCACATCAGATTTTTTTTTTTAAGTCTCATTGATGATTTAAAAAATGATTACAAATTAATATTCATGTTTATCAGTTATATTTTGTTTGTAAAGGTTGCCAGAGTAGATAAATGGTGCCTTGATAATGAGAAATATTCGAAATAACTATCATACTATTTATTAGACATTTTTTTTCAGAAAAAGCTCCATGACTTTGAAAGCTTGATTCAAAAGTGGCTCACAGCATCTCAGGAATCTTTACAAAAACTACATGCAAAATTATCTGAAAGCAATGTAAAAGGTTTTCCAGACCTACTGATCATGTTAAATATTAATCCTGATGATGTCCAGTATGATTCTCAGAGTGATGCCTTCTACAAATAAATGACAACTTTTGGAAGCAAATTTTATGCATAAATTTGTAAATGCAATTATTCATAATTTGTAATTATCATATTTATGAAAAAAAAAAGTTTTATTTTTTGCATAGACAAAGATGACTATTTCCTAAATATATCATTGATTTCTAGTATGCTGCTCAATTTTATGTTTTTAAACATTTAGATATGATGAAAAGCAGTAGAACAACTGTTCTTGGGAAGGGGCCCTAACCCTTAAAAACAGTGGAAGAATATCACAAAATACTGAAAATAATGGGCAAAATAGTGGCACAAATTGAAAAAAATTACAGAGTATATCCATAACGTGCATATTAAATTAAACCAAATTCCATATTTAAGATGTCGATATACAGGGTGTCCTTAAAACATTGACTTTTATTCCTTAAATGTTGATCTTAGACATATATAATAAATTACAAAGTTGTGTAAAACAAGATACAGAATTTTATGAAATCTATAAAAATTTTCAGGGGATTAAATTTGAAGAAATACAAAATTTCAATTTTTATATGGCCTCTGTACAAAAACATTTTCAATGAGTAAAATGTGCCCCATACACTAAGTAAGGTAATGTACAAAATTTCAGCATTTTATCATAAAAAGTCCCAGAGATATGTTTAAACAAAGTTGGTGAGGGATTAATCACAAATTAAAATGTAAATGTTTACAGCAAGAGTGCAAATGACGAAATGCAGAAATGCACTATAAGCAAATAATATCTGCCTCTTATCTTTAATGGATCTTTGGCATGGATGGAAAGCATTTTGAACAAGCTTTGTAATCTTTGTATAAAGTTATTATTTCTACACAGTGTATGTAGATACTTTTGTACCAATAAATAGCAAAATTATTTATGCAATCATTGTCTTTTTTCGTAATTTGTGTATGACCCCTGAAACGCGATCTGCCGACATGATTTTTTCCCTCTGAGAACCCATGTCGATGCATCGAAAAGTAGTTTAGCATTTTTATCTTTTCATATCTCTGGGATTTTTGTGATAAAAAGCTGAAATTTTGTACATCACCTTATTAGTATTTGTGGCACATTTCACTCATCGGAAATGTTTTTGTACAAGGACCGTATAAAAATTTAAATTTTGTATTTCTTAAAATTTAATTCCCTTGAAAATTTTAATCGATTTCATAAAACTCTGTACCTTTTATGCGTAACTTTGTAATTTATTATATATGTCTAAAATCAATATTTAAGTAATAAAAGCCGAGGTCAGTGTTTTTGGTACACCCTGTATATTCTATCACAATTCTTGTTCACCTCCCGCACAAAATAAATTCATTTCCATTAAAACATTGATGAGTTAACAAAAAAATATTTAATTTTTAACTTATTCAATTTTATAACATGCCAAAATTGTTTATATGAAATTATAATTTTTGTGAAATAATTTTAATGGAATACAATTCTGACCACAATGAGTTTTCACTTATAACTCAAGACTTTAAATGATTTCAGTGATGCATAAATTTATTATTAAAGAAAAAAAATCACCATTCAGTAGGCTCCATACTGTATGGTTAACATTTGGTCCTAACATCAATAATCTAAGAAAGGGAAGATCAGCATTTGTAAGGACATCATAGTCACTTCTCCAGGATACCTGCCATAGCTTGTCATAGAAGCATTGTTTGCAGAAGACAATTTACTCTGAATTTCTGACACATACCTGATACTGACATTTAGTTATTTTTTATGTTTACTGTTGGTTGTTTCATCAAACAGAATGGTGTAGCATGAACTTTTTGAAAATCATTTATAAGCTTATGTATAAAATAGGGTCCTAATGCTTGTTATTAGGTAGCTTACATTGGTTCTATCAAGGTTAAATTATTTGGACATGCTTTGGGGATACACAGCTTTAAAGACTTCTGCATTACCATTATTGCAATTGGCCTATATATTGCACTGATGAGTGTCCAAATGAGCTCAGCTTTCCTCCCTGTTTCATCAATGTTGTGCAGCTATTCTGATCTGAACTGCTGCTAGTAGATTGAACAGAGAGGTCTAGGTTCAACAATGAAGAATTATTCCGGTGGACATTAGTCGCCAAGTATTATTTTAAGGCATCACAAACCCTTTTAAAGAGCAATTAATTCTTTTATCACATTGGGAGCACAAAATGGTAAACTACATAAACTCCCGTTACAACAGACCTTGGAATTTTTTTTATGAATTATCCCTTCCTCTTCCCTCTTAAAAACATATATTTTTTTTATTATGGGCTGAGCAGGTAAAATTGAAAATCCAAAGTATGAAAAACACCATGAAAGGCAATGATAAGCTAAATCTGATCTTTTTAATTGCTCCGATTCTCCAGCCTACCGCCCCCCAGTAAAAACCCCGTTTGTTTCTATTGTGGACCTAGATTAGCTGCTGGGCAAGAGAATCACTCACAAGGCCACAAAAAAATTAAACTATGATAGCAATAAATGCACACTTTGTATTGGTATCGGTTGCCATAATTTATAAACATCAGCTGCCATAAAGAAAATAAAAATTCTTGAGAACATTAAAAATAGTGGCCAGTAGTGAACATAGAGGGGAAAAAAGCGGTATTTCAGTGATGAGTGGCAAACCTGCATTTTGTATTTTTTATTCAGATGTTTTATCTGCCATACTAAGAATTGCAAAAAACTCAAATGTTTATCAATGGCCTATGTAATCAACCAGTGTTTTACCTTCCTCATTTCCTGTTTTTAGCAGATTCTGAAGGTGTTACCACCTCTTAAAAGTTAGACTATCTCAGAACACAGATTCAAAAGAGTTGAAATTGGTTTTTCCATACCCCCAACCTCCCTAACAATAATTTACAGAACTTTATAGCTCAAATGCATATCAAACATGGAATAATTTAACAAAAATTTAAGTTGAAAACGAAAACTGTTTTGAAAGTTTTTATCTGTATTGAGCTCCTCTAGGCCTATATAATTTAAACTATTGCATCCCCCCCCCCCCACACACAAACTATGGTTTTATCTTATCTATCTCAGCCCTTATTTATCCAATTAACATGAAATTTTTATTAGTATATTCTGCTTCCTTTTCTTAATTTTTTTTTTTTAAATAAACCGTACATGCGGGTTAACTACTCATGATTTATGATATCCGATTCTGGCTTTATTTTGTTCCCTTTTAACCCCTGCACTTATTTAAAGCATATTATGGTTCACATGTTTTGATTTCAGTGATTTCAGTGTATTTAGCATTGTTAACGGGCTACGAGCAGGTGCACATATTACCTGCCCAATTATTTAGAAATCGGTAGAGTCGAGGCCATGTAGCAACCTATGTGCCTATATGTCTAGGATTTTCTGATTTTTCATCCAAGCCCTTTGATTTATTGCATGTAGTTTCGATTTCACTATAATTAAGCACTTGTTTAGAGCATATTTTGCCCATACTTGTAGTTTTGACAAAAGCATATTCAGGATGTAGCCAGATACTTATTTAGGATTGTTAATGAGATATGTGACTGGCACTTAATTAGGGCATAGACATTTCAGACATGTAATTTTTTTGTTTATTTTCTTAAAAAGTGATTGTTAAAGAAATGACAGTGATAAAATAGTGGTAGCTAGCTGTGACTGACTCCATGGCTTCTTGTATCAATGAATTATAGTTTAAAAGCCTTGCTTTTAATGAATTAGAGTTTAAAAGCTTTGATTTTAATGAATTATACTTTCAATAGTGCCTAATGTAGCTTCTCTTCATTTTTTCATTCTCTTGAGTTGCTGCATATGCTTTAGAATTATTTTATCCTTGAATAGCAGGTAGAGTTGTTAGAATATCAAATTTAATGTGTTTTTGAAACTGTGTTTGTCTCTGGGAACCGACACCGAACTTTCGATTCGCCGGCATCTGGTCCTGAGGACTGACACTGAATTTTTCATTTAGCAGACATCAGATTCTATAGACTGACTGTATCGAATCTGATAAATAACTTTAATTTATAAAACATAAAATGTACACTTACAAAACCAAATTTATATAACATTAAAAATACACTTACACTTTTTCAGTGTATTTTATTTAAACATTCTAAACATAAAGTGAAATAGAATCTCCATTGCATTCAGCGTATTATCTTCTGTCTATATTCTGTATGGTCAAACATCTACTAAGTGCTCTCCGCCGGCTGAATGGAAAGTATATCAAAATAGGCTTTGTCTCAAATGTGTTAATAGTGCTATTTCACCTTTCTTGAGAATGCCAGTTTCATTTCAGATCTTACAAAACACTTATACTTTCTTTTCGAGTGAAATATGCACTATCTGTTCTGACATTGTTTCTTAGCAGGGTTAGAAAAATCTGAAAATTTCTGCATGCCCCTTTGAGAATGTTGTAATATATATATATATATATATATATATAACTAATAAAAGTGATAAGTGAAATTCAAAATAGAAATTTCCACCCATACCATAAAGACAATATATTCCATCATAAAGACAATGCACTACTCAGAAACAGGCGCCATGCCACACTAGACTCCGAAGCAGAAAATAAGCAAAGAAATACGAGGAACAAAGGATAACCAAATGCTTTGCATATAATGGTTGGGGAGTACACACTGTCTTTTATATGAGCATTTTGTATGCATGCGCACATACACTATAAGAACGCAGAAACTTTATATACATACAGAATTAAGAAGTAAACTATCAAAATCCTGGTGATCTTTGAAAAAAGAATCATAACAATCCTTTAAGAAATATAAAGGATAATGTTTTTTTAATGCCTCTGATAAGATTTTATAGTTGCTAACGTTGCAATCCCTCTTAAACGCGTTGTTATCCCGGTTTCTCCTGAAGTGTCCGAGTATAATGTTTCTGAAATTGTTTTTTGCAAGACACGTTTTCCAATCGATGAGATGATTGAGCTTGATTCTATATAATTCCAGTTTATCATATAATGTTGTATAATGACCGTATAATCTATGTTTTTTTATATTGAAATATCCAAAAAATTCAGAGTTGCATTTTCATCTCTACTGTTTTCAATCAATTCCAATTCTTGTGGGTAAAAAGTGAAATCGAATTTTGTGGTGTCTTCAAAACACCCCAAGAGCATAACGGAAATAAGGTATCTCTGACAAAATATGAGTGCCCTTTTCAAATGTTGAGATATTATATATATAATCTATAATTTAATATCAAAATTAGAAAATCAGTTACTTTTAATGAACTAAATATATAAAAAATGGGAAATCACTTTTAATATTATCAATTACTGAAAACAACTGAAATTTAATTTTGTCTACAAGATATCCCTGCATTCTGTATGATTAATTGCTAGGTCTTGTTTTGTATTCCAGTTAAAGAACCGATATCAGTTTCTCGGGAAAAAGTTTCGTATAAACATTTGCAACAGTGGAAAATTCTACTGCACAATCCACGTATACAGCTGTCACTCTCCATCAGCTTTGACCTTGGTTTTCTCTCCATTGTTACTGTGCAGAGAGGGTTATTCATAGCGGGTCACTGAATAATAAAATACTTTTTTACTTATCCTCTTCTCATGCAATTTTAAATGTTGAACGGAAAAACATTTGAAATGCGGTTTCGGCTACCAAGTAGCTTAACCCAGTTAACGCTGAATGAAATTTTTTTTACTTTGGAATTTTTATATGCCCCAGGCATGTTAGGCAATAGATACTTTTTTAATCCTGTCACCAGACTACACAATAGAGCAATAAAGTATAAACGCATCACAAATGCATTACTTTTGAACTATACAATGGGAATGAAGTCTCTAGTAAAGCAAACAGATGGATAGCTATAACTAAAGACTTTTTACTTTCAGTGAGCTTTGCTGACCGAAAATCCAATAATAAATAAAGGTGCAAGATGTGAAATAGCCACTCAAGTTCATGTTTTAATAAATATGTTCTGTTATAACAAAATGTTTTAACATGACATTAAGGAAGACTTTTGGAGAAATTAAGCAGATCTCACAGAAAGAACTAACTGTATTAAATATAACTTTCTTGTAGAAATCAAAGATAAATACAATGGGGGGGGGGGGGGCACCCATAAACAATTGTCAATGTTTCTGTGAATAACATCTATTCTTGGGATATCTAGTGAAATTGGAGCATTAAAGAAAATATAAACATCTTGGACGCTTATATTTCCAAACTTATTAGATAAAAATGTAAACAAATTTTACTTGTTTTGATGAAAATATGATACAGATTATGAATATATAAAAATAATTTCAATTTATGTTAATATTTTGAACTTTCTAGTTTCTAGATCTATAATTTATTATTACAGAGCTTTCAAGTAATTGTCTTGTCAAGTTGAAGAATGAAAAATTTTCATTTATGAACAATCAAGTATTTGTGGCTTGTTGAAAGCCCTGCAAATGTATATATATAATTGGATTTCAGATCAAGCTCATAGTTTTTGAAGTATAATGGTTATATAAAATTTGTACAACTTTCTTGATGAAAGCAGGCATTTGTAAGGTGACAACAATTGTTGAGGGCACTATAAGCTCCCTTCTTCAGTCAAATCAACAGGTAGAACAGTATGCACCTATAATCACTGCTAAGAATGAACTACAGTTTTCTTAGCTGTGGTTAAGTAGGATGACCACAGACCTGAAAACATCAGGGAACTCTGTCAAAAGTCAGAGAAAACTGTGAATTCATGCAATAATTTTTCATTTTCAGACATTATAGTTTTCTTTTAGCTGAATGAGCTATGCTTGTTCACTCGATGTCACATTTTACATCTCGTCTCACGAGACCTATCTCCTTTAAATATACTGCTGAACAAGCGGTTGGAGGTGTAGTTTCATCCAACAGGCAAAGTACTTTGAATATATAAAATCATGAAAAATTAGAATAGTTTAAATTTTAGATCTTTAAAAAACAATTTTACTATATTTTTTTAAATATCTTCATGAAGGAAGAAATTACAAGATTACTACATAAAGAAAATAAACCTTAAAATCTTTCATGTTAGAAAAAGAAAACTGCAAAAACTAATTAATCATAAATTAAACCAAGGAAAATTTAAACTTCGCATCATTTCTTTTAAAAACAATTCTTAATAAAGTTAAATAGTTAAGGATAGCGACTAAAAAAAAAAAAGCCTCTTTAAATTAACATGCATAAAAAAAAATCACTAATTTTTGGATTGTAAATGTTCCTATATATCAAGACAACGTTTAGATTTTAATACAGTGTATGTATTTAATTTATTATATATATGCAATGCAGTAAATCTTAATTCAAAGCAAACTATCTGTACAAAAAGAAATTACTTTGATTTCCAAATAATTCTGCATTTTCTAACAAGTAAGCCATCATATTTTGATTACATTATAAGTAAGGTATGTAAATCAAACCCATTTATTGGATTACTGCACGTTGGAATCATAGCAATAATTAAATAATTATAAAACACATTTAATTTGACTTTCAATTATATTTGAAAATGATGTATCTACATGTAAATTTGTTGTCATGTCTGTATATTACATGTCAACAAGTTGATGAAGATTTTAGTAGTGAAGAAAAATATCAGTAGTTAATACTTTTTTAGTTGCCAGATTAAGAAATGAAATATATATGCTCACATAATACAAAAATGCATATACATAATTATTTAAGCATATTTATAAATATGCATTAATATATATATATGTTTTTATCCAGTTAAAAATACTTTATATTGAAAACAAACATTTACGTTTGGTAAATGTCTGGTTTTCATTGAAGATAACAAATATTGATCTTTAATAAAAAATAAAATAAACAGTGCATTTATAGATGTGACTATATCAATTTTAATATATCCCTGGGTGTATAAAATGGTTGCTTTTTAATTTGCCTAAATCATTGTATTAATCCCACTGTTTAGAAAATATCCCTGCCAAAATGATTTCTTTTTTATTTGCCTAAATCATTATTTTAATACCACTTTTGTGAAAATATCCCTTCAAAGGGTTTCACCTATTTTTCAAAATAGGAAAATATGTATTATTCGAAAATAATTAAAAAAAAATTAACCTTAATAATTAACCAGAATATAAAAAAAATTTAGTCGATCTAATATGTAATATTTAGGAGATAAACAGAAAAGATTAATGGACTCTAGGCGATTCACAAAAAAAAAAAAAAAAAAAAAAAAAAAAATTAGTGAACTGAAAATAATTAAAATATTAACCTATAATTAACCGGTATATGAAAATACACTAGTTTAGTCTATTTAACATGCAATATTTAGAAGATGGACGAAAAAAATACTAATGGATTCCCAACGATTCATGAGAACATATGTGAAAATAATAAAAAAAAAATTCAACCTTAATAATTAAACCAAAATATGAAAATAAGCTAGTTTAGTCAATCTAATATGCAACAATTAGAAGATGGATATGGATGGAAATAATACTAATGGACTCTCCGTGATTTACAAAAACATAAAGTGAGTTGTATAATCCTGCTATCTATGCAAAAATAATTAAAAAATTAACCAGAATATAAAAATAAGTTAGTTTAATCAATCTAATATGCAATACTTAGTAGTTGGAGATGGATGGAAAAAAATACTAATTGACTCTCGGCAATTCACTGAAACAAACTGAATTGCACAATTACACTGTTTATGCAAAGATAATTAAAAATTAACCATTCAGCGATTTATGCTGAATTCGGCAACTGTTTCAGAAGCATATATATTACATTTTAACTTTTAAAAAAGCGATTTTAATTTACATATAGCTGTAAATTCCGGCATTGTCATGTTAATTTGATTGATCCATGTATGCACAGTTTCCCCCAGGCACTTTTGGAAGGGCGCAGCACCTTGCCTGCCCTTTTCTTACCATAACAGCACCCTCCTTGCTCTCTTGTACGAGAAGAGCGCCCTTTATGCCATTTTATTAGCAGATCAGATCCTCTGCTTAGCCTTTTGTTAAGAGTGCAATGTCTGTCCTCAAACAAAAATCAACCATGATATCAACCAACGTATGATCTCAGATAAGTCCCAGAGTCCTTTCTCTATGTTCATTACCGTAAATTTTGATCGTGTGTATCTCCCTCCACCCCACCCCCCCTCCTTCAAAGAAAGAAAAAGGGTGATTTAGTGCCAGTAAAAAGCGGATTGACAACCCCATATCATGTCTTTCCTTCACTAAAAGAAACATAATTGAAAGGGGGAATATTTAGCAGGTACATTCCTTCTTCCATCTGATAAAAACTTTCAAAACAGTTTTCTTTTTCAACTTAAATTTTTGTTAAATTATTCCATGTTTGATATGCATTTGAGCTATAAAGTTCTGTAAATGTAAACCCTGTAAGCATATTTGCTCTAAAACAAATATTTAAAAATATAGATTTCCGGACTAGGGTTCTTTACGCCATTTGCAGGAAGATGTTTATGTTGATTCCGCCGATTCAGTCAAAACAGAGGATGATAGAAAAATTGTTAGATTAGCACAGTGATTTTAGCCGGCTTGAATGAAATATGGGATAACTTATTTTCTTTATATTGTTTATTAATTGCCTTTACCTACCAGCCTAGTCACTTTTTGAAAATTCTCTTAATATGCTTTCTTGCTGTAGACTGCGTATCCCTGCTACGCGTGAAAGTCACGGCTAAGATTACTCCCATTTGTAGTTCATGTAATATCTATCGACTGTGTATTTATCCATACTAAAAATCAAAATTTAATATTCTCCTTTTTAAACTTTACTTACTTTAATAAACTTTAAATTTATATAAATTCAATAATTGTAATTGCCAATAAACCCAATTGCTCAAGATTATAATTGCATTTGATGTAAAAATAGCATTTATTCAAAGATAAATTTGTTCTCAACAAAAGAAACATTTTCATACCTTATTTGTGGTGGCTCCAGTCCAATGAAGCCAAAATGGTTTTGAATGAATAACATTTTGTAAAATAAAACTTCAGTAAAGTTTAATAAAGCTATTCGATTTTTTCAGATTCATTTATATTGTTTACAGAATTTCAAAGTGCTACAAATGACTCGCTAACTGTTTATAGTTAGTTAGTACATTAGTTTTCACAACGATTTTATCTGGATGCTTCGACATAGACTTCAGGTTAAAATATAAAATTATTTTACGAACTTGTTTTTCAGTATATAAATTAAACTTATCTGACCTAAAATCAACTGACCTATAATCTATATACTTGCCTGGCAGCACATAAATATGTACTTGAATATGTATATGTTCATTTCTTTTGTTCAAACCTAACCAATCATTACACATTTTTAGAATCTCCAAGTTCATTTAACGCCCTAAATTTTTAAACAAAATAAGATTATCTCATACTTATGCATAAATATTTCACCAAGGAGTAAGTAACAGATTCAGCTGAAACAATGGTAACATTTTAAGTAAATTACAGCTTTCCTACTCTTTGGAAAACCCAGGTTAAAATACTAAAATATCGAAATTATACTTCGAAAACAAAGAGCTCATCCAAAATCCAATTATATACACTTGTAGGGATTTCTAAGAGCTATATTCTTGCATAATTGTTTACAGGTTTAGTTTTTGAGATAGCATTACAAATTTGAAAAAGGGCAAATTTTCATTCTTCTTCATGACAAAATGATTACTCGAAAACTATAAGAGCATTTTTAAAATATAAATATAGATTTAGCAACTAAATTTCCTAATACATATTTTTATCCCTTACTATTTATATCTGTCTTTTATGGTTTCGAAGATATTTCGAGTTAAAATAATTAAAGTGAAAAAAAAACAAACACTTGCTGGGACAGATACTTTTTTAAGTTTTTCAAAAAACAAGTTCAAAATATTAAAAAATTGAAATTAATTTTATATATTCACAATCTGGACCCTATTTCCTACAAAACAAGAAAATATATTTACATTTTTGTCTATTAGACTTGGAGGTATAAGCGACCAAAGTGTATACATTTTTTTTTCAACACACTGATTTTCGCCATAAAAATCCGAAGCATAAATATTATTTACATAAAAAATACATGCCCTTTTTCAATCCTGGGGGAAACTGTGTATGCGGCCATATATCCATGTTGTCATGTTAATTTGATTGCCATTCTTGTGCATATGGCTGTAAATCCCCTTTTATCACATTGATTTGATTGGCATTACTGCTATATATACCATACGTCCAAGATTTCCCCAGACAGTAGTCCGGGTTTTGAAGGTGCGTCCATTCCTATGCACATGGCTGTAAATCCCCTTTGACACATTGATTTGATTGGTATTACCGTTATGTATACCATACGTCCGGATTAGGTAGTCAAACTTCAAAACTCACGAGTCAAACTTGAAATCAACTCCACTTGGAGAATGTCCCCCCCGTGCATGAGTGGTATGATTGCAGCTGCCCTGGTGCTGCTTTGATTGGGCAGGCAGTAGGGGAGATCAGACGGCACTGGCCAGACTCCGCAGCAGCTATCTTCATGCTCTTCAGCATGTGTTGGGTTCTAAGGTCTATCCCCTTTGGCCGAAGTGTAATGTGGCTCAGGCCTTTCCTGCCCATGTCTTGACATGTATTGGATGCCAGAGGAGTCAGCTGTACTCCAGTCCTAGAGTAGTAGTTCATCTTTTGAGGACTTACGGGTTCATGGACTTTTATCTGATGTTGCTGTCTGTCAAGTGGGATAAGAAACAACAACATACGTCCGGGTTTTGAAGGTGCGTCCTGGTGTCCGGTCTGGAGTTAGTAAAATGTCCGGAGTAAGCAATCAACAGGGACAGCAGCCAAAATTTCCAGAAAATAGTAAGAAAAATAGGAGGGTCGAGCCCAAAAAGTAGGAGAAATAGGAATGATAAACTCCTGAAGAAAGGTAAAATAAGGCTACAAACTCTGAAAAATAGAGAGTTAGAATATGGGAAAATTAATAAAATGACACTAAATTAATGAAAATGATACATAATTGATGAAAATTCAATATTTTGAAAAATTAAGTTCAATTTCCTTGATCCCTGTCACTTTGTAGGACTTATTATTTTAATATACTTTATTCAAATTTAAGTGTATTCCACTTATTCGTGGGAGATATACATTTTGTTAGAAGATCCCAAATTAATTGCCTTTTATTTGAGGATGATATAACATGTATGTTTCATTAGGCAGTTAGGTAGACGTATAGTAGATAATAATATTGATTGGGAGATGCATGATTATCATGTTCCCATGGATAGCAGCTGCTGGTAGGCGGTTGGGAGATAACGTTTTGCAACTTTTTACTTCCCGTAATATGACAAGCATACCTTCTAGAATATATTTGTGTGTGTGTGTGTAAGAGAGAGAGAATAAACTTCAACATAATAACTATTTGAAAACCTGAAAAGTTTTAAAAAAAGTCTTAACATTCTTATGCAGTGCTTTGAATCTAAACTATTAATAATGTTATGACATACCCTCTTAAATCATGGGTGTACTCTCAGGATACAAAAATGAATCCAAATTTCTGGATAACTAACACGTTTATTTAAAAGCACCAAAAAGCAGGAACAATTTACAACTAATGACACTAAAGCTGTCTTACAAGATCACAAATAACTGTCAGGCACAATAAGACAGCAAGAAAATGCTTAGCTAACTGATAAAACAGCTGAATCTGTTCTCAAAACACTGACGTATCTCACAATTCAATTTGACTCGTATTATGTCAACTCTGTCCCACTAAACGATGACTCCCTTATAAACTCTTCATAAAAATCTCAATTAGGAACAATGAGCATCTTTGAAAGTAATGGAAAACTGGAAAATTCTAGTGCATTCAGAAACTCGCCAAGTTGACGATATTTCACCAAATCCGAAACAAAGGTCACAAAAAATGTCGCCAAATCATGGTCTACGGAAAAGACCTGTAAAATTATCGAAAGTGTCTATTTTTTTCCAGTTTTCTTTCTTTTTCCATCCATCTCCATTCTGTAATTGCCCATTGAATTGACAAAATTTGCATATTTTGGTTTATTATTAATGTTAATTTTTAAATTATTTTGACACATTTAGTATGACTGCGTAATTCGGGAATTCTCATGCAGTCCTGGGATTCCACAAGTATCCTTTTTCATCCTCTAAACATTGGTCATTAGATGGACTAAACTAGCTTATTTTCATATTTTGGTTAATTATTAAGGCTATTTCTTTAATTATTTTCTCATAAATAGTGGGATTCCATAATGCAAGTGGTATCGCATACATTATCAAGCGCTGACTAGTATATTTTTCCATCTGTCTCCATCTTGTAATTATTGCACATTAAGTTGACAAAACTTGCTTATCTTTACATTTTGGTTTATTATTCATGTTAATTTAATTATTTTGATACATTCAATACGATTGCGCAATTCAGGGAATTCTAGTGTAGTCCTGAGTCCACAACTACTCTTTTCCTCCATCTCCATCCTCTAAATATTAATCATTAGATTGACTAATCTAGCTTATTTTCACATTTTGGTTAATTATTTACGTTGAATTTTTAATTATTTTTTAAAATCTAAATAGCAGTGTTTTTCCTTCCTATCTTTTGAATGGGCGGGCTGCCCATCTGTTTTTACGAGCGGCCCGGCCGACAATCTAAGAAAAACGTATGTAAAAAGTAAAAAATAAAAAAAAACGAATGAATGTGAACAAATATAAAAAATAATTTTTGATTAGCCTACATAAATTTGCGAAGCCACTAACTTTAGTAAAGAACTTTGGAGCCGGATTAAAGAGCCACTGACAGCATAATATTTTGCCTACCATCTGAGCCAATAACCCCTTTCAAAGAAAAGAAAATTTAATTCTCTGATCATTCCGTGATGGCACGCCACACCAATAAATATATGCTGCCAAAGCCAAAACACAGTGGCTGGGCATCATTAAACATTGACGCTGTGCATTTTTTCCATAGAGGAATAAAATAGTGAATAATTTGCCAAATAGTCTTGTTCTATACTATGTGTTTCTGAATGTCTCGTAGGGTAATTTTGCTTTGTTTTTTTTAAAATGAGTAGAAAGGTAATCCAGGGAAAGAACCTATTTAGTTATTTTAACAAAGTTCATGAAAATAATGTGCGTGAAAGTAATATTACGTCTACAGAGATGCCAACTTTTAAGGATTTTCCGTAGTTTATAAGGATTTTTACTTCATCTTACAGTTTTACAGACTCCCAAAACTACGGAAAATCCCATGAAATCCATGCATCCCACCATTCAATTCATATTCCCTGATGAGTCCAAAATTATCAGTTTACATTTATTTTCTTCTTCTAATGACTTTATATCAGAAAAATAGACCCAATTTATTTTTATAGTGAAGTAAAAATAAAGAAATATTTTACTAAACAAATTATATTGCGCAATTCAGTCTTTTCGGGCTTTACTGAGAGTACACAATTGCCTTTCTTCATCCATCTCCATCCTCGTATTATTGCACATAAACTTGACTATATACTAGCTGATTTTCATATTTTGGTTGATTATAAAGGTTAATTTTTTAATTATTTTCACATTATTAGTATGATCATGAAATTCAGTTTTTTGTTTCACCGGCGTTGCCGAGGGTATGCAATTATCCATTTTCCATCGATCTCCATCTCCCTATTGTTGCACATTAACTTGACTAAACTAGCTTATTTTCATATTTTGGTTGATTATAAAAGTTAATTTTTAATTATTTTCATATAAATGGTACAATCGTGAAATTCAGTTTTAATGTTTCTTTTTGTTGCTGTTGCAGAGAGCATGCAATTATCCTTTTTCACCGATCTCCATCTTCCTATTATTGCACATTAACTTGACTAAACTAACATATTTTCATATTTTGGTTAATTATAAAATCTAATTTTTTAATTATTTTCACATAAATAGTACGATCGTGAAATTAAGTTTTAATGTTTCTTTTTGTTGCCGTTGCCGAGAGCACGCAATTATCCTTTCCCATCAATTGCCATCTCCCTATTGTTGCACATTAACTTGACTAAACAAACTTATTTTCATATTTTGGTTGATTATAAGGGTTAAATTTTTAATTATTTTCACATAAATAGTACGATCGTGAAATTCAGTATTTTGTTTCGCATGCGTTGCCGAAAGTACGCAATTATCCTTTTCCATCGATCTCCATCTCCCTATTGTTGCACATTAACTTGACTAAACTAGCTTATTTACATATTTTGGTTGATTATAAAGGTTAATTTTTTAATTATTTTCACATAAATAGTACGATCATGAAATTCAATCCTTTCTGCAGGAGTTTATCACTCCTATTTTTTCCTATTTTTAGGCATTTATCCCTCTTATTTTTCTTACTATTTTTTGGAAATTTTGGCTGCTGTCCCTGTTGATTGCTTACTCTGGACCAGACACCAGGCCACACCTTTAAAACCCGGATTGTCTGGGGAAATCCTGCATGTATGGTATACATAACGGTAATGCCAATCAAATCAATGTGACAAAGGGGATTTACAGCCATGTGCACAGGAATGGCAATCAAATTAACATGACAACGTGGATTTGTGGCCACATTCATGGATCAATCAAATTAACATGACAATGCCGGAATTTACAGCTACATGTAAATTAAAATCGCTTTTTTAAAAGTTAAAATGTAATAAATATGCTTCTTAAACAATTGCCAAATTCAGCATAAATCACTGAATGGTGAATTTTTAATTACCTTTGTATAAACTGTGTAATGGACAATTCCAGCCTCTTTTATATTTTTATTCGATTGGAAATGTTTCAAAACTGACAAAAGTACAAAAATTTTTATTCTCCGAGCTGTATTTCATGTTTTATTAGCAGTCAAAGTTTGCCTTTTTGACTGCGGCCAGAAAATGGTATATTTTGGCATGCATGGAATATGACATCACAAGGTTCGCCCGCGACTCCCGTTTTTGAGAATTGGTGCATAAGTTTGGTTACAAGTTCCGATAATTATAATTGTTTCTTCCATCCCAAACTTCCAAATAGTTATAAGTATTGTATCGCTACCAATGTGCCCGACTACTAGTTTTACATCATCAGATAAAATATTTATATCTGTGTCAAAAAATGTTTTTCGTGAAAAATTATGTAAAGCGCAGGAAGCCAGATTGTAAACAAAATTCACCACTGTCATTAAAGAGTGTTCATTACGCATGTTATAATGATAAATCAGTGACTTTATAATCCAATTTTCAAAGCTATTTTATGAAAAGTTATTTCTTTATGATTTAATAAACTTTGAAAATCCACTACTGGTGTCCACTACTGATTCGGCACTCAATTTTTAATTTTGCTATTACGAATGAATTTAAAGCCAGATTCAAAATGGATTATTGACTTTGTACCCAGTTTAGTATGTGGTGTTCGCAGTTAGTTTAGTGAATATAAAAAATTCTGTGCATAAAATTTTTTTATATCTGTATATACTGCAGTGCAATTTAGTATTTTCATTAAGTACATGTGCTTTTGAAAAGTTATAAAATAGATTTTATCTAAAAAAATAAATCACAAATTTGAAACATTGCACAAAAGGAATAGAAATTAAATTAAAAATAATTTAAAATTCCTTCACCTATTCAGAATCATAAATGATTTACTGTTTATTATAGGTTTTAAAATATAATATGAGAAAGAAACAATTTAAAACTGCTTTTAATTTAAAAATAAATTATTAGATATATTTAGAATCCTTACAAATCATAAATATAATAAAAAATATATATATACATATAAACATAAATACATAAATATTATTTTTAATTCCCAGAAAAAATACACAGCTCAATCTAAACTTTGGGTTTAAATTTATTGTATAACAAACTTAACTATAAAAGACTATTTGCACTCAAAAAACTTATGGAGCACATTACATTATAATAATATAAAAAAAAATCAGCGGTGTGTGGTCCAGTCTGATGGAGCCAAAATGGTTTTGCTTAAATAATATTTTGTAAAATAAAGTTTCAATTGGTTCATTTTTTTTCACTCATTTGTTTCGTTTACAGGCTTTCAAAGTGTTACAAATTACTTGCTAACTGTTTACAGCTAGCAAAGCACTTTTAGTTTTCATCCCGATTTCATCTGGATACTCCGACTCTAGATATGCAATATTCTCAAAATATGAAATTTTTTTTAACTTGCTTTGCGGTATATATATTAAACTTAACAATATATCTGATGAGATTTTACATTTATATTAATTTATAAACTTGTTTGGCGGCACATAATTACTTACTTGATTATGAATATTTTCATGTATTATGTTCAAACCTCACCAATCATTAAACATCTTTACAATTCCCAAGTTTATTTAACATTATAATTTTTTTATACAAAATAAAAACAATGAGCTGCAGCAATCATGATATTTTAAATATTGCAACTTTCCCAGTTATTGGAAAATCCAGGTTCAAAACTAAGCTATCGAAATTAGAACGACTCAATCCAAAACCCAATTATATACACTTGCAAGATTTTAAGAGCTATAAATTCTTGCTTATTGTTCATAACTAGCACTTTTAGTTTTTGAGATATAAGCATTACAAACTTGTAAAATGAAAAATTTTCAATCTTCTTTAACTTGTCAAGACGATTACTCAAAAACTAAGGTTCAATATATTAGCTTTTTTTTTTCTCAAAAAATAAGATTCAGAAACTAAATTTACTAATACATATTTTTGTCGCTTACTATTTATATCTATCTTTTTTTGAAGTTTGAATGAAAGTAAGAAAAATTAAAAACCACTTGCTCGGATAGAGGCTTTAAATGTTTTCTAAAAAAGTTCCAAAGTATTAAAATTATTTCATATATTCATAATCTGGACCAATGAAACAACAAAAAAATATGTACATTTTTATCTATCAGGTTTGGAGAAATTGGCGTTCAAAGTGTTTGCATTTTTCGTAATGCTGCGGTTTCCACCACAGACACCTTAAACGTAATTCACATAATAATAATAATAATAATAATTATTATTATTATTATAAACCAACAAGAAAAGGGTATCAAGTTTACATCTCGAGTTTCAGCTGTCACAAAATATTTATTATTTCTGAAAGAAAGCGCCATCACATTAAAATCGATCTTAGGCAAATTGTCTGACTGCCCTTTAACTCTTTCGCGACGATCGGCACACCCACGTGCCAGCTGCGAACTTGCATTCAAGGACGAATGGCACGCCCTCGGGCCAGAGGAAATTTTACCGCAAGCGGATAGTGGCACCTATAAGTGCCACCACTCGGAACGTTTTAATTTGTGTACTAGATGGCGTTACTTGTCCATGGAACTAACTTCAATGTATTTTGCAGAGGCATGACCTTGGCAGAAGAGGATCGAATGAATTATTTCTCCATTTGGAGCGGTGAAAATCATTTTGTAATATAAACAAACAGAGTAATTCTCGTAGCATCAACAATTTTATAATTGAGTTTCGATTTTTATTTCAGCGTTATGATTTCGTTGGTGAATCATAGGAATATAAGAGAGTATTTTTTTTTTGTTTGGGTTTTAGAGGCAGTGAAATTATTCGTTTATTTCGGATAAAAGAATGGGAGCAACTAACGAGCATTTTGTATTCAGATTTGTATGAAAATTATACATCAAGTAGAACATAAATATTTCTTTTATTCCTGAAAAAAGTAGATTTCTGTGTTGAATAGGTGATTTTTAGTGAATTTTTTTCGAGAGTTAGGTTTAGAACAAAAAATGCGCCGTCCTTTTCGACCAGTTCGGAAGCGAAGCGCTTTGTCTTTTGGGCCGCGACAGCTCCGGAATGCCGCCGTCCCGAAAGGGTTAACAGAACCAGAATCCATGTTTATAATAAAATAAGGAACAAATAATTTAAACTCAAGCAGACCAAGAACAAATGGGTAAAATAATTGTAAACAAAATTAAATACCAACTACTTGCAAATATCTCAGTAGAAATAGCACATAAAATGTTGCATCACAGGTCAAACAGGCTATGTGACGTCACAGCCAATCACAGGCACTTTTTTGTTTGAGTAGATTTTGTGCTTTTTCATTTCTTGATATTTAAATAAATAATTATTTTAAGAGATTTTCGCTTGGATATTTGAAATCAGAAAAAAATTCTCTATAAATATAAATTGGTTTTAAGATCTTTAAAAAAAAAAATCGGAATTGTCCATTGCGCAACTCAGTTTATGTTTTAATGATTTGCCGAGAGTCTATTAGTATTTTTTCCATCAATCTCCATCTACTAAGTATTGCATATTAGATTAATTAAACTAACTTATTTTTATATTCTGGTTAATTTTTTAATTATTTTTGCATAGACAGCGGGATTATGCAACTCACTTTATGTTTTTGTGAATCACGGACAGTCCATTAGTATTATTTCCATCCATATCCATCTTCTAATTGTTGCATATTAGATTGACTAAACTAGCTTATTTTCATATTTTGGTTTAATTATTAAGGTTGAATTTTTTTAATATTTTCCCATATGTTCTCATGAATCGTCGGGAGTCCATTAGTATCTTTTTTCGTTCATCTCCATCTTCTAAATATTGCAAGTTAAATTGACTAAACTAGTGTATTTTCATATACTGGTTAATTATTAAGGTTAATATTTTAATTATTTTCCCTTCACTATGTTTTTTGTGAATCGCCAAGAGTCCATTAGTATCTTTTCTGTTCATCTCCTAAATATTACATATTAGATCGACTAAATTTTTTTTATATTCTGGTTAATTATAAAGGTTAATTTTTTTTAAATTATTTTCAAATAATACATATTTTTCTATTTTAAAAAATAGGTGAGACCCTTTGAAGGGATATTTTCACAAAAGTGGTATTAAAACAATGATTTAGACAAATAAAAAAAGCAACCATTTTGGCAGGGATATTTTTCCAAAACGTGGTATTAAAACAATGATTTAGGCAAATAAAAAAGAAACCATTTTGGCAGGGATATTTTCTAAACAGTGGTATTTAATACAATGATTTAGGCAAATCAAAAAGCAACCATTTTATACACACAGGGATATATTAAAATTGATATAGTCACATCTATAAATGCACCGTTTATTTTTTATTAAAGATCAATATTTGCTATTTTTAATGAAAACCAAACATTTACCAAATGTAAATGCTTGTTTTCAAAGTATTTTTAACTGGATAAAAACACACACATTTATATATATATATATATATATTAATTAATGCATATTTATAAATGTTTAAATAATTATGTATATGCATTTTTGTATTATGTGAGCATATATATATTTCATTTCTTAATCTGGCAACTAAAAAAGTATTAACTACTGATATTTTTCTTCACTACTAAAATCTTCATCAACTTGTTGACATGTAATATACAGACATGACAACAAATTTACATGTAGATACATCATTTTCAAATATAATTGAAAGTCAAATTAAATGTGTTTTATAATTATTTAATTATTGCTATGATTCCAACGTGCAGTAATCCAATAAATGGGTTTGATTTACATACCTTACTTATAATGTAATCAAAATATGATGGCTTACTTATTAGAAAGTGCAGAATTATTTGGAAATCAAAGTAATTTCTTTTTATACAGATAGTTTGCTTTGAATTAAGAGTTACTGCATTGCATATACATAATAAATTAAATACATACACTGCATTAAAATCTAAACATTGTCTTAATATATAGGAACATTTACAATCCAAAAATTGGTGATTTTTTTATGCATGTTAATTTAAAGTTTTTTTGTTTTTTTATAGTAGCTATCCTTAACTATTTAACTTTATTAAGAATTATTTTTAAAAGAAATGATGCTAAGTTTAAATTTTCCTTGGTTTAATTTATGATTAATTAAGTTTTTGCAATTTTCTTTTTCTAACATGAAATTGTTTTGAAAAAGTGAAATTATTTTAAAAGATTTTAAGGGTTCTTTTCTTTATATAGTAATCTTGTAATTTCTTCCTGCATGAAGATATTTAAAAAATATAGTAAAATTGTTTTTTAAAGATCTAAAATTTAAACGCTTCTAATTTTTCATGATTTTATTTATTCAAAGTAAATAAAAATAACTATCTTATAATTTTTTGTTTTTCTATAATGCAGACTCATTATTTTTAAAAAGCCATGCCAACTTGTTTCCCTGTGCATTTGATTTTCTGATGCACTCTTTTGATATCATAAAATTTAAAAAGTATGATTTTAAAATTAATCTGCAAAGCAGCGGTCTCTTATATTTTGGTTAAAAATGAATAATACAATTTTTAGCAAAATTCTTTTACCAATATTTGATAAAACTTTGTTTTGTGATACCTGGTTGTTGGGGAGAGGGAATGTTTCAGGGAATTTCAAAACGAGTTTCTTCTGTTAAGGGCGAATACTCTTCTAACTGTTTATTTGGCATGAAGCAGGAGCCTTATAACACCCTCAAAACAAGTGTCAGACAGTTCATTCTGAGCAGTGGTTAAGGGCACATATTGTTCTACCTGTTCATTTGGCCTGAAGAAGGAAGAAGGGAAGCTTATAACACCTTCGAAACAATTATCACCTTAGTGACAGATGCCTGTTCCCCCAAGGAAGTTATGCAAGTTTTTATCTTACAAGCAGTAGTTTGTCTTACTGTAATAGTGGTTGTAATTTCGATATTGTAATATTTTAACTTGAGTTTTTCAATGGGTGGGAAAGCTGTAATATTTAAAATCTCAAGTGTTTCTGTTCGCTGTGTTTACTTACTCCTTGGTGAAATGGTGCATAAGCATAAGATGTTTTATTTAAAAAAAAAATTAGGAGGTTAAATGAACTTGGAGGATTCTAAAAATGATTAATGAGGTTTGAACAGAATAGATGGAAATATACATATTCAAGTATGTATTTATGTGCCACCAGGTAAGTTTATAGATTAACTTGTATCTGCCAGACATACTGTATAAGATTAATTTATATACCACTAAGCATATTAGTGAAATAATTTGATAATTTGACATGGAGTCTATGGTCAGATGAAATCGGGTTAAAAACTATAAGTGCTAATGAGCTATAAGCAGTTAGTGAGTAATTAGCAGTGCTTTGAAAGCCTGCAAATGAAACAAATGAGTCTGAAAAAAATTGAATGAACTTTATTGAAGTTTTACTTTACAAAATCTTAATCACGTAAAACTAATTTGGCTTTATCAGACTAGAGTCACCACCATTTGTTTTCGTTTCAGAGTGCTTTAGAAAGCTTTCCAGTAGCTTACGATTCTTGATACATTGCAGCTCAGACTACACAATAGCGCCATAAAGCTGAATCTCCATGTACTACTTTTTTCTAAAGGATGTAAAAAGAGATGCAAAAGAAAGAAAAATTTATGCCAAATGAGAATTCTGTAGTTTCTGTTCATTACTTTTGTGCATGTGAAAAAGAGGAAATGAATTTGGCGACAGAATACATATGAAACCAAACTTTTCTGGTCTAACATTAAAATTTGCTGTCCTACCTAACATTTTTGGAATGCCTAATATTTATTTGATTAGCCAATCAATGCTAGAATTAAAAAGATATATCAAAATGATTTACTCAAGAGAAAATGAGCTTAATAAAATCCAATCTTTTGACAAATTTTCATGAAAAGCTGAGTGTCTGACTTTTTTTACTTTTTAAGCATATTCAGAAAACGTGTAATTTATTCAATTTTTAAGAAAATACGTCTTTGCAGGTTACTGACATATAATAAAAGCTTCTTTAAATTAAATAATTTGAGATGATAAATATGCATGTTCATAGTAGTTTAGAGTTTACTGTAAATTGTGGGTACCAAACAAAATAACTTTTGTGTGCAAAAGAAGAGGACAATAGAGCTTCAAAATAATTTAACCCTTAAATAATTTTCAAAATAAACTTCTGCAAGTAAATTTATTCCCAACTACTACAGAATAATATTGGGACTACTATAAAATAATTAGATGGATGTTATATAAAATAATCCAGTTCTATCATTCTATATGAACGTTGATCAAATAAAAATGTTCAAGTATCTACTTGTTATTTGTAATCAGTTTTGATTAGCCATTCAAATGTTTATAATGTGTTATAAATATTGTTAAACATGATAATGCCAGTCAAATTTCTGAAACATTTTAATATGTAACAAAAGTGCACTAACAAAGATATATCTGATCTACAAAATAAATTTTAAAAATAAAAACTAAATTGGTATGCTCATTTGGCACAATTGGCATCTAAGCATTAAAACATACCACATTTACTTGCCTTTGAGACATGGTCTTATGAAGCCTCAACAACTTTCCTGCATTTTATGCACAGGTAGGATCTCAATATTTCTTAAAAATTGTGCAAATTAAGGATACTTTTTATAGGCCTTTAAACACAGTAGATTTAATTTCATGAAAATGAAGCATAAATAAAAATTTAATTTGTATTTATGAGGAATATTTTTCAGTGATATGTTGTTATATTAATG
Organism: Amaurobius ferox; assembly: GCA_951213105.1. NCBI lineage: Eukaryota > Metazoa > Arthropoda > Arachnida > Araneae > Amaurobiidae > Amaurobius > Amaurobius ferox. The sequence goes on along the minus strand of OX578142.1, from coordinate 110,000,331 downwards.
AAGATTTATAGCAAGTAAATATTTACGAAATTTGTCAAATATATTGTAATAAAAGTTTTATCTACTAAATTAAGCAGCACAAACACATTTAAACAATAAATAATTTTATGTTTGATGATTATTTACATTACAAGGCACAGTCTAAGTCGTTAGAGAAAATAGCACACACTCCTATAAAATTAAGTTATAAATCTTGTACAATACAAAAGTGAGAAAGAGAGCAACTTTACTTTTAATTGAACACAGGTCAATTATATCAATTAATAAATAAGTTAACTGAAATATTTGGCAATAACTTAATATAAATAGGAAGAAATTCTGAGGATGAAAAAACACAAGTTAGAAATAGAAACAATTGCATCAGTTAGGTATGGCATATTAGCTTAAAGCTGAAATCATTACTAACAAGTATTTAAGGTGAACCATTAATTACTGGTGTCTCAGACAGAGAGAGTTCAGCTATATTTGGTACATTATTAGAAAGAGATCGTGAACGTAAATCACTAGACTGCTTTGATAAATGTGAATTACCATTTTTTACAATTTTTAAATCTTGACCATTTGTGCTAGGCTCTGATGTATTTTGAAAACTACTATTGTGTGATCGATCTGATGAAGCCTGTGTTGACTGCTCAGAAAATCCTGAACTTCTATAATTGTCATCACTAGCATTACTACTTTCTCCATGATATTTAGGTTTTTTCTTTTTTCTTCTTCTACGGTTTCGAGACCCTTCAACGGATGACACACTCTCTATAAAAATTGAGAAAATAAATTAGAATCTGTAATTGGAAAATGTTCTAAAAAATTATTTTATTGTTATAAAATGCAAGTTTGAATATTCATAAAATGGAAACTTCATACAGAATCAAACTCAAATGTAAAACTATGCAAATTTATAGGCTAAAGAAACCTTTATTTGGCTTTGTTTATTTTCACTGTTTAGTTAGCATAGCTGTGATCAATTTAACAAAATTCAGGTATGCCAGGTTTCAGTCAAAGTTCAGAAACATAGTAATTGGAATTTAATACAATGTATGAGATATTTTTTCCAAATTAAAGCTATGAAAATTGTATAATTTTATGTTAAAAATATGAAGCATATGCACAGTATGCTAAGTATAGCACATGCAAACTACAATTTAGTTTACATAAAAAAATCAAAATTCCAACTATATAATTTACAAAACACTGAATCATTTATTAAAATCCTACTAACAAAATGGCTCAAAATTCAAAGTTACTGGCACAATGCAGATATGACAGAAAACAAATTTACTTTAACAGGGATCATAACAGATTTTCCAGGAGCTAATTTCTTTTATTAGTACTGTTTAACATTTTTTTGTATAAATAAAAGTAGAATTGACACACAGAACAAACATCATTGATCAGAAAAGGTAATCTTTTGAACATTTTTCCTATTTCATTTTTTTATTTTAATGCCCTGTAGACTTGAAAACTTAAATTATCACTTAGTATCCAGTGGCCACTTTATCACAGATATTTGTATAAATATATACATATGTACACACATATACAGGGTGTCACCAAAACACTGACCTCGGCTTTTATTCCTTAAATATTGATCTTAGACATATATAATAAATTACAAAGTTGCATAAAAAAAAGATTCAGAATTTTATGAAATCGATAACAATTTTGAATAAATGCTGAAATTTTGTACATCACCTTATTAGTGTATGGGGCACATTTTATTCATTGGAAATGTTTTTGTACGGGGGCCGCATAAAAATTTAAATTTTATATTTCTTAAAATTTAATTCCCTTGAAAATGTTAATCGATTTCATAAAATTCTGTACCTTTTTATATGCAACTTTGTAATTTATTATATATGTCTAAGATCAATATTTAAGAAATAAAAGCCGAGATCAATGTTTTTGGGACACCCTGTATATACAATGTTACAAAAATGCCAGTTTCATCTTCAAACTACTTTATATAAACATAGAAAGAGAAACTTAATATAATTAACAAAAGAGAATCCAAAAAGTTCAAAATCACATTTAAAAATGTTGAAGACCTGTAAAATAAAATAAGATACAGCCTTAAGAACAAAAGTCTAGCTAGTAAGTTAGTAGCTATTGCATGTAACGTACAAGGATTGTATGCGCCCGCACAGCAGGCTTAAAGCAAATAATGCTAATAAAAGTCAATTTATTTTAGGAATTTGTGAAAAGTGTTTATCTGTTAGCCTGGAACCCTCGTAGTGGGTGGGAATGTGATTGACAGCTATTTCAAATTTATGCAGATTGCATGCACCCGTGTAGCATGTATATCATTATTACATGCAGTGGAATTGTTATTGCACATCTCATACATGGATTGCATGCACTCTTTAATAAAAAGCGATTCATTTTATATGCAGTAGCCGTATCATTACCCATGTGACCGCACTGCGGTCAGAAACGCGATTGACAGTTACTTAATGAGCTGTACTGTTAGCTGTCACTTCCGTACATAGCTGAGGTCTGCGATCGACAGTAACTTTATAAACTGCATCATTAGCCGTGAATTGTGTATGTAGTTGAGGTGTGAGATAGACAGCTACTTCATCAACTGTACCATTAGCCATGACTAGAGTGCATAGTTGAGGTGTGCAATTGACAGCTACTTCATCAATTATACCATTAGCCAAGACTTGCATGCATAACAAAGGCATGCGATCAACATCCACTCCATGAACTGCACCGCTAGCCATGACTTATGCATGTAGCTGAAGTGTGCGATAGACAACTACTTCATGAACTGCACTGTTAGTCATGACTTGCAAGAATAAGGAGACATGCGATTGACAGCTACTTCATGAACTACATTGCTAGCCATAACTTGCACGTGTAGCTGAATTGTGCGATTGACAGCTACTTCATCAACTGCACCGTTAGCCATGACTTGCGCATGTAACAAAGTCATGCGATTGACATCTACTCCATGAACTGCACTGCTAGCCAAAACTTATGCGTGTAGATGAGATGTGCAATCGATAGCTACTTCATGAATTACATAGTTTGCTGTAACTTGCGTGTGTAGCTGAGGTACATCCTGGAATATAACACCTTTAACTTTATACTTGATTGGGTAAGTCTAGTTTATTGTTAAACTTTCAAGTGTGTAGCAGAGACCAGTAGAGTGAAAAACATACAGAGCCCTTTTAGTTAAAAACAAAATCAGCATTTTATTCAAAACGACAGTCTTGCCTTGTGGTACAGGCTAGCTGCAATACTACGCATGCAGCTGATAATATATATACAGGCTTTGAAATTGATAATGTATGGCAAGGAAGTACAGTTTGGAAAAATACCAGTAAGCTGTATGTCGTTCGACCTCCATTCGAAGGTCACATACTGGAGCATGATTTTAATTTACACATCTGTAGATGACTAGAACGAAACATTAATGATTAAAACTATAAAACACTAGGTAAAAGATCCAAATATGATTAACACCATCACTAACGTCAAGGAGATACTAATTACCGCTGTAAATGTCCTTTAACTAAGACATTCATCTTTACACATCATAATTTAACAAGTTCTCTGGAACTATAACTTTCTCTAGTACATCGGCAAAAAAAACAGACTATATTGCCATGACCAACATGATCAATAACAGCTCAATAATGAGCTCAATCGTAATAACAATACTAATGCATTACTTGCATAGACCTACTGATGTTTCCAAAACACCTAACACCTATTGTTTCTTCCAAACCAAACTTCCTATATATGTCAGGATTGGTATCTTCTGGAACGAATTCTGAGGTCCGTCCCTAAATATGCAAATCAGTTTGTGTATGCATCGGATATTCAAATTTGCATGAAGATTTCTACTGAAAGAATGCCGCGGGTCACTCCCGAGAATGATGTAAATCAAAAACAAATTGATGTTTTTGAACATCGCTCAGGAGAATAGTGAATCACGATCGTTTGTTTACATTCTTCCAGTAATCGGCTCCCTCATGCAATCTGTTAAATTCGACGTATACACAATAGTACTCGAAAATTTTTTCTAAGAATCTTGACATGTTAACAAATGTCAAGTTCCCAGTATTTACTTCAAATCATAATGATAAGATTTAAAGAAAAAAACATTCTTAGGCCACTAACATTTTCAAATACAACAATATAATGAGACATAGCAATAGGTCTGAAAATATTCAAATTTGATGTATAAACATTAAATTGAAGCTATAAAATACAAGTCAATGAATTCTCTAAGAAAGTTTGTATGGTGGGAAAATTTAGAAATAAACAGTTTAAAAGAATTTAAGTATAAACATGCCACAAATTACATTAGAAATTTCAGTATAGACATGTCAAAAGTTAAAGTTTAAAACTAAGCATAAACATATTGATCAGTTAACAATTAATTTTTAAGTATAAATATGTTATATTAGTCAGAGTTTAAATTTAAGTATAAACATGTTATATATTTCAAAGCTTAAATTTAAGTATAAATATGTTATATAATTCAAAGTTTAAATTTAAGTATAATCATTTAATATTTCAAAGTTTAAAAGTTTAATTATAATATGTTTCAGTGTCAGAATTCAATCAGTATACAATTTAAAAACACATTAAGTTTGAATCAAAATATCAAAAAGTACCTTTCTTTATACACATTGAAACATATTAGCAAAAATTGCTTTTGTGGGATTGAAAAAAGTATTTTATAGTGAGAAATATCGAAAATTGACTAAATGTTTTGAAGTGCGAGAGTTCAAAAATAGTGGATATAAATACAAACATTTATGTGGCATTCATCACTACCAAATTTCAAACTCAAATGACAATTTCATTTTGTACTTTGAGGTAGTAATAAATAATAATGTATTATATTCTAATATCAAATTTAAAGATTTAAAGCAAAAACTTTTGAAAGGTTAAGTTTAAAGTTTGCATTTTAAACAGTCCATCATGAAATTCCAGAATCCTATTCTTAGCCATAGGTTTGGTGAAATAATCTGCATCATTATCCTTACTATTCACAAAGTTAACTTTAAATGACACCTTAAGAACTAAGTTTCTAAGAAAATGATATTTAACATTAATATGCTTAGTTCAGTGATTTTCAATTGGGGAATTTGAAAAATTGATAGCTGCCTGGTTATCACAAAAAATTATTTTATTTTTGTTAAATTTTAAACCTATTTGGTAGCATTCCTTAATTACATTTTGTATCCACATGATTTTTTTGTCAGCTTCCGTTAACGATACATAATCGACTTCCATAGTGGATAAGCTCACGCATTTATGCTTGAAGGAACGCCAGGATACAGGTACTTTGTCAAAGTAGAATATCATACCACCTAAAGATACCCGATCATCCCTGTTGGCTGCAAAATCAGAGTCTGAATAGCAATTCAAATTAAACTCACTAATGTTGGACAAATTTAACGTGTAATTTTTGTTTTGTCTAAATAATCCAATAACTTTAATAGGGCATCCCAATGTCTTATGCTGGGGTTCTCTTGAAACTGAGAAAGTAAATTTACTGCATAACACAAATCAGGCCGTGTCCTACTAGAAATAAAACTTAAACATCCTATAAAATTTCTGTATGGAATATTTTTCATTTGATCCATTTCTTCACTAGTGCCAGGACAATCTATTTTACTCAAAATTGTTCCTTTTGCTATTGGTAATGAGACAATTGGATATTTAAATTGTTTAAATTTTTCATAGACTTTTTCAATATACTGTTTTTGATGTATATAAACTTTACGATCTGACTCTTCAAATTCTACACCTAGTAGTTTTTGATTTTACCTAGAACTTTAATATCAAATTTTTCTTTCAACATTGAAACAACTAAGTCAATATCCTTTTGACTTTTAGAAAATAAAATGATATCAACCACATAAACTAATACAAGAAAGATCAATCAAGCTTAAAGCTTTGATTATGAAACACTTTCCAACTTCAATGCAATTTTATTTAAACATCTCTAAAATGCAATACATTCCTAAGTAATATTTTAAAACTTATCACAATACTACATTAATTTATTATATTTGAAAACTTAAACCTTCATCGAAAAAAATGAACTTCATTGAAATGACGGCATTGAAATATAAATTACCTGGTTTAAACATCTCTGAAATGCGATACATTCCTCGGTAATATTTTTGAAATCATCATAATACTACAATAATTTATTATATTTGAAAACTTCATCGAAAACAACTGACATTCATTCAAATGGTGTCATAGAAAAAATAATACACCTGGCTCTCTATAAAAGCAGCATTTTATTCATAACATTTTCCCATTCATCACAGTACTAAAATAATTTATTTTATTTAAAAACTTAAGACCATGGAGCTACAAGTAATTAAACTCTATGCTTAAAACTTCATCGAAAAAAATCATCCTTCTCTCTGTAAAATCAATAAATATTTCATTCATATCAGGTATGCAGACTCCATGAGATAAATACTTTTACATTAAAAAAATACAGCAATTTTTATACAACTCATCCTACATATTTTGCTGTTTACATTTTACATAAGTGAAAAATAGGCTTCATTGTAGAAATAATTAAATTTGGATGATCATGTAAACTCAAATATATTGTCATTGCGTTGTTTCAGTATGTAGATGCACAGAATTTAAGCAAAAATAAAGCGGTTTTAAGACGAATACAACACTCTTAATTAAGAGTGAAACCACCAGTAGAGTGAAATAAATACAGAGTCCTTTTAGTTGAAAACAAAATCAGCGTTTTATTCAAAACGACAAAGTCTTGCCTTGTGCTACAGGCTAGCTGCGATACATGACCAATATGATCAATAACGAGCTCATTCATAATAATGATACTAATGCATTACTTGCATAGACCTACTGATGTTTTCAAAACACCTAACACCTACTGTTTCTTCCGAACCGAACTTCTATATATGCCAGGATCAGTACCTTCCGGAACGAATTACGAGGTCTGTCCCTAAATATGCAAATGAGTTTGTGTACACGTCAGATATTCAAATTTGCATGAAGACTTCTGTTGAAAGAACGCTGTGAATCACTCCAGAGAATGAGGTAAGCATACGTGCCAACATTTGACTAGGGGTCATCAGTAGCATAAGTTAAAGAGCTTAGGGAGCATTCAAGTATTACATAAGCATTTCGGAAGGGGGGGGGGGGGCAGAAAATCTTATTTTTCCTATCTTACTCTATGTTAATTTTTGCTTACTGGGGGATTCAAAATTACTAAAAATGTACTTAAGTAATACTTGAACGCTCCCTTACCACGGACAAGTCGCCGTATGCTGTGGTCTATTGTTTGAATGATTTTTAAAAACAAATATAACAAAGAAAATAATAATTGCATATTTCCATAATTCATATTTATAATCGGATATTTACATAATTTATTTGACAAAAGTAGAACTTTCAAATAACCAACATAAAATGGAAAAAAACTATCAGCAATGTACGAAATACTAAAATATAGAGAGTCAGCCTTTTTCAGCACAATGAGTAGTAATTGGTTATAACATGCACTCTTGGCATTTCTGAGTTCGACTACACTGAAAGTTTTTCTATAATCCATATTTATTTTCTCCACCAACATACTTTCCAATGTCTTGATTGTCAGATTTGACCTGAATTCTGTTTGATTTTTTTTAACTATACTAAAAATTCGTTCAGTTGGCGCATTACTATATGGAACAACTAAAACTGACAGCATTAGTTGAGAAAGAAGCTTAAACTTGAAAGTACCATCTGGATACTTAAGATTACCAATCTTACACTGACAGTCATCAGCCCTATCACATTCTGTAATATCAGAGGAAAACTTTTCATTTTGATATAATGCAAATTCTAACTGCAATTTATCACAGTCTTCAGGAAAATCAAACAGATCAACAAAGTATTTCACAGAACTGTAAAAAACAGAAGCACGTAGGGAAACATTTGCCACTCAGGCATTCTGATAAAACTCATTATGCAATGGTATTTTTTTAAGCACATAATCACACGTAGTACAAAAAAACTTAATTCTTTAATTTTATCTGGAGATAAATTTGAGCAGCTTGAATAACTTCTTGTGCAACTACCAATAATAAGTTCATCATCACTTTTTGGTTCTTCATCTTTGAGTACTGTATGTTAAAAACTTCCTCACATTTTGAAATTGCTGCTGGGGTTACAAAATGAATCAGCAGTTCAAAATAAAATTTATGGAGTTCATCCTTCAGGAGGTGAATACAAGGAGATTCTTTTTGCAATGAAGCATTTATTTTTGTAAAAGTTGGGAGAGCATTTTGCAAAAATAAACAATATAATTTGGTACATGGAGAAACAAAAAAGTCTTTAATTATTAAGCATTGTTTTAACAAAGAATAAGAATCATCAGTAAAAAATTCCAACAAAAGACTCCAACGATAACTCTATTTAAAACAGTTTCCAAGGATAACCAACGAGTACTTACATGTTTCAATATTTTGTGATTCTCCTCCCCACACAACTACTGCAATTTTTTAAGCCTGCTTTGTCTTTTGATACTTTGTCCAAGTAATAATATATCTGAGTAACAAAAAACTCAATATCTATTGGCAATGTTTTAGTAGCTCCCTGTGCACAAATGTGTAGCAGATGACATGAGCAACCAGCTATTTTAATTTTTGGCTGCTTTGACTGGATGAAAGAGGCAACTCCCTTAAATTTTCCTATCATAGTATTGGAATTATCGCAGTAAAAAGCAACACAGTCTTTCCATGGGATTTGAAGTTTTAAGAGTTCCAAATCAATCATTTTAAAAATTCCTTCCCCAGTATTGTCTTCTGATTCTAAAAGGGATAAAAGAGTGGTTTGAACTTGACCTTTATCAGAATAAAAAAAAACTCACGACCTGGGGGTAGAGTTTCTTGTCTCCCAAATCGTTACTGCCATCTGTTGCGAGGGAGAACTTATTATTCCTAATTTAATCAATAATTTGGCTTTTTGTCTCCTCTGCTATAACTGTCATAATAGCACTTGTCTTGGTTCTTCCACTTGAATATTTTTGGGCGATTTCCGAATCGGGAAACATTTTTGGAAAAAGTTTTCCAGTGTGATTAGATGCAGAAATTGGTAAATTGTGTTCTATTAAAAACAGAGTAAATAAACACTCGGATTTTATAACATCTAAGTCATTTTTTGTAGTAAAATACGATGCTAAATTGCGATTACTGGATTCCAATTTATTCAGTTCGGTATGTTTTTTGCAAGCCACATGTTATTTGCAGTCGTCACGACCGCCATGAGTCACTGAAAAATCTTGTTTGCACACAGTACAAAAAGCAAATCCTTCTTTAGAAGATGCTATAAGGCATGTCCATAAGTTTGAATACTATTTTTTAAACTTTTGGCAGCTCTTGCACTTTTTTTTACAGGAGGGGAATCTTCTGCAACGCATTTTAAAAATCGATCCATCATGCAGACGATAAGAAAGATGCAGTAGGCTCCATAACTAAAAAGTACACAATTCAGAAGTGTTGCCAACTCAACGTACGAAAAATGTGCACTGCGGGTGAATGGACCGAGACCACCATAAAGCATAGCGGAGATAGGAAAATGTGACGTATTAGGAGCACTTTGCGCAATATTGGCCTTGAAGCCTGCCTATGCGTATTTCCCGTGAGCCTCTTTGCAGCACAGGACCGATCTCTACCAAAACTGGGCCAAGCATCTTATTTTTTCTCGTAAAAGCATGCTTTGCTTTCATTCAATATACACGTATTAGTGTACGCCGGTTCCAACGTCTAAATAACGATCACACATATACAAAAAAAGATGAAAATTATTTTTTTTTCTCCTTGGTTTTTGTGCTCATACAAGCAAAAAACAATTAATAAAATCCGTAGGATTTAGGGTAGTTTCCGTAGCTCCGTAGTTCAATAAGGAAATCCGTAGGAACTACGGACAATTCGTAGCAGTTGGCATGTATGAGGTAAGTCAAAAATAAATTGGTATTTTTGAACATCGCTCAGGAGAATAGTGAATCATGATCAATTGTTTACATTCTTCCAGCAGTACAAGATCAAAATTTCATAAACTACACACTTAGCCATGACTTGCGTATGTAATGGAGGTGTGCGATAGACAGTTACTTTATGAAATACCCCATTATCTATGACTTGCGTAACACAGGTGCACGATTGACAGCTACTGCAAAAAAGGTATTGCAAGTTTAAAAACTTTTTCTAGATACAACTATTTCCCTTCAATCATCCTCTGTTTTGATAGAATCATCAAAAACACATACAAGTTCTTGCATCTCAAAAGAACCCTAGTCCAGAAAACTATATTTTTAAATATTGGCTTTCGAGCAAAAATGCTTACAAAGTTCAAATTTTGGTACTTTTCATCCCAGATGCATACTAAACATGGAATAATTTGAAGTTTAAAAAAAAAAAATGAAAACTGTTTAAAAGTTTTATCTGTTGGAAGAGGGAATGTGTTTAACATTCTTCACATTTCTGCTCTTTCATTTTTTTTAAATTTATATTTTTTATGGGGAGCATGGTGATTCAATTGTGGGGCCTACCTACTACACCTTATTTTATTTTATCCATTGCTTTTCTTCATAAACTGCTATGTGGCCCGGGCCCCTATGCAATGCATCCTTTTGAAGCAATATCCCTTAATATCAGAATGCCTAGAGGTTACTAACGGCAGACAAAATTCCTCCTCTACTCTCCAGTTTTGACATGATGTTGATCAAATATTACGTAATGAGGGGCGTAAGAGAATCATAATCCGACAAACTATATTTGTATTATTGGATTTAGACCTAAAATTCTTCAAAATTTTTGCACACAATTGATTCCCAACAAAGAATAGTTGAGCAAAATTTTAACTTTGCAAAGAAAGAGAAACTTCGTGATTTATCTAGTAAATATGAGGAAGCACACTAATCAACAATCGAACCCATTTTTTTCTACTTTATTTCTATGACAGAGGTTAAAAGCTTCTAGGTTTGTTAGCTTGAGCTGGAGATTCCTAAGATATTCTGCAGAGATTCCCACTCTCACATTCCCTAAATCAAACAATCTTCCAAACTCTGGTCTGTTGTTGTTTAGACCCAGACCATCCGACCTACCAGAAAGGTAAACTCTGGTCTGTAAATGATCATATGGGCCGCCATTCATATTGCGATAGTATTTCACTATAACCGCCCGTGGGTGGATTAGCCATTTAGACATTGATCACCATGCAGAGCCAAGCGATTTAGCTCTAAGCGATTTAGCCATTGAGAATCAGCGATTCTGTCGTGCTTGACACTTTTGTCGTCTTTGTAAAGGATGAGTGTTATTTTGAACAACGTTTTAATTTCTGAAGACTTTTTTAACATCAATTGCCATATGAATGGAATCAACTAGGACGCTAGTAGAGTAAATTTGATGCCGTAGCTTTATAATTACAAAATTTTAGGATGAATGAAAAATTTTTGTTGTAATTTTAGGAATTTAAGGGAAGCTTCAAATTAATAGGAATTTTAGATAGAATGAGATCCCTGCTTTAATATTACATAACTTTAATAACCAATTTTACAGTTGAACCTACTTATACATATACACCATATTTTGCTAATACTTGATCTTGGTATAGGGAGGGGTCTGCCAATGAATCATCACATCATTTAGAGTGGTAAAATGTGGATTTGTAATATAAACAAACAGATCATTTATCACAGACTCTGCTATGTTACAATTGAGTATGGGTTCTCGCTTTGATTTTAGTTTAATGATTGTGTTGGTGCAGGGTGCGTACACTTTTTTGAAAGTGAAATTCAAGGACTTTTTCAAGGACATTACAAAAAAAATCAAGGACCTATTTTACCGTTGCGCAAAACTGAGTCAGTACAAAAATTGCATTTTTAAGTTTTTTTTTTAAATTAATGAATTTGTAAGAAGTTTTAAATATAAAAATATATTGCTAAACAGAAAAGATGTAACCATATGTAATTGACATAATGCATGAATTATCTGTTATCACCGAAATTCTTGAAAAAATCTGAATGTATTTACGATCCAAAAAACCATCCTTATAATACCTCTTACAGTTTAAAAATATGTTTATATATTACATTAATGGGGTAATAAATATAAAAAAATATCTTAAGTTTGTATTTATAGTACAATTTAAAAACCCTAATTTTGGAATTCTTTTATTTTAACACAAAATACTTGAAAAAATTTCAAAACACAAGCAAAATAGATTCTAGAGTAATATATTTTTAACCAATAGTTAGAAATTATTGTAAAAGTTAAAATTCAAATCAAAGCCATAATTATCAAATTTTATTATTGAACAGCTGCAACAAAATTTGATATCAACATTTTCAAAAATTTATGAAAATAAAAAACATTAAATAAAATATTTATGTCACACTTATCCCATACCTCACCTCTGAATTAGATAGAAAAATGAATCAGTAATAAACCATAACAAATGTTATTATATTACTTGTATTTTTAGCTACTTCTAAATTTTTATTCAATTTTTCTAAACTAAACACTTCTTTCTAATGTGCAACAATATGGAGCTGGAAATTGATGAAAAAGAATAATTGTGTACTCTCGGAAACGCCCACGAAAAAAAAAATTTCACGATCGTACTATCTATGTGAAAATAATTAAAAATTTAACCCTTATAATCAACCAAAATATGAAAATAAGTTTGTTTAGCCAAGTTAATGTGCAACAATAGGGAGATGGAGATGGATGGAAAAGGATAATTACGTACTCTCGGCAACGCTCGCGAAAAAAAACAATTTCATAATCGTACAATTTATGTAAAAATTAAAAAATTAACCTTCATAATCAACCAAAATATGAAAATAAGCTAGTTTAGTCAAGTTAATGTGCAACAATATGGAGATGGATGGAAAAGAATAATTATGTACTCTCGGCAACGCCGGCGAAAAAAAAAAAACTGAATTTCATGATCGTACAATTTATGCGAAAATTAAAAATTAACCTTTATAATCAACCAAAATATGAAAATAAGCTAGTTTAGTCAAGTTAATGTGCAACAATAGGGAGATGGAGATGGATGGAAAAGGATAATTACGTACTCTCGGCAACGCTCGCGAAAAAAAAACTGAATTTCATAATCGTACAATTTATGTAAAAATTAACCTTCATAATCAACCAAAATATGAAAATAAGCTAGTTTAGTCAAGTTAATGTGCAACAATATGGAGATGGATGGAAAAGAATAATTACGTACTCTCGGCAACGCCGGCGAAAAAAAAAACTGAATTTCATGATCGTACAATTTATGCGAAAATTAAAAATTAACCTTTATAATCAACCAAAATATGAAAATAAGCTAGTTTAGTCAAGTTAATGTGCAACAATAGGGAGATGGAGGGAAAAGGATAATTACGTACTCTCTGCAACGCTCGCGAAAAAAAACTGAATTTCATGATCATACAATTTATGTCAAAATTAAAAAATTAACCTTCATAATTAACCAAAATATGAAAATAAGCTAGTTTAGTAGCAACAGTTAATGTGCAGCAATAGGGAGATGGTGATCAATGTAAAAGGATAATTGTGTACTTTCGGAAACGCCCGCGAAAAAAAAACTGAATTTCACGATCGTACTATTTATGTGAAATTAATTAAAAAATAGCCTTTATAATCAACCAAAATATGAAAATAAGTTTAGTCAAGTTAATATGCAACAATAGGGAGATGGAGATCTATGGAAAAGGATGATTACGTAATCGCGCCAACGGCCACAAAGAAAACAAAAAACTTAATTTCACGATCATACTTATTTATATGAAAATAATTAAAAAGTTAACCTTTATAATCAACCAAAATATGAAAATAAGCTAGTTTAGTCAAGTTAATGTGCAATAATACGGGGACCGAGATAGATGGAAAAAGTATGTGCCAGAAAAAGGCAATTGTGTACTTTCAGCAAAGTCCAATAAAAAAAAAAAAATAAATAAATAAAAAAAACTGAATTGTGCAATCTTATAATTTAAGTGAAATATAATTTGTTTAGTAAAATATTTCTTTATTATTAGCACTATAAAAATAAATTAGGTCTATTGTTCGGATATGAAATCATTAGAAGAAAATGGATGCACACTGATAATTTTGGACTCTCAGCAAAGCAGGGAATATGAATTGAATGGTGGGATGCATGGATTTCACGGGATTTTTTGTCGTTTTGGGAGTAATGTCCGTAAAACCATAAGATGAAGTAAAAATCCGTACAAACTAAGGAAAATCCAAAAAAGGTTGGCATCTCTGAGAATGGGGAGAGACGTAGAGCAAACATAAAACAAAACAGGATATCGGAAACGCAACACGCTGGCGCAAGGAGCAGACAGTAATCGCCGGCGCCGCTCAAAATGCAAACCACGTGTTTATGACGAAATGAACGGCCACCATTCGCGGAAAACAAGTAATGGGAGGAACCAATTCAACTGTGATTGACAGCGCTGGGGAAAAAAGAACTGGTTTGCAATTGTGACGTAATACATGACGTTGGAATTCTAGTACAACCGGAATTTTGCGGTTTTTGAATTGGAAATGAGAAATTCAAGGATTTTCCAGGCTATTCAAGGCCTTGAAAAAAAATAATGAAATTCAAGGACTTTCAAGGTTTTCCAGGCCGCGTACGCACCCTGGTTGGTGAATTATTGGAATGTACGGGAGTATTTTCTTTCAAGTTTACATTTTAGATAAATGTGCGGTAGTGAATTTATTAGGTTATTTTGGATAAAAGAATGGCTGGGTCAAGACATGTCAAGTCTGTTTATGCAAGAATATACTCACATGGTATTCGAACCAAATAGTTATGAAAGTAATGCAGATAGTGAAGATTTATGGAACTTTGGTATTTCTGATGAGTGCATGGATAGTGTTTATCAATGCAAAGATTGCAATGTTAGTCTGTGTGTGAATCCATGTTTTGAAATATATCATACATAAAGTATTAATTAGTGAAAATAATGCTATTTCCTTCTTTAAAATTGTATGTAATCTCTATTAGTTATATAAAGTTTTGAGTACAATCATTCAGATATTTTCCCTGCATAACAAATAATTATTTTAATCAAGTTAATTATTCATTTTTAATAATTTAAATTCTTAATATTTAAATAAAAGATATTTTGTGTGGAACGTATACATCAAATACAAAATCAGTATTTCCTTTGTTTCTGAAAAAAAGTAGAATGTTGTGTTGAATGGGTGTTTTTAGTGAAGTTTTTCGGGAGTTAGGCTTAGTGCAAAAAATGTGCCTTCTTTTTTAACAGTTCAGAAGAGAAACGCTCCATCCTTTGGGCTATAAGAATTCTGGAATGCTACTGTCCGCAAAGGGTTAGATTACCGATGGCATGAAGTGGATGATACATTTCTTAAATGATATATATTTTTTTGAACAAATGTTTAATTACACTCACGGACAATGAAAGTTGTGCACCAAGAAGGAAGCATAGGATGGATCTGAAATTTTATTGATGGAAGGATTAGATGAATGATATATATAATCACAAAAACAGTGCAGTAGAACACGTACAGAGGGAGCTGTGGTACACAGTCCGGTCATCCTCAATAGTGTGTCACACCCCCTCATGATGCAATACAAGCAGCAATATGGTCCAACATGGTGTCAAACAGACGCCTGATGTTGTCCAGCAGCAGGCGAGTCCACACCTGTTGGACGTTACGTTCCAAATCCTGAAGATTGCAGCAACAAGGCAGCTGGCGTTTCAACTGGTCTCACACATGCTCGATAGGGGACAGGTCTGGGGAACGGACAGGCCATAGAAGTGTCTGGACATGACTAAGGCCTGGGCGATCCAAGCAGTGTGTGACCAGGCATTATCCTGCTGGAATTGTACACCTGGAATCCCAGCAACGAATGTGAGCGCATGGTGCCATAGAATCTCATCCACATACCGCTGGCATGTCAATGTTTCAGGTACCACTACTAGAGCAGATTGGCTGTCATAGGCTATGGCTCCTCAGCCCATGATGCCTGCAGTGGGGCTGGTATGGTGCTCGATAACAAGGTTGGGATTGTGACGTTGTGCAGGGGACCTTCACACCCAGCTATACTGATCATAGATCCCCAAAACGAAGCGGCACTTATCGCTAAACACCACACTTTGCCAATCTGTGGCATCCCACATTGCTCTGGCCTGGCACCACTGCAGCTGGAGCCGCTGTTCCTGTGTTAATGGCAGAACACATAAGGGATGCTGGGATCCCAGATTAACTTCCTTCAGCCATCTAGATATGGTTTGTGAGCACATAGGATCTGCTACGTGTGCTTATATCACGGATCGGGTCACCGTGGGCTCTATATGTGCTTGCTGCACGATCATTCGATCCTATTTACTCGTGGTATGCCTGGTCCATCCGTCACTCCCCGATAGTAGAAGCCGGATCACAGTCTTCTGAAAATAGACCATGTAGTGCTCTGTAGGCCCAAAACTGGCCTTCGAATTTCCCCGTCTGACCTTTTCTGCAAAATTTTCCCTAGTAGTCAACACAAAGAAGTATGTGCAGTATGTGGGTTCGTGGATGTACAACAGGTTTTTTTTCTAGACAATGGTCCTTTATCATATTTTTGAGTGTCTAATATGTTAGTTCATGATTTAATAAGGATGATAAACTGATATTCCCTGAGAATTTCCGATTTTCCCTTAGGCACATGAACCCTGATTATTGCACGTCAATGTCAAAATATTGTAGAATATTACTTTGTAATAAATGTCATTACATTGGTTAACACCTTAAAAGATTTTAGTGCAAGCCAATGTCAATACTACAGTTATGTTAATGGTAAAAGAAAATAAATATTGCTATCTATAGGATGAAATACTTGCTAGTGTAACATATATGTTCCCTTATTTTTTACTTTTCTCAGAAAAAAAATGGCACATTACTTCATTTTGAATTACTTATGAGAAATAAATTACACATAATGAAGTTCATAATCAAAGACATTCTTTTATCATAAATTTCAAGAAAAACATCAACTGTTATTTTCATGGTTTGGCAAAAATTGGCATTTTATATATACAGGGTGTACTTAAAAGAATGCCACAACAGGACAAATGAACTTGGTAATTAATACAAATATATGCATTTTATTGTATGTTATATACAGGCAATAATTCTTTTTAGTATTTGATATATTTCTATGTGAGCACCTTTAGTTGATCAAACAGCATCAACAGAACATTTCAGTTCATTTTAAGTACTTTTAAGAGTATCATCAGGCATGATTGTAGAGCCATGAATATAATAGAAAATCCTCATTCTAGCTTTCATGAAAAATTGCTGCATGATACTATTTACATTTTACTAGAAAGAGGAAATTTTTTAATGAAAAACTAATCCTAAGATATAATTCCATTATAGTTTTATTTACAGCAAAACTACATGACATTAGCTAGAAAGTTTTTTTTCACAAACATTTTTGTGACATCTTTTATGTATACCCTGTAAATGTGTATGTACATATACACACAAATGTATGCATGACTTCAGATGTTTGATAATATATTTGTTATTTTCAACATTTGAATAAAATTTCTACCTTGATCCATACTAGTAATGCTAGAAACTTCATGACTATCTAAAACAGATTCATCTTCATCAGTTACCCGCCGCCTGTCATTGCGACCTCTTTGACGAGGAGGAAGATCTGCATTTTTGTCATCTTGATCACTATCACGTCGATGACCTGCAAACAATAATCCAAAATCACAGTTAAGCATAATTTTAATGCCACAAAACTATATAGACCATGAAATTTAAATTGAGCAACCTTTGTACATAATACAATGACAGTGGTCGATGACATACAAACAATAATCCAAAATCATTGTTTAGTGAAATTTTAATGCCGCAAAAACTATATAAAACATAAAATTTAAATCGAACAATCTTTGTACATAATGACAATGGCAGATCAAGCTTCCATGGAGCATATAGCTGAAAATTATGCCAGAGACCTTGCAAACTGATTTCTGTTTACTAGTAAAAAAATATATTCTGGTTATATACTGGTTTCCAAAACTTAAGCACAGATAGTAAAATCAACAAAATTGGAAAAGTAAAGCTTTGATTTACTTTGAAAATTATACATGAAGGTAGCAAATATGTTTATGCATAAAAGAAAACAAGAATTATGTACAAAGATGAAAAAAATATTTACTTTTCGTAAGTTATATGATGATATCACATTTGGGTTGGTTGGTTGGTGTAGTGTTCCTAACATATTTTAATAAGGAAGAATGTATGCCCTGCTTCTGTTTAGTCAAAGACCTGGGGCACCCGAAGGTAGAAGTCTGACTTCTGCCCCAATAAGACATCACAACATCCATGCCTGAAGGCGGGACTCGAACCCGCAATCTGGCAGCTGAGCCATCACGAGGAAACATCTGCCTCTTTGACCGCTCGGCCACCACATCGGCGTCACATTTGGGCCAATAACAAAATGATGTTTAAAGGTAAACAAAACTTACATTAATATGATAGGTGACAACCCCGAATCTTTACACAAACTTTACCAATGATTTTCCATGCTTTCAATGAGGTGATCAACCATCACAGATGCGAGCAATGGCCATTTCTTCAACAGGGCAGTTTCCAACGCTATGGGACTGGTTGGAGGAGGTAAATGTGCAGAGACAGCACGCCCAAGGCCATCTCAAAGGTTTTCAATGGGATTAAGGTCAGGGGAATATGCAGGCCACTCCATACGCGAAATGCCCTCACTTTCCAGGTATTTGTCGACAATGTTAGTGGGATGATGATGGGGACAGGCATTATCGTCCATAAGAAGGAAATCAGGACCAACTTCTGCAGAGTAGAGTCTCGCAATGGGGTCTAGGACTTCATCCCGATACCGTGCAGAGCTGTCACAAAACCGCTTTTAAAGATGTGCAGCTCTGTGAGATATCCCATTGAAATTCCAGCCCACACCATGAAGCTCCCACCTCTGAATGTGCGATGTTCGATGATGTTCTTGGTCTGATTGCATGTATCTTATTCTCTCCAGACCCTTATACACTTATCTGATTCCAATGGCAAATCTGGACTCATCCGTGAACAGGAAGTTGTACCAATCTGAGACAGTCCAACTGACATGTTGACAACACCCCTTTAATATTGCCCCCCTGGATTGGATGGTTAGTGGAACACAAAACATGGTACTCGGGCATATAGTCCCTTCACGTGAAGCCTTCGGAGCACAGTACTAGCAGATATTGTCTTATCAAGTACCGCTGCAACCATGGATGTAACAGTTCTGGAGGTCACTCGTCAATTCCGCTTGGCTACTATAGCAATATGCTGATCATCAGAGGGGGTGGTAACTCTTGGACGATGGGGTACAGTTCTCTGGACAACTGTTTGACTTGTTTGGAATTGTTTCCATAATCGAGAAATTAGTTAATTAATGCATATATAATAATGTATCAGAGATGCCAACCTCTCAGTTATAGTTTAAGTAATCTAGATAAGAAGTTTTCAGTAATCTTTCAGTAGTGATGAGAGTGGTTCAATTTGCAATAAAAAAATTGTTTGCAATGATAATCAGAATAATGTTTGATCAAACATTTCAAATTTTTTATATATTTTTTTATATGAAATGTTTAAATTTTTAATTAAAACTAAGTAAACATAATATGAATAAATTAGTCTTAGTTACTAAAAAAAAAAAAGAAATTTCAAAATCCTTAAGAAAATAGAATATGCTTAACTTAAACTAAATGAAGTTTTTTTTTTTTAACCTGCTCTAGCTGAGACTTTAATAATTTCTTCCTAAAACATGAAAAATAAAGAACATTTGACATGCTCTTTAACTCAAATTTAGTCTATAATCAGCCCCATTTTTTCTAACAATACAGAATATGTATTTTGGCACAGCATTATTATGGGGTAACAAATAATATTGCTTTCATCACCAGATATTAAATTTTTCTAGATAAGCTGTTAAATTCCTATGGGTAAATTGAATCGTACAATTGCACTTTTTATGTAAAAATAATTAAAAAATTAACCTTAATAGTTAACTAACATGTGAAAAAAGCTAGTTTTATCAATCTAGTGATTAATATTTAGAGAATGGAGATGGATAGAAAAGGATACTTGTGGACACACGGGACTACACGAGAATTCCCTGAATTGCACAATCATGCTGAATAAGTCAAAATAATTAAAAAATTAACATGGATAATAAACCAAAACAAAGATAAGCAAGTTTTGTTAATTTAATGTGCAATAATTACAGGATGAAGACAAACAGAAAAAGATGCTAGTCAACGCTTGGCAATGTACGAGATACTACCTGAATAAAGCAATCCTTCTATTTATAAGAAAATAATTAAAAAAATAGGCTTAATAATTAATCAAAATATGAAAATAAGCTAGCTTAGTCCATCAAATGACTAATATTTAGAGGATGGGGATGGATGGAAAAGGATACTTGTGGACTCCCAGGACTACACGAGAATTCCCTGAATTACACAATTACACTAAATGTGTCAAAATAATTGAAACATTTGCATGGATAATAAACCAACATGTAGAAATAAGATAGTTTTGTCAATTTAATGTGCAATAATTACAGAGATGGAGAAGGATGAAAAAAAAAAAGAAAAAAAAAAAAAAAAAATAAGAATTTTCCATAATTATACAGGTTTTTTCTGTAGTCTGTAAGTTTGTTCAGAAATCCGTAATGATTGGCATGTCTGCATGATAGTTTAATTTAGTTAATGCATAAAAACATCAAATTTTTTTAGAGCAAGTCCTATTTTTTTATCTCAATACTATAATTGAACTTATTATTTTATAAAATTGTGTAAAATTTTAGCGTTTTTATTTGTCAATTCACATTAAAGTTACTCTTAATTTCAGTCAAAAAGTTAGCATTCAGTGGAAAAGCACTAAAACTTCACACCTCTGAAAAGGAAAACAGCCAGTAGTCAGATGTAAAAAATAAAAGTGCACATCTGTAAAATGACTTTTGTAATATCTGTGTGTGTGTGAGAGAGGGGTAAAACGACTCAAATCAGCAGGTGAAAACTGCGAAGAACAATGTTTTATTTTGACTTTAGCATGGCTTCAAAATCAAACAAATAAGTCTTCAATTTCCTGTCTAGAATTATTATTTTCTGTATCCGGTTTTAATTTAATAAGTGTGTTCTGTTAAAAAAAACACAGTTAATTAATATGGAACAGGGAGACTTTCATCCACTTATTGAGAATATTGATTCATGTGCAATTTCAAATTTTCCTATTTTGATTTTGATCTATTTCTGGCTTATTTATTTATTTTAACCAGCTGAATTTAATAAAATGTGATCTAAGTCCATAGGCCAGGCTCGAACCCATGCAGACCTCTACCATGTAGGTATCTGACTACAACTCCATAGTGTTCATATACCTGGTATATGAAACAAAAAATGGCTTATAATTATCTGTTTAAGTTTCTCTGTATCAAATCTCACCATTTTGTTTGTTCACAAATGTTTCAAAACGAAAGAGTAAATGATTGAATTTTGCAACCAATGCATCAGCCAGCTTGCTTCAAAATATTTTATTTAGAGGAAACAAATGCCTGGTAAACTGACTAAAAAGAAATGTCGCCTAGGCAGGGGGCTTGATCAAGCCAAAGTGGGGCCGTGGGTCTGGTGTAAATTCAGGATCCTCATACATTCACAGTATACCAAACATATGCAAAACATCAACACATAAATTTGGGGGGTAAGGATCATAGCCTCAAAGGCCCTTTTGTATAAATAGAAAATTTCCAAACTTTTTATTTTAACATAATATATTAAGATCCAAAAGGATGTATAATCAAGACTATTTACATATTTTAAAATAAAAAAACTAATATTACCAGTTTCAAATTAATTAAATTATTTGTGCTTACATTTTCTACACATACAAAATTTAGAGGCCCAGGCCCATGGCTCGTGCATTAATTAGGCCCTACATCTAGGTAACTAGCATCAGCTGTATGCATGCAACAACAAATTTCCAAGCTTCCATTGTTAAATCTTAGGTAATATATCATTTAGTGGCTTTTCAGCTTGGTTTTTTGAACTGAAACAATTAATTAATTTGATAAATCTTTTGATAAGTAGTTTAAAATGTAAGGCAAAATTTTAATGGTTAATAGTCATAAAATTTTATAATAAGAATTTCTGTTTAGGCAATGTCTCAATATAAAAATGCCTTTTGATTCAAACCATAGTTTCCACTCCAAAACATGCCTTCTTTAAAACTCACCAAAAATAGAAAACATGTGTTATGGATAACATTTAAAGTTAATTGAAAAGAGCATTCTTCATACTTTATGATGGAGTTAAGATTGACAAGAAAGATCAATCATGCATAAAGCATTGATTATGAAACACTTTCCAACTGCAATGCAATTTTATTTAAACATATAAAATGCGACACATTCAGTGGTAATATTTTTATAATTATCAGAATACTACAATAATTTATTATATTTGAAAACTTAACTTCATCGAAAAAAATGAACTTTATTCAAATTACATCATCGAAATATAAATGGCCCGGCTCTCTATAAAAAAGCAGTAAATATTTCATTCATATGCTTTTTTCTATTCCTTTCATTCATCACAATACTACAATAATTTATTTTACTTAAAAACGTAAAACCATGGAGGTAAAAGTAATTTAACTCTAGCTTAAAACTTCATCGAAAAAGTCTATAAAATAATCTGTGTCTCAATGTAAAATCAATATATGTTTCATTCATATCAGCTATATTACAGACTCCAGAATTAAATAATTTTGCATTAAAGAAATTCAGCAATTCTTATACAACCTATCTTACAGCTTGATGTGTTTACATTCTCCATAAGTGAAAATTAAGCTTCATTGTAGAAATAATCAAAGTTTAATGATCATTTAAAGTCAAATATATTCTAATTGCATTGTTTTAGAATACAGATGCACAGATATTAAGCAAAAATAAAGCAGTTTTAGGACGGATACAACACTAAATATAAATTAAAAAGAACTTTCAAAATCATGATTTTGACACAAGATGGATGTCATATTTTATTTTGAAGTACGTACATCACGTGATCTCTTCATATGATATGGGTGTAATTATTTTAATTTTTATTTAAAAAACTATTGAATATATTTTGGTGATTTTGTAATGGATATATTATCATTTGTCATGGGTAGCCATAGAACTTTTACCGGGGGGGGGGGGCAAGGATAAAACATGTATCAACTAGTTTGATGCCTACCTTTGTGACCTTCAATGTCTAGACGGGTAATGAGTGCCATATGGTCAGATGAAGATCAATGGTTTGATTCCATGTAGAGACAGTTTCTTTACAGTAGCATTAAAAAAATAGTTCAGATATATGCTCTAATTAGTTGACTGAATGATTCATATTTTATTAGAAACATATAATGAAATATTTAATTGTTTTTACAAAAGACTTGCTTGTCATTTGAAAAAGTAAGTTCTTCATATAGCATTTTTCTTTAAATGAGTAATATAGGAAAGCAAATATGCATATGACTTTATTGGTTAAATTAACAGGAATTTCTAATAGAGTGCTTGTGAAAAACAAATATATGCATATGCATGCTTGTTGAAGGCAAAGGTTGAGTGTAGTATACAGTATATATTCCCCCCAAAAGATTGAAACACGCTTTAATTCTTTACCTGTTGGAGATAAGTGGGCAATGTAAATTGCAAGAATGTTAAAAGTAAGGTAGGAATTAGGAAATAAGACTATGTTAATGAAATAGTCCTCCCATTAATTTTCAAAAAGTTACACTTTTTAAATTTTTATATGACCTCCTTAGACAAATTTGGTCAACCATGATTTTTAATGCAACAAGATCATATTTTTTTTTTATCACAAATGCATCTAAATAAAGCATTACACAAACAGAGATCATATAAAGCAGTGAAACTCACTACGCGGTTGGGTATCCTATGTATTATTATCCAGTTTTATCTTTTTTGTGATATGTCATATATTTACATTTCTAATTTGATATATGGTCCCCATTCACAATGTTCAATTAAATATAACTCGCTCAATTTTAAAGATACAGATATGTGGGTTTTTTTAATGATCTTGTTGCATTAAAAATAAAAATTTTCTGATTGACCAAATTTGTCTAAGGGGGTCATATAAAAATTTAAAAGGTGTAACTTTTTGAAAATTAATGGAAGGACTATTTCATTAACATAGTCTTATTTCCTACCTTACTTTCAACAATATTTCAATTTACATTGCCCACTTATCTCCAACAGGTAAAGAATTAAAGCGCGTTTCAATCTTTTTGGGACACCCTGTATAGTAATTTCAGTACAAATAGGCTCGTTTTGGAATTCAAGGAATCAAAGTAGAGATCTAGGAAGGTTTTGCATAGCATAGAGAGTTTATTTTTCTGAGAACATATTAAAATATGGTCAGCACTCTCAATTTCCTGGGATCACAGTGAAAGATACAAGTATGGAGTATTTGACTTTTAGATTTAACTAGTACAAATTACCTGGTGTTGTCTGAGTCCAAAATATGTGCCTGTTACTTAAATATCTTTAAAGAATCACTTCTTCAAACTGCCTCAATAATTTTTGCCAAATCATTTCCTCCTTTTGTTTCAAACCAAATCCCCTATGCATGTGCTATGTAAAAAAAAATAAATAAAAGAAATTCCTTTCTTAGGTGGAAACCCTTTCTCTGAAGGAATTATCTTATGGATTCGGGTCAAATATCGTTAGAAAGAACGTTCTTCATTTTTTCCATTGGTATCAAAATGGAAACTCCATAGCTGCCAACATACGAAGGGGGGGGGGGGGACAGATTGTGTGAAGGGAAAAATTAAGAATTTTAGTACATTAATGAATTTAAACCTTAAATTGTAAAGCAACTATATATTAAGCCTATAAGCCTATTTAACAAATACTCAACAATTAGATAATAAAAAATAATTCGATATATTTTTCTAAGTGCAATAATTGTAGCTGATGTAGCTTTTTTTTTTTTTTGCTTGCTTTAATAGTTTTTATTATTCTCAGAACTCATTTAGACAAAAATTATGATTTTTTTCTTTATTTAATCTAAAGGATGAAACAAATGTTAATTTTTATTAAGTCTAAAGATATGCAAATTTATATGCAAATGAATCAAATTCTAATTTATGCTTTTGAAATGGTTGCATTTCTTAATTACCCAAGTTATAATTTTAATACTGTTATTCATAAAAAAGGCTTTCATTTCAAATAATATATTTGAAAAATAGTTTTTCTATTACATAAAACACATTATAAAAATTTTAGACGATGGAAACAGATTGCAAAAGTGGAAATTATTTTTACAATTAAATGAAATAAATGGAGAATCATGTACAAATGCAGTTTTTTTGCGATACTGTTGCAAAATAGTTTTTCATTTTATTAATACTTTTGTCCTTCATTGCGTAACATATTCTGAGTGATTGAAGGTGCCATTTCACTAGCAATATTTAAAAGATAATAGAATATCTTAAGAACTACTGCTCACATGATCTTGAATATTTGTTTTTTCACTTTCTATTTCAAGCTGCTATAAAATAGTTTGTGTATTTGGTCTTTTGAATGATGTCATTTCCATAATACTTTTTAAAACAGAAATTATTTCAATAGCATAGCTGCCAACTCTGAATGGCTGAAAATATGTAATTTTTATTCACAGGAAAAAATTCACGACTTTAGGCAAATTCATCGACGTTATGGAAAATCATAATAAATACATCATACTTAAAAAAAAAAAATGGATAAAATAACCTAAAATATGAAAACAGAAAAAAAAAGCTAATAGAGGGGAAATGGCATAATTAAGAAATTAACCTTTATAATTAACCAAAATATGAAAATACGTTAGTTTAGTCAAGTTAATGTGCAACAATAGGAAGATGGAGATGGATGGAAAAGGAAAATTATGTACTCTCGGCAACGCCTGCGAAAAAAAAAACTGAATTTCACGATCGTACTATTTATGTGAAAATAATTAAAAAATTAAACTTTATAATCAATAAAAATATGAAAATAAGCTAGTGTAGTCAAGTTAATGTACAACTATAGGGATATGGAGATCGATGAAAAAGGATAATTGCATACTCTCGGAAACACCCACGAAAAAAAAAATAATTTCACGATCATACTATTTATGTGAAAATAATTAAAAAATTAGCCTTTATAATCAATTATGAAATTAAGTTAGTTTAGTCAAGTTAATATGCAACAATAGGGAGATGGAGATCGATGGAAAAAGGATGACTGCATACTCTCAGCAATGGCCACAAGGAAAACAAAAGAAAATTGAATTTCATGATCCTACTATGTATATGAAAATAATTAAAGAGTTAACCTTTATGATTAACCAAAATATGAAATTAAGCTAGTTTAGTCAAATTAATATGCAATAATGAGGGGATGGAGATAGATGGGAAAAGGCAATTGTGTACTCTCGGCAAAGCCCGAAAAGAAAGACTGAATTGAGCAATCTTATAATTTAAGCCAAATATAATTTGTTTAGTAAAACATTTCTTTATATTTACTTGCACTATTAAAACAAATCAGATCTATTGTTCTGATATGAAATCATCAGAAGAAGAAAATGGATGCAAATTGATAATTTTGGACTCTCAGCAAAGCAGAGAATATGAATTGAATGGTGGGATGCATAGATTTCACGGGATTTTCCGCAGTTTTGGGAGTAATGTCCTTATGGTTATAAGATGAAGTAAAAATCCATACAAACTATGGAAATCCGTAAAAATTGGAATCTCTGAATATGACTTACTTTTTCATGAAATGATTCATCCAATCATTGAGTGTTATAAGTACCCAGTGCCAGTTGGTACATTTTCACCAAGGTTAATAGAATATTAACAGGTTGTCTCCTTCGCTATTCCCCCCATGGTAACATTTCTGGACGAGCTGTGACGTCACTGCCAGACCTTCCAATATGTAGACCAGCGGCACTTCGTAGAAAAACATTAGAAAACAGCACTTTTTTTTTTTTAAATGCCTTGCTTTAAACATCAGAGATACATGAAATGTTTCCTAAAATAATGTGCTAACTCTGAAATATGACAAATGAACTCAAATTTAAATTCAAAATGAACTAAATTGCTGTAATTAATGGCTGAAGGAGTCAAAAACAGTGGTTTGACAAATTATATGCTAAGACAAGGATATGATTTTCCGGGTGATTTCGTATAACAAATACATTCAGCTTCTTTTTTACACAAAATTTACATATTTCATGTGTAAACTGATAATCTTTATTAATATTTTTACTCGCAAATATATTGCATGAATATGGATTTTAATATAATATTTTTTAACAATTACTTTTACAACACATTAAAGATTTTAAACGAAATATTCCGTTCAAATTCATTAAATAGAGACTGTGCACTTTACTGTCTGTATTATCTATTAAAGGTTTGAAATAAGATATAATTAATGAGAAATATGTTAAAATAGAATTAAATAAGATTTATTTCTATAAAACTCTCCATATTATCTTTATCAATTTGCAATTTCATTCATATTTCTTTAAAAATTTGTTGATTTAAAATTTTTTGCATATAAATGCTATGGTACATGTTCTATCGAGGAAAAGTAAGCACGCCATTCCATTTCGAATAGTTCCTATACAAAAAATATTTGAACTTTATAATTTTCTGAAAAATGTCATCGATTTGATTTTAAAATATTTAGAATGTATCATTGTATGTTCAATGCATGTAAATAATATTTTCATTTTATATGCTTAAAGAAAACCCCATTTCTACATATTTAATGATATACATCTGCTGTTTAATTTTGTTTATTTGAAGTCCTGAATTCATTTACTTTCTCTTATGGTACAGATATTACCGTAGAATTCTGTCAATCGGCACTTTAAAATGTGACAGAAAATCGTGGAAAATAAAAGAGAGGCGGTGGTATCTTCTGGAATTTTATGCTGAAAGAAACAAAGGCTATTTTTATCATTTTATTCGAAGACTAATTTTTTTTTCTCCAAAATTTATCCAATATTTATGGGGAAGGAGCTTCAAATTAAAAAGATTCCATTCAACGTTTGCTTTCAAATAAATAGGGGTAAATGTGTCATTTTAATGTGACTATAAATTTATTTTGTTTTTACAAAATTATCCATAAAATTACACTAATTTCTTTTAACTTATGAATATCCTTTCTTGAACAAAAACCATTTTTATTGAATCGAAACTACTCCATCTTACTCATGATGAAGTCCTTCAATTTGATGAATCCAGATATAAATGCCTTAACAGAAACTTTATTAACAAATTTACTAACAAAAAAAAAAATCTTAACAAACTACATTTGGCGTGACTAATAATTATTATTGCAATGGTTTGATAAAATATGTGTTTTCAAATTTAAATCAATTACTGTTTTTTCTTCAGATGATTTTAAAAGTTTTCTGACTTTCTCTCAAATTCGGATGATATATTTTTTCTAAAACATGTAAAATTTTTGAACTAGACAAAATCTATGCATTGCATTGCCTGGAAATAATATTTATTCTAATTTATACTACGTTATTTATGCCTGTAACCCTCGGAATACAGTCAATATTTAAATGATGACTGATTTGCTCCATTTAGATAAGAAATATATATTTATATCCTTCTCAAACCGATTCCCATAACGCACCTAACAACTAGTGGCTCTTCTCTAATCATTCACTATATTTTTATATATAACCTTTGATCATTCAAATATCTTTCAACATAGCATTCAGTAATCTTTGTATAAACTTCTCTTATGTTAAATTTTAATAGTTTCCCCTCTCACCAAAAATTTGCTATTTCTTTTCATATGTACGGAATTTATTTTCGTAAACATCACATTACTATGCATATACTGTTTTATTTTATTCTATATTGCTTGCACACAGTTACTATTAGATAAATATTTAAATAGTTTCCGATCAAGGTTTCTCAATAGTTTTTCTCGTCTCTGTCAGAGAACGGGTCTAGCAGTGATGTCACTCGTCTTTCTTTCCGGGGACAAGTTTTTCTCTGAACGAGACAACTTTATATATAAGATATTCTACTGACCTTGCATTTTCACGACTACTATTCTCCATGTAAATGGAATACATCTGCAATTCGCCAGAAAGGAAGTGAAGAAAATTTATTTATCATTTTCAGAGGAAGCGGGGGACATTTTAAAGGAATTTTTGTCGTGGAATCAGGGAAAAGTAGGTACTTTTAGCTTGTGAACGAAAAATTGAAAGAAATCAGTTTCCGATCGGAAGGATGCCCAACAATCGGAAACTTTTCAGGTAAATCGGAAGTATTGGCAGCTATGCAATAGCAATTGGCTTACCAACTTAAAATGCGTCTTATTTCTTTCTTATGATGAAATACATATAAAAATATTACTTGCTTGATAAAAATTAAGAGTTTTTAATTAAAAAATAGCCACTTTTGGTAGCATAGTCAGTTTTTTACTAGGAACAATCCTCATAACATATGAAAAAAGTTAGTCTAAAGCAGGGTTGTCCAACATACGGTCAGCCGAAGGTTTGAATCCGGCCCGCCTACTACTGTTTGGAATTTTTTTTTAAATAGAGGATTGAAAAAAATAAATGTAGACAAATAAATTCTTTAGAAATAAGGAGAAACCACAGAAACAGTATGGCAACCCTTTTCCTTATCATAAATGGGCAAACAAATAGTCTGAGAAATGTTGAGGAGAATCGGGGGAGGTGATAAGGATGTCACAGTCATCAATAGCATTGTTTTCTCCAGCCAATCAGGTGTCGACTATCCACCTGTTCCATGCAGAGTTCACTCGACAATTCCGATTAGCTTTTCAATGGGAAATCATCTTTTCAATATAAGATTTTGTACAGGAATATCTTGCTTGTGCTAGTTAAACATCAGTGTGTTTCTTTCGTGGTGGGAAGAATAAGGCTCTTCTCTTCCCTCCACGGTTTCTTTGTATTCCAGAGAAGCTTTTGCTAAAATACATCACATCAAAGATGGTGGCTTTAATGAATACACGAGTCATGATAAAGAGTAGAAAATGCAGCTTCAGAAGGTCCGAGGACCGCGAGGTACCAAAGAATGAAGTCTGACCTTGCCTCTGTCTGCAGTGCTTTAGCTGAGGATAATGGAATGGCCTTCACGCGTAGGCCTCTCCTGCCCATGCCTTGACACATGTATTTGATGCCAAAGGAGTCAGTTGTACTCCAGCCCTGGAGTAGTTCTTCATCTTTTGAAGACTCACGGGTTCATGGACTTGGAGACAGCAGTGCGGACCTGGCCTACCTCTCGGTTTACAGGTTTAGTTCCGCACCCCTGAGGACTTACGGACCCACATGTTTAGCATGATCGTACTCCGCGTGAACACAGTGGCAGTTTTTTCTTTTTCCAGCAGAGGGAATCGAACCCGGGTCTACCGAGTGCAATTCCCGTACGCTGACCAGTGAGCTACCGCGCCCACCGGGTTCATGGACTTGATCTGATGTTGCTGTCGGTCAAGTGGGATAAGAAACAACACAACAATGAATACATGAAAGAAAAGGAAAATTGATTCTGAATGTAGAACTTTTAAAGGTGCTTGGACCAATGATTTTTTTGCTATTGACCTTAACGGGGGCATATTGTGTCTTATATGCCAAGAGAGCATCGCTGTTATAAAAGAATATAATATCAAGAGACATTATTCTTTGAAGCATGCCAGAGAATATGACCACCTCACAGATCAGGTAAGAATTGATAGAGTAAACGCTCTAAAAAACAGTATTATCAGGCAACAATCTTTCTTTAAAGCTGCAAACCTAAATTCTGAGGCAGCTACCAAGATCAGTTATTTGATTGCCGAAGTAATTGCCAAGAGAGGCAAACCTTTATCTGATAGGGAATTTGTAAAAGACTGCTTGAGCATATTTACATCTGCAGCATGTCCCGATAAAAAGTCGATGGAAGAGAAAATGAGTCTTTCACACCAGACAGTTGCTAGAAGAGTAGACTATTTAGTAAACAATATTGAAAATTCTTTAATTAAGACTCAAATCCTGCCAGTTTTACAGCTTAACACTCAATGAAAGTGTTGATATAAGAGATACGGCACAACTGGCAATTTATATTCGCAGAGTCACCGTAACTTTTGAAATCGTTGAGGAACTGTTGGACTTACATCCACTGAAATGCACAACAACTGGAAAAGATATCTTCGATGAGGCAAAACGTGTCCTAGTTAAATTTAGTCTTCCAGAGGATAAACTTTGTGGAATTACAACAGATGGAGCCCCAGCAATGACAGATACGCATAATGGATTTGCAAACCTAATGCTAAAATCAGTGCCTAATGATATCATTATATGCCACTGCATCATTCACCAAGAGCAACTGTGTGCAAAGACCATGGATTTGCAACACGTAATGGAAAAGGTTCTTTCTACAATCAATTTTATAAAGGCCAAGGAGCTCAATCACAGACAGTTTAAAGCTTTTCTCACAGAACTAGGGTCAGTCAATGGCGATGTAATTTACTTCAGCCATGTTCGCTGGCTGAGTAGGGTAGCAAGAGATTCGGGACACTGCTTGAAGAAATGAAGACCTTCATTACAACAAAAGGAAAAGATGCAAGTTTCAAGGATGACGATGAATGGTTGAATGACTTGGCATTCTTAGTAGATATCACTAAGTATCTTGCAGACTTAAATGTGAAAATACAAGGAAGGGATCAACTTGTTCACAAACTGTACAAGTATGTCCAAGCGTTCATGCAGAAATTAAGGGTGTTTCAGAAACAGTTGATTGTGAAAAAAGTTGTTCATTTCACTACTCCATCAACAAAGCCATCTGAGATAGTAAACCATAAAAAGTATTCCGAACTGATTGATAAACTCAGTGATGAATTCACAAAAAGATTTTCGGATTTCAGGGCATACTGTGGTGAAATGTTGTTTTCAGATCCATTTGGAACCAATGTTACTGATGCTCCTGACATGCTGCAGATGGAACTAGTTGAGATCCAAAATGACATTGACATGAGAGCTTTCATTGAGCATGATTTGTTAACATTTTACAAAAAATATGTTCCCTCAAATGTTTATCCAAATGTCTCAAAACATGCCTTTCAATTCATTGCACTGTTTGGTAGTACATATTGCCGAGAGCAGCTATTTTCAAGGATGAAAGCCATAGAAACAAAATCAAGGTCCCGCCTGACAGACGAACATCTTGCCAGAATTATGCGCATTGCTATGTCAAGTGTACGTCAAGTCTACAGATATAGTTGTGGTAAGCCAAAAAGTATCCTACACCAGAATCCTTCTTTCACATCACACGCCAAACGTTGTTTTATCACCAGTTCTGGCACGCTATTCTTGCAACTCCTGCAAAAGTGGAGGGAAAGAGGAATTTTTCTAATCTATGATATTGTTCATGAAGACCAATTAGATTAATTTGTATCCGATTATTTAAATCATGTATTATGTATTTCTTGGTTTTAAAGTAATACTATGAAAATACATGTATTTAAAACCTTTTTGTACTGCACACAGATTGTTTACAATTAGTTTAAGAAACGTTCCACACATATATAATTCATTATTTGAATAAAAGGATTATATGCCAGATTTCGTAGTAAATATATGTGTAGGATCCATATATTGTTCAATACTTATATAGTACAAGAATCAGTGACGAAAATTGAAGATTATTTGAAAGGAGGGAATATTTGTCATTTTAAAAATGCAAAATTTGCGACATTTTAAGGAAATTTGCTTGACATTTTCGGTTTGTGGGAGCAATAAATGTTACTTTTCTGACATACCTAGTATAATGCAGCTTTTTTCAAGATGTGTTCCAAAAGGGTTTCGTGACAAAATAAGTTTGAAAAACACTGGTATAATGTATAAGGAAAGTATTATGATGAGGTCGAAAACTCGAATTCTAGCTTGTGTTTTCGATGATAGAGATCGTTTCAAAGATCCTTGAAATCGAATCAAATGTTTTTAAAGTGATGTCTGTGTGTGCATGCGTACGCATACATGACATAGGCTACTTGTGTAAGCAAAGGCAATGCTAGACCTCACATTAACTCCAAGTTTGGCTGCAAAGAAGAGAAATAAGGTAATAAATTAGTGTGGAAAATTTTAATGTCTAATTTTATGACCCATTTCTAATGTGTTTACTTTTGTTAATTTTTTTTTAAGCCAGGGATTTATTTACATCCCCTTAACGCCCTCCCCTCAACACCCACCTAAATTTTTGATAACACCCCTAAATTTCTTGTACAGATAGATCAATGCAATGTATCCCCACCTCCTAAAATAGCCCCCCCCCCCAAGAAAAAAAATTGTACATCCTGTTAGCTCGCAAGTTCCGTGAAAATTTTTTAAGTAGCCCCTTAAAGCATTAGGGGTGGGGATGCACATGGAGATCCTCTGGCTCCCAGAGGTCCTATTAGCCTGGAAGCCAGATGGCTCCTTCATATCTCTCAAATTCATTTTCTTTGAGCCTCCTGCTCATGAAATTTCTAGACAATACTTCTGTGAATATTATGTGCAATGTAATAAGTGCACAAAATGAAAATTTAGCAATTAAACGGAAATTTGGCAACTGTATATATTCATACACTAATAATGGATTTTTGTAAGCCATGCAAAACAAATTATTTCATATACTATCTACTTTTTAAAATTGATTAGGTTTTACAAGTTTTAAAGTCATGATTTACTTGTAAAAACATGACTTGCAGATACAAATCAAGACTTCTAATCACCAAATGAACAAATAAATACATAAAACCGAGCACAATTGGGATTACAGAAGCATTTATATAAAATACAAATCTGGATTACCTGGATTTGAATATCTGGCATCGGTACCACTCCATCTTCTGTTAGAGCCCATTCCCATCCCTCCACTGCGGCCTCTCCCACGAGGAAGGCTATTTCTATTACGACCTCCATCCATGTCTCCATAAGATCTATCATATCCACGTCTTAAAATAGGAAAGTTTGAAACTGAACCCGATTGGCTTCTGAGTTGTTGATCAATTTCCATTTTATCTTGGCGCAACTTTTCTACTTCCTATAAGCAAGAATCATTTGTATTGAAGATAAATACAGTCAGAACAATAATTTTTCACATAAGAGAATAACAATTTAAATGCATTCTTTATATGATTTTTCTCATTGGCATACAACTTCTTCATACAGTTTTATTGTACTCCTTAAAAGTGTTTTTGAAATTGATTCAATGAAAATATTAACATTTAGAACTCTAAGAATTAACTTGCTAATTCAAGAAAGCCAATGCAGTTCTTGTAGAATGTGTAATTTATAGACTAAAAGAAAACTTCACTAAATTACTCAACAAAATATTCAATTCAAACTATACAAAGATTATAGCGCTTAAACATACATAATTTAAAATTTCTAAGTCCTTTAAACCTGAATGTTCATTTCAAAAATACAAAAGCAAATATACAGTAAAAGTTTATTTGACAACATATAGAAACAATAGAAAACGACTAGACCATCAGCTCAAACCGCAAATTGGCAACTCTTATCAACCAGATGCAAGTGCATTTTTTTGCAATTTGTAATAAA
Source organism: Amaurobius ferox (assembly GCA_951213105.1). Classification (NCBI taxonomy): domain Eukaryota; kingdom Metazoa; phylum Arthropoda; class Arachnida; order Araneae; family Amaurobiidae; genus Amaurobius; species Amaurobius ferox. The sequence goes on along the minus strand of OX578142.1, from coordinate 109,965,668 downwards.
TTCATTTTGATGATTACATTTGATGTAAAGCTGTACTATTTTTAGTTAGACAAGTTTCAGACAGACTTTAAAATACACATTTGAATTCATCCTGAAGGTCTAACATTTGGAGATCTCTATTTGTGAGGTCATAAATGCTTTTCACTTTTTTCAATAATACTTTTTATATCAATTCTGTGGTAGATTTTGTATGCATTGAGCGAATGTAATATTATATAATATAATTAATGCAATATTATTTAATCTAAACAGTAAGATTTCATAAAAAATATGTCTTTGCAAGCCTTACATTATTAAAATATAATATTTGAGATTGAAAGATTATGTAAAAATTGAGAAATTTTTTTCTCTAATTTTGCTAAAAAGTTTCATTATGCTAATATGAGAATCTTTTGACACAAAAAATATTAACTGCAGGGCTCATTCTTATTTGAAGTTGTAAAAATTAAGGAGTTTAAGTACCTTTAAGTTACAAAGCATGTTGCATGGTATTAAATGCAACATGCTTATATATATTATGAGAAACATTAACTTAATATATTATGAAGAATAGAATCATTCAAATTATGGGTAAGACTATGGGTAATAAAGATTACTGTCACCTTATAGAGAAGCAAGATCTGGTCCTGGTTTTCTTGCATTGAATTCAAAATGTAGTTATTTATGCATCAACTGTTTTCTAAATATTTATTATTTCACTGCACATTTCCGAGGTGGCAAAAGTAATAAATGCATACAAAATATCATAAAAAATCAGAATATAAAAGAAAATTGAAGTACTTTCAAGCTCTCTACTATAAAAAAATTAATTTAAGTACTATTAATTTAAGTGCTTAATTTTTTAAGCTAAATTCATTAAGGATTTTTAAGTAAGGACTATTAATGTAAGGATGTTACTTTTAATGTAAGGATTTTTAAGAAATGATTTTATAAAACTGCTTGTGAGCTAGCATTTTATACTGTTAAAATCATAGCGATTTCAAGTATTAGTGTATACATTACATGATATTTTTTTAAAGCAATGATAAAAGCTATACTTGTGGGTGCATTTAAGACCATGCAACATGCTTCAGAGATTAAAATCAATCTTGATTGGTGAAAAAAAACAGCAATTATGATTGATTGAATGGCAGTTAGAATATGGATATATGAAGGATATATCAGAATAATCTATTTTAGGCAAACCTAGGGGGAACAGAATATTTGTCCCATCTCAAAATTTGATTTGCATATATCCAAAATATGAATGGTGAGCATAGCTCCTATTTGTATAAAAAAAATTTAATGTGATCACCATGTATTATTTATGTATAAATAGAAATTAAATGTAAATAAAACGTGGAAAATTATTGTTTTATTAACCTATGTTTATACATTTTAAAAACAGCTGTCATATAATGGCACTTCCTTTCCATTCAATCTGAAACTACATAGCTATCGTTAACCCTTTGTGGATGGCGGTATTCCGGAATGGGCCGGGAACTTATAACCTGCTGATCCCTGTTAGGACTAATTGGACAAGTCCTTGTATTACAGTAAAGCGATGTGATTAAACTTAATTTGCAATAATAAGCAGAAGTATCACAGTGTCAGAATAAAATGGGAAAAAGTCATTTGATAAACAAAGTCCATGTTTATTGAAGACATTGGAATCTTGCCATTAAATACTTGGCGGCTGCTTTAACAGAATGCAGCATAAACATATTTACAGGATTTGAGTTGAAAAAGATCATTTAGAAAGTCTGTCTACATTGGAAACAGTAATAATCACAAACTTATCGTCATATACAGTTCGATTTCCACCTCTATAAGGTCACAATTCAGGAAAATACAGGCTTGACATATAACTTGACTAGATTGAATAGTTTTCATGCACAGTTCAAACACTTGAGTTAAAAACGTTTAAAAAAAAAAAATTAAATCACCGGTTTGAATTTCATTCACAGAACACAAACTAACACAACAGCGTATACTTCCTTTTACCGGACATGCCATCTTAACTAAGGCCATCTTTTTCTCTTAATACTGTCATGAAGTAATCTTTCAGAGACTTTACTATGAATCAACTTTTTATTCAGCACATACTAGAATGCATACTACCAATGACATATTTAACTAACGACGTTACATTCTACACAGTAACTACAACTACTAGTGCTACCATCGCCAGTACTGTTCTCACAACCTGTCAGTCGATCTGACTGAAGATGTCTGAAGATGTTTCCAGCGTGGGCTTTCTAAATACACGGGGATCGGTACCTACCGGTACAATTTCCGGGGTCCGCCCCAAAATACGCAAATGAGTTTGTGTACACGTAGGATATTCAAGCTGCATGAAGACTTCTGCTGAAAGAATGATGTGAGTCACTCCTGAGAATGAGGTAAGCAAATCAAAAATAAAGTTGTGTTTTTGAACATCATTCAGGGAAACGGTGACTCGCGATCTTTTGTTTACATTCTTCCAGCAATCGCCCCCCTCATACCAGTTGGTAAATTCAATGCTAATAATATTCGACATTGGTAAATAATACTCAAAAATTTATTCTAAGAACAATGACTTAAATTAATGTCAAGTTCCTAGTATTTCCATCAAATGATAATGATTGGTAATATGAACAGTCTAAGGTCAATAATAACTATTAATAATAATAATATAACATGATACAGTATTAAGTTTTAACATACTCAAAACTTCAGTTGAGCATAGTGTATAAACATTAACTAGATTCATGAAATACAAGTAATTATAAAATCAAAATACTCTAAGAAGTTTAAAAAATTTTAAGTATAACCCTTTAACCTTTAAGAAAAATTTAAGTATAAGCATGTTGAAAAGTTACATTTAAAATTTAAGTATAGTCATGTCAAAAGAAGATTAAAGTTTTAAAAATTTATATATAAACATGTTATTTCAGTTAACGATTAAATTTAAGTATAAACATGAAATACAAAATTCAAAGTTTAAATTTAAGTATAAACATGAAATACAAAAGTTAAAGTTTAAATTTAAGTATAAACATTATAATATTTCAATTTTAAATTTAAGTGAAATTTAAATGTAATATACTTTTGGTATCATAAATCAATTATAGTATACAATAAAAAAATACTCTAAGTTTGAATTAAAATGCCAAAAAAAATTCCTTTCATCCCACACATTGTAACACATTAGCAAAATCATATACATTGTGGGATTGAAAAAATGGTGTGTGTGTGTGTATATATATACATATATATATATATATAGTGAAATATTAAAAAGATGTAAGGCAATAATCTCTTTTTAAACACACATGAGCAACTAAACTGCTAAGTGTGGAAGTTGAAAAACAGTAGGTATTAATACATAAAAACATCTATGGTACAATTATCACATCAACATAAATTATAATATATTATACCTTAATATCAAATTTTTAAAGACAAAGTTTTCAAATGTCAAAGTAAAAAAAATTACATTTTAAATAGTCCATTACAAAATTTAAGAATCCTATCTTTAGTCATACGCCTAGTGAAGTGATCTGCATCATTATCCTTGCTATTTGCAAAGTTAACTTTAAATGACTAAATCAGAACTAAATTTTTCAAAAAATGATATTTGACATCAATATGTTTAGTTTGGTGATTTTCAATTGGGGAATTTGAAAAATTAATAGCTGCCTGGTTATCACAAAAAAAATATACTTTTATTTTTGCCAAGTTTTAACCCTATTTGGTAGCATTCCTCAATTATATTTTGCATCCATATAATTTCTTTAGCAGCTTCAGTTAACGATACGTATTCAGCTTCCATAGTGGATAAGCTGACACATTTATGTCTGAAGGTGCACCACTATACAGGTACTTTACATATATAAAATATCATACCTCCTAAAGATACACGATCATCCCTATTGCCTGCAAAATCAGAGTTTGAATAGCTATTTAAATTAAGTTCACTAATATTTGACAAATGTAATGTGTACTTTTTAGTTTTGTCTAAATAACTAATTAATTTCAATAGGGCATCCCAATGTTTTATACCAGGGTTCTCGTGAAACTGAGGGAGTAAATTTACTCCATAGCATAAATCAGGTCGTGTCCTACTAGAAATGAAACTTAGGTATCCGATTAAATTTCTGTAAGGAATGTTTTTCATTTGGTTTAATTCTTCACGAGTGTCCGGACAATCTATTTTACTTAAAACATGACCTCTAGCTATTGGTAATGAAACAATTGGGTATTTAAACTGTTTAAATCTTTCAGACTTTTTCAATATATTGTTTTTGGTATATATGAAATTTGCGATCTGTTTCTTAAAATTCTACACCCAGTAATGTTTTGATTTTACCTAGAATTTTTATATCAAATTTACTTTTTAGCATTGAAACTACCAAGTCAATATTCTTTTGATATTTAGAAAACAAAATAATATCATCTACATAAACTAAGTACTTTGTTATTAGAAATATAACAGCAATTACAGCACCCGAGTTTAGTAAATTTCAATTCTTTGAACATGGAATCTAATTCCATAAACCAATCTCTACCACTTTGGTAAAGTCCATAAATTGCTTTATTTAATGAACATACATAATTATGGTATGGTTCATGTAAATTTTGTATTTTAGCATACGGGTAGGCACATTTTATATCTAATTGTAAGTGCATCCATCCTAGCATACTGACAAAGATCTAAAAAAATAATTTAATTACCAACCGGACTGAAAACTTCATCATACGTGTCACTCTTTTCTTGGGTATATCCTTGAGTGACTAGTTTTGACTTAAATCGTTGTATTTCCCCTTTTTCATTTCTTTAAGTATAAACCCATCAACTGCCTATTATTTTTTCTGAAGGAGGTGCAGGAGCTAACTCCCAGACATATCTTTCTTTCATAACTTTGATTTCCTTAGTCATGGCGTTATTCCATTCTATTACTTGGGGTGATTTGAGGGTGGCTTTGTAATTCTTAAGAACGTTAATTTCAACATTACTAGTTCCTGGTTCGTTAATCCTTTTTGACCCAATTTTGCTTTTCCCCCCCTAAAGTTAAAGAGGTTTTGGTTATATTGAATATTATACTTTTTGCAATATTTCCTCACGTCCATATGAGATCTAAGCCTTTTTCCACTGTCCCCCCCTAACAATAATAAACATCTATTCTACTACTGTCCACTCTTGGGATGGCTTTGTGATCCCAAGGGATGTCCGAACAATGAATCAGGTTAGAATCAGCAGGAGAGTCCATTTCCTCACTGTCTTCGGATAAACTGTTATCAGTGTCTTCACTACCCCCTGCTTGTTCTTCTGATTTCCTATTAAGACACCCCTCATCAGAGCCCATAGAATAGCGATCTGGGGTTACCTTAAAGGTGACAGTATTGGAGTTTCTTTTATCCCCGCCAAGTGTGGATCTAGGTTTTTCATGAGGAGGTTAGTGTCGGGAATAACCAGGGACCTTTCTGATATTTTCCCACAAAAGGAAATGGTTTGCTATTTTCAAATTCTCAATATACTTTATTTATAAAAAATATTTTTGCAGAAAACGATTACCATATTGTTATTTTATTCCATGAAATAGTACAATATGTCCGTTACAATTAACAGAGTACAACAGAACAAAAAAAAATAACTTTTTTTTTGCTTCTTCAAGGATTTTGAAATTTCTTTAACATTAGATAACCTAATACTATAAAATTTTGAAGTGACGTATTTATCCTAATTACACTATACTATTAGTATTACAACTGTTTCGATTGTTACATCTAATCTATACTGTAAACTGAAGCTTTCTAGTTTTTGAATTAGCAAATCTATTAATAACATTTTTAAAGTCCATATTAATATCTCTATGAACATATAATAAAGCAAGTCCACTCAACCTATCTTCTGTAATTCTTGATTTCATCCAGGTCTTGAGCCTTATCAGTGTTGAGAAGCTTCTCTCTGCTGTCGCTGCGGATATTGGCAAAGTGAGCAAAACTTGCAGCAAAGACTTAAAAAATGGATAGGCTTTTTCATCATAGTTGGAGTAGACTTGCATTGCCTTGTTAAACTTTTCGAAATGTCCACAACTCTTCAATGAACACAACTCTTCACAACTCTTCATTTCATTTAAAGCTTTCATTACCATCGTGTCTCTATTTTGAGAAATCAAAGGAGAATATTTGTCACAAATCGGTTCAATCTGTGATTTTAGCACATGTAATTACGAAATTTTTTCTAGATTTACAGGCACACTGACTCCTCAGTAAACCAGTCTTTAAGGTCAGTGTTTGTACACAGATTTTTCCCAATGTGACATAATGTTTTCTTTTTGATCTCTAGAACTGGCAGTATAATCTGGTCGGTTAGCTTGCTTTTTACACAGTCGTGGAATGCAAACACGAATAGTGACATCCAATGCTTCCATTACTTTTTTGCATTTTCAAAAATGATAGAGAAAAACTGCCTAGATTTTTGTCTCTTGTATTTCAATACCTCAATTGCATGGGTTATTTTCTCCTTAGCTGTACATATGGCTATATCTTCTTCCTGTAGATGCTTACTGAGTACAACAGTAGAATTCTTAATATTACTCAAACTGAAAATTATTATAATAAATTAGAGTTTAAAATTGAATGTAACAATTTGCCTTGGCTGCAGTTGCATTATCATCTCAACATTACATAATCTGAAGACTTTAGCGATCTTCGGCAAATCTTCCTGGAATTCTAAAATGGATTCATATCTCTCAACCCAACGGGTTTTGCAGTAACCTTGAATTTTGAGGACATAGTTGCGCTTAGCGGAAATGTTGAAAAAGGCGGCAACTTGTTGAACACATCCAACAGAGTTTTTAACACGTTGAGGTAGAAGGATTCAGTGCATGGTTTTTACATACGCAAAGACAGCTATATGTTGCCTCTTTTTGTATAACTGACACTGCCCCTCGCATATCTGATATATTCACATTGAAACCATCGCATCCAATACCTATACAGTTATTACTGTAAAGTCCTAAAGATCTTGCATGAATCTTAGAACCGTTTGTCCTAAAATTATTCCCGTAATAATTGGTTCACATGTAGCTTCCATGCTAGAGTAATTAGCTTTGTGAAGATCTAGAAAGCCGACAAAGTCCTCTCTTACGGAATCATCATGTACATAACGCAGTGCCAGACTTAATGCGAAGTACAGGGTTTGTATAAAAAGTATTGGGAAAAATTTCGAAAAAATAGATTTATTACAGATATTGCTACAGTACTTCAAAAGTCTTTAAAGTACATCCCTTGAGAGTCGACACACTTTTGCTAACGGCTTTTCCACGACTCGAAGGCTCCCTGGTAGACTGATTCCGGAAGGTCCTTAAGGGCACACATGCAAGCTTCTTTGACAGCACTTAGGGTCCTATGATGGTGTCCTTTGAGGGAGGATTTCACTTTTAAGGAAAAGGAAAAAATCTGCTGGTGCCAAGTCGGGACTGTAAGGGGGTTGGGGAACCGCTGCGATGCCGTTTATCATCAGGAAGTCGGTCACCTTGGAGCAGGTGTGGCTGGTTGTATTGTCGTGATGCAATTTCCAATTTCCGGCGATGGTTGGCCTCACCCGCTTGACCCTTTTCTTCAGTCTTCTTAGCACT